>CM061139.1:121962188-122329688 GCA_030789695.1 Scilla litardierei | reverse complement strand
CAAGGGTTTGACTCGCTAACACTCTTTTTGGTTTTGGTGCACAATCCACGAGGACGATTTGAAGCGAAAGGACACATCGCGGGTAGCAATGCACTAGCATTCAGGTCCGACATTTCGGGTAAATTCAAACTTCATCATTGGCATCGTCTGTGGGAAACGTGTACGTAACCATGTATAATACACGAAACAACCAAAATCGTAGAAACCACCCAAGTAAGGGAGATACAAATAAGGTGGAATGTGCTCATGCAAACAATACTAGAGAATGACACGCGGATGACACATAGGCCTAGCATAACGAGGATTAGTAGGAATCATTTCCACCGGGGTATGCGACAACAAAGAAAGTCCAACAATTAGCAATGGAAACACAAGCAATACAAGGTTTGCTCTCTTGGCTTGTGTGGAAATAGCTTGACAACTATAGTGGAACCCAAAGGAACACACCCAGTAGGGATGGTAATTGGCATGCGCAAAGCCCGTTTGGGCCTCCGATTGGGCATGCCACATTGCCATCCCTACTAATCATTCATTAGTTCTATTAGTTCTATGATAGAACTAATGAAGGATTAGTAGGGATGGCAATGTGGCATGCCCAATCGGAAGCCCAAACGGGCTTTGGACATGCCCATTACCATCCCTAACACCCAGTCACGATGTGTTTCCTAGCATGTGTCACAATACCCCTTGTTGTAGCAATCACAGCTGCAATCCTAACATCACCCAGTAACCAACACTAGCTACAGAACACACAATAGGAGAAGACCCAAAGCGCAATGATGTACAATGATGGTAACATCAACTCCAAGAATGATATGTATTTGATGAAGTTGCGCCTGACGAGAGAAAGCATTAACAACATTGGGAAATGCAATATGAAGAAGATGGCTAACCCCATCAACGAGCTCATTGAGCTAACGTTCATCTAGGAGGTGCTAAACGTGCCCTCATGGAAGACCCCTAATGTCAATATACAAGTATAATGCATGTATTTTTTGGGACCTATTCGTATGTGTTAAATTTTGGGAATTTTCTAGAATTTTTTCTCTAATTTTTGTGATGTCAAAATTATTTTTAAATAATTTAAAGCATCATTTGAATTAGAAAAGGGTTAGTATTTGGGTGGAATACTGGTATTTGGGTGAGTAGGTTGTATTACATGGAGTATTCCCATTTATTAGAAATTAGAAATCCCTTAATCCCTAATGAAGACACCTCCTACTTAGAGGTGTCATCACCTCCATTAAACCAACCTAACACTTAGACACATGGCAATCTTGGAGGATTTGAGGGATGACGAGGATAATTAGAGCATTAAAAAGGAAGAATAATTGAAGAAACAGAAGAAAAATGGAAATAAAAATAGAAGAAGTCTCTCTCCCTCTCAGCTCACGCTCACGTAGAGCCCCAACCTATCTCCCCTGCTGCATTTTCCTTCCACCAAAGCCAAAACAACCCAATCCTACACACATCTCGTTGAAGGAGAAGGAGATTTTAGAAGGTCTTCAAGGAGAAGAAGGGCCAGAGATTTGTTGAAGGACTTGAGGAGGTATGAATCATATCTAAATTAGGTAGGGTTTTGTTCGAATCGCTTAGAATTCAGTTTGAAATTTCTTAGAAATTGTCAGTAATCTACGACGACACAACCGTGTCATGGTAGTGTCGTTAACGACACGGTCGTGTCTTGACCGTGTCGTGGTCATTTCGACCAACAGCAGCATCACACGGTTTTTTATGGACCGTGCCACTGTCTGCGTAAAATCCATGTCCCACACTGCCGTGTCGACTTAGACACGGTCATATTGCCCCTCTTAACTTACGCAGTCACGTCGACGTAGAAGCGAACGAGCATTTTGTATGCGTAATCTTCCCCGAATCGACACGGTCGTGTCGATCATGAAACGATCGTGTCGAACGAAGCATTTAACTTAGCCGTAGTTCTTCCACACGACCGTGGTGGCATATCAAACGGTCGTGTGTGTATACTTTAGTATGCCATTCTGAACCTTAGACCGTGGTACTCCACACGGTCGTGTGGATTGCCCCAAATGACCATATGGTTACTTTTCTGAGCCTTTAATGCTTTGCTTCACACGACCGCGTGAGCAGACCAAACAAGTTTTCCAGTTTACTAACAGAATTATGGTTCATTTTCCCTGATGTGATTCTAAGTTATACAAGTTCCATGCTATTGATGTACTAATATGGTAATTATAATTCAGTTTTATATGTTGAGAATCCATGTTGAAATCATGACACTTTGATGTTGTATAGTGTCCATCATATTTCGTATGCAAGAAAGAGAATGTTATGCCAATTGATATGTGAAATTTAGCCTTGATAAGAATATGTGTAATGAAATGAACAATGCACTTAAAGAAATGTTCATGGAATTGAAATGAATGTGAATGCGGTAATGAGACCGTTGAAATGAGATAATTGATGAAATGAAGTAATAAATGAGGGTGAGATGAGTGCTAATAGTCTGGAGTTCTCAATCCATTCAAAAATGGGTGAAACTCTAGATGTAAGTAAATTTTATGAAGAGAGTCTTTTGAAATATCTCTAATTCCAACATTTTCCGTATTTGCTTTTAAGGTAAATGAACTTTTGTTTGCACTTCTTATTGCGCATGTAGTGGATCAACTCAGTGGCTACGATAAAACTATCGGATATCTGTTTGTTAAAGACAACATGCTTTGACAACATGCTTTGATTACAGAGAACAAGATCCAACAACAAACCTAATTCTCTTGGCCATTATCTTACAACTAGGGATGAAAATGGACCGGGTAGGATGGGGCCGAGGCTAGGCCCGGGCCCCGGACATAATACATATCGGGTTTAAAATCCAGACCCCTGACCCAGCCTTGGGCCTTTTAAATGGCAGTCTAACCCGATCATATGGGATTTTGGGTCGGTCCTCGGGCTTTTGGGCCGGCCATTTAATTGTTTCAATTGCCATTCTAATCAATGATTCTTAACAATAACATATCAAATAAAAAACTAAAAGTAAAAGCATACATGTAACATGTAGGTATAATAATAATGTTCAGAACTTTCTTTTTGGTTAGGTGTTCATGCTTTATGCCAAAAAGTTATGCAAGTGATGTCTTTATGACAGAGAAGTTGCGTTATTGTATATTTACACTTTCTGTTTTACTATATGCTCAACTCTTTTCCTTAACAGCTTAATCTCATGCAATCCGATGGAGAAGTATGGAGATGGAAGAACCGAATAAAAAAGATTCAGAGTCAAAAATTTGGATAAATAAGAAATCAAATCACATTTCAAGCAAGAATTGATGATCCGACCAAGAAAACTAAATCAAATTATTTGAAATATCTCCTCCGGCGATGGAATTGAACCCAAATAGGACACTATATCTGGGCTTAGGGTGGGCCTTTTATAATATCCAGATTTAGACCTTAGCCCATTCGATCTTAAATTACATATGTGCCATTTGTCATTTTTGTTGGACGGCAATCGCGACCAGCCATCAGTTAACTAACCCAAGCTACACCGGTGATATCGCACTAGGGTGTTGACTCTAATGCCAGACCTTTGTAGGAGGAGCTTAATTGGCTAACAATGGGTCCATATACAATCTCTAGCAGGCTAGAAAGCTAGGTAGCTAGATCTTCCATCATGCATGATGGCCTAGCTGGCTTGGCTTTTAGGGTCGTGGACAAAAGTTGCCGAGTCGATCGACAAGGACTCGACCTCAGAGACCACCAGCACTGCTTCCACATGATCACGTGTAGGAGGGAGCAGAGCTGGATCGATGTGCTCCGTAGAATTGTAGCACACTTGCTATTCTCCTTGGAAGTACCTTGTCATTGACTTGGTCGAAATTGTTGATCTAACGCGTCCAATTCTACTCGGTCTGTGCCATTGCCCCCACGACATACACGTGAAAGCGTGCCACAATTCTCTTCGGACGGTCGAGATGCGAGGACTCAGATGTTTCCATGTTCCTTCGTAAGAAGTAGCGAGCAGTGAAGGCCAGCATCAGTCGTTGTACTCGGACCTTAAGTTCCCATTTGTGCCCATTGGACAATCACTACCACTACTACTACTAGAAAGAGCGAATGATGGAGCGCGTAGCTTGCTTGCACACGAGTCATGCATGACCTTTACGCATAAAGATGTGTGATCATTCCGTAGCTAGCGGCTTTGTACTCATTATTGGTGCAGTGCATGATGCATTGTCTGATGAATGGTCGGTGGATAGTGCATGATGGACAGTGATTCGGCTTTCTTCTCGTCTTATCCTACTACAAAGCTACATTCATATTCGCTGTTTACGAAGAGTTATGATTCGAAACGCATGACATAGTCTGACCTTGAACCTGAGACCTTCAATATGCTCTCACACTACTTGATGAAAACCAGACCCAAGACACCCAACATAATGTACTCGTGCTGTCGGCTGTCCCTCGGCCTCAAGTTGTCGTTACATTGTTGGGTTCAGACGCGAGCTAATTTTTATCTTCTTCCCCCCCTCTCATGTTAGAAAATGATGGAATACATTCACGCTCGTATTTAGAAGGGGGATAAACGTTGTTGATTTCGGGGTGTTTTCTCACCGTTGATTGGTAGTACGGAGGTCCGAGTGTCGTCACAGTCTTTGAGGAACGGGGACGGCTCTCGGAGTCGGTCGGCCGAGCGTTCGCTTAAGCGGGAAGGCGCGGGTCCGAGCGACAATGCACCGAATGGTAGCTTCGGCGGGTTGACAGCCTCCGGGATTGTTCGGTCGAACGGGCTCTGTCACGAGGGCGTTCTGATCCGAGCGATGGTACGCCGAAGGGAAGCTTCGGCTAGGTCACGTCTCTTCAGATCTGCAAAACGAAGAGCTCATCGGGGGGGTCGGACTTTGGTTCCGACCCAGTCCACTCCGATGCTTAAGTCAGATCTTAGCTGAGAGGTGCTTCGGTGGAATTGAGCTTGTCTCGCGGAGAGACCAAGCACGAGTTCTCGGCCGAGCCGTGGAGGAGCAATATGAGGTGGAAGAAGGTCTGAGAGAATTCAGTATACGTGGGTGTTAAGTATCCAGAATTTGGTCCTTTGCGTTCTATTCTTCGGGTCTCTTATAGGAGTCACGTATGTCAACGCCTTCATGGCGTTTATCATTCCTCCTTCCGTGCCCGCTCGCATTGATGGTCCCTTGAATGGCGATCAAGGCGAACGTAATGGCGGCTTCAATGGTGATCAAGGCGGGTACGATCTGGGGAGCAGTTTCCCCCATCGAGCAAGGTCAATCGTCTGTCGGATGGCGGTCTTGGGCCGCTACACCCCGTCTCGCCTCTTGGCCCCTTTGGGCCAGAGCCCGAAGCGGTGTTGGGCCTAGCGGTCGACCTGCCTATCTCCTGTCCATTTGGGGGGTTGTATCAATTGTCCCATCACTTGGGCTATTCGGCTTGTGGTGGTTCGGTCCGAGGGATGTGATACGGGTGTATTTGATGAGCGTGTCAGTCGAGGCGACGCACTAAATGAAAGTCATCATGGCGTTAGGCGCCGAGAATTCTCCCATCCCTTGGGTGTGGGATTCGGAGAGTCGTTTCCTCTGGGATATCGACATGTGCCCCCCCTTGGATGGTCCGGATTTGGGATCGCTCCCAATATAAAACGACAGGGTTTAGAGGGGTTCACTCTTCGTGCTTCCTGATTCAGTTGTTGTTTCTTTCCGACTTTGGAGAGCTCCTCTGTACGTTCTATCTTCGGCGTCCCCTTCCAAATTCTTGTGAGGTAATTGTCTTCTTTGTCTTCGTCTTTTTTCTAGTTGATGAAGTGGGCGTTGAGTATCGGGAATCCCCCTGAGGCTGTCGATCCTATCGCGGCCACCGGAGCCCCTCCATGTCTCGAGTCAAAAGTGGCTCCTGAGAAGGGTAAGGGTTTGCTTTTTGACGACTTGATCCGGCGAAGGGGTCCTTCCAGAGCTGAGGGGTCCTGCGTCCCTCCGACGGTTTTCGATGCGGTTTCTTCCATTCCATATTCCACATCCGAAAGGATCAGGACAGAGTGTCTCTCTCATCGGTACGGTGTCCGGGTCCCATTTCTTGACGAAAGGGTCTGCTTCCCCGGTATCCACGAGGTCGGGGTGTATACCGAGATGTTTTGGCTAGGGCTTTGTTTCCCTCTTCACCCCTTCCTTGTCTAGGTCTTGACCTCCCTACAGGTATCCCTGTTCCAACTGACCCCATATTCGATCCCTTCATTGGTCGGCTTCATTATGATCTTTCAGTTGCACGGGTTGGTGCTGACCTTGCCGCTCTTCTTCTATTTCCATCGGGTCCGGTCTATCTCCTCGGACACATGGCTTCATATTGCCGCTAGGAGAGGCAGTGAATTCTTATTGAGTTTGCCCCGCTGGGTCGGTGACTAGAGGAACGACTACGTCTTCGTCACCTTTCCTGGGGATGCCGAGATTCTCACTTGTTGGGGAAGTTCGGGCACTAGGTATGTGGTGTTGACTCTTTCTGAGGCCGACCGTGCGTCAGTTGATTTTTTGATGGCCCTGCCTAAGGAGGAGAGGTCGGTCTAGGGCTTGCTGGACAATCTCCTCCTTAAGAATGTCAAGTGGTCCCCTGGTAAAGTCGATTTTTAGATTTCGTTTTTCTCTTAGCTTGCACGGATTCTCTTTTCTTCTGCAGGAATGGTGGGTCAGGAGTTTAAGCATCCCTACGACATGCACCAACTCATTCGACAAGGCTTCCAGGGCTCTCGGGGAAATCCCTCTGGCCATGCGCCATGTCGTCTGGAGGAGGAGATGCAACGGGAGGCCGAGGCACCGTCGGGACATTGAGGCCGGCGAAAGCCCACCCCAGTCGCAACCTTGTTAGCTGAGAACCATCCCCCGGTTGTGGGAGGTCTGGTCATCATTCCTGATGACCCGGACCTTGTAGTGGAGGGCTCGACCAGCTCCGCGGGGGGCCCCTCTGAGCTGGTCGGGAGCCAAAGGAAGAAGAGAGGTCGCTCTTCCTCGGGGTTTGAAATGCTCGAGAAGAGGGCGAGGGAGACAGGTGCCGATGTGGTGGCCCCAGACCTGTTGCCCATCCTTGGGGAGAGCTCACGGGCTACGGGGGAGGTTTTTCGACCCAGCCAAGCTGAACGGACTCCTGTCGACCCGACTCGGATATTGTCAGTGCTCGAGCCTGTCCCTGGGATGCCGTCCGGCGAGTCGGTCTTTGCGGACCGATGTGTAGCCATTCGTCTGGCACAGGATTCTGATCTTCTGAGAAATTGCTCCCTCCTAAAAAAGGTTGGTCCTGTGGACCTAGTGGACTGCATGGTATGGGCGAGCCAACAGGTTGATCCTTTTCCCTCCTTTTTGTCGTTCAGTAGTTTCGAGCGCTTTCAACCCTTTTTCTTTGCAGATGTCTTTGATGTCGGTCGAGACCTGACGATGCTCAGCGCAAATGACCGAGGTTATGGTGGCTTTCGAGCGAGATCGTCAAAGTGTGGAGCCGACTGAGAAAGCGATCGAGGGGGCTTCCGTGGAGCTGCATTCTGCCCTTTCAGGGGTGCAGCTCCAAAGCCCACCCTGGGTCTCTGACAGGGAAGGGTCGAGTTACGCAGGCTGTCCCAAGCCATTGGAGACCTTTCGAGGGCGTAGCTCGGAAGCCCGCCCCGGATTGCTGCGAGGTAGCTTGCTCTCTTCCCCGGTTTGGGTAGAGAGGCCCAGCCTACTATGGGTAGCCAGGTCGCGACCTGCCCCGGAGGTCTTCTAGAGGGTGAGACAGGGCCATAGCCCTTCCAGCACCCCTGGGTGGTCCTATGCCCCTGGCGCCTTTCGGGGGCGCTGCACGTGGCCTGCCCCGGATCTTTGGTAGGGAAGGATCAAGGTGCATAGCCTGTCCAAAGCCCTTGGAGACCTTTCGGGCGCACAGCTCGGAAACCTGCCCAAGATCATTGCTTGCAACAAGGCAGCTCTCTCTTTGCGATTCGGTCGACCCTGATCTGGGGCTTCTTCTCACACGAAAAGTTTGAAGAGGACGTGAGTCGAAACATATTGACATACATCGGAGATAGAGTGAAGACCTGTTTGGGTGGGGGCATAGTCCGAAAACTTGCCCCGGACCCATGGGCGACCTGTCGGGGGCACTGTCCGTAGACCGGCCCTTGATCTCTATTCATCCCTGCTTCGGGCGGCCTATCGAGGGCACAACTCGTAAGCTTGCCCTAGAGTTTAAGGGAGAGGAGGGCACACGAACGACCTATTGGGGGAGGATGACCTTCGCCGAGGACAATCTCCACCCGAGGACGCCCTTTTTGGGGCGCAGCTCCGAAGCCCGCCCTGGGTCTCTGATAGGGAAGGGTCGAGTTACACAGCCTGTCCCAAGCCCTTGGCGACCTTTTGGGGGCGCAGCTTGGAAGCTTGCCCCGAATCTTTGCTGCTAGGTAGCTTGCTCTCTTCCCTGGTTTGTATAGCGAGATCCGACCTACTATGGGTAGCCAGGCCGTGCCCTGTCCCGGAGGGCTTTTAGAGGGTGAGTCGGGGCCATAGCCCTTCCAGCACCCCTGGGGGTCCTATGCCCGTGGTTCCTTTTGGAAGCATAGCACATGGCCTGCCTCGAATCTTTGGTAGGGAAGGATCGAGGTGCGTAGCCCGTCCCAAGCCATTGGAGACCTTTCGGGTGCACAGCTCGAAAACCTGCCCCGGGTCATTGCTTGCAGCAAGGTAGCTCGCCCTTTGCGATTTGGCCGACCCTGACCTGTGGCTTCTTCTTACAAGAAAAGTTTAACGATAGGCGACAGAGAAGGAAATCATGTATTTTTGCATCACAGGTCGTCCTGCGAGAGCTCGAGCCCTAGGGCGCGTAGTCAGCCTACTCGGAGGAGCTTCGATTTTGGATGTGAGCTTTATGGAAGTGCTTGTTGAACATCAGCTTCTTCGTCGAGCCGCCTATGTTGAGCGGCCTCGATGTCTGCATCGAGACATCTTTGTTGGGCCGCTATCTCTTCGTTGAGCTCCATTTGCCGGGCGACCGCATCTTCTTCGATCTGGGGGTGAAGGCTGTGCCTCACGTTCTGGGGATTAAGTGGGAACGGTTGATGTCCCGGCCCCACCTACACCCCAGTCATTCATCATCTTCGTGAAGGCTTCAAAGCCTTGGTGGATAGCACGGGCCGAGCCATGAATAGCCTCCGCCGTCCCCTCAAGGGATACATCTGTCGGGGGTGTCCCTCCGAGTGGACGTGGCTCGTTCTCCATGGGATGTTTGCCACGTTTAGGACTGGGATTGGAGTGTATGGGATTAGACATGGGTGTGACCCTAAGTTCCTACAGACGGAGCTAATTGTTACGGGGTAAATCCGCTTACAATGAATTTATATTGAAGTGGGGAATCAAGGGCACGATGATTACAAGTGTAAGGTTGATGACGAGGCTAATCATGATTTGAGGACGATTTGTAGATGAGAATCTCAAGGTCGTCGGTCAACCGGAGTAGGTCGCCTTTCGATTTGAGTTGGTCGCCCTAGGTCGCTTCAATCGCCGGCAACAGAAGCGAGCTACCTGCAAGGAGAACAACTCGTAAGAAAGGCGGGCTGGCTGTCAGCCCGTATCCCCTCCGATGCTTAAGTCAGTTGATGACTTATATGGAGAATGTCAGACATGCATGGCGATCTCAGAGGTAGATCGTTACTTGCATGTCGGACTAGTTGTGGAAGACGCAAATATATTGGAGATATTCGGCCTTGATTGTAAATAGAAGAGTTAGGGTTTCGTACTCGTTAGCCTCCATCCTTCTCGTTGGAGGAGAGGGGGTATTTATAGGCAGTTGGAGTTGGTTGCTTTAGCTGAGTTAGCGGTGTCAGGGTGTCAGGGGTTCGATCGAGGATGTCAGGGACAAACGTGTCAGGCTTACTTTTGTCAGGTTTTCAGAGACGAACGTGGCAGGCACGCTTTTGTCAGGCTGTCTGGCGGCGAAACGACCAGATGTGCTTTTGTCAGACTGTCAGATGGCGAAGCGGCCAGGTGCGCGTTTGTCAGGTTTTTCTGTAGTGAAACTGGCAGTGATATCTGTGGCGGGTCGCCTCCCTCCGTGGGCAGACTGCTTCTGGGTGGAGAGGTAGGCAAACTACCTCTAAGGCGAGCTACCTTTGGGACGAGCTGGTGTAGATCATGTGCGACCAGCCGGAGGGCTCTTCTCTGTGGTTCGATTGACAATTTTTCCGCTCTGCTAATGCCGGCTGCTCTGAGCTCCGACGAGCTTCTCTAAGCCTCGACGAACTAGGACTCATTGTAGAGATTCGGCGGGCCATGACTTGGTCTTTGATCATACGGGCCTAGATCGACTGGGCCGATCTTAAGGTTGTAACACTTAACTGCTTGGAAATTATAATTGTTCGTTTATTCATAATTCTTTAACTGCCATGAAATCTGCTTTCGAAAACCTTTAACTGCCATAGAAATTATAAGGGTCCTAATCATATTATTGCTTGCCAAGGACCTTGCTGACATACATTTCTATGTTGTTTGGAATGTATGTCAGGACAATAGACATGTTACATTGAGGACGAGCTGATTGTGGGAACTGACTCACTGAACCAGGGGTATGCTGATCCAGAAGTTCTCCCCACTCAGAACTAGTTGCTGAACACTATCTGCTGCTACTTAGAATTTCGTTTATTGCACTTTTTTAGGGTGTCACACCCCTCTCCCAAGAATACCCTGCATTTAAATTTTTTTTTCCAACTATCCTGGAGAGCGAGGGTGATGAGAAAGGAAAAGCGGAGGGAAAGAAGAAACTGAATATGCAGGCCACTGCGCACATGCTGGGATAGTACAAGTGAAGCTCCACCATAATAACAAACAGTCTCACAAAACAATAACATCTCATATATAACATGTTTCCTTTTTATACATAGTCCAAATACATCAATACATATATACAGCCACTCTCCACCTCCAAAGACAACCATGACACACTACAAGCTACATCACACACCAAACGCTACCCCTGAGACCCAACTCCAAGTCACCACCAACCATACTTCCCCTGCTACCTGTAAAATAGGGAGGAGCACATCAATGCGTGCCCCAGTAGGAACCAACTTGGATTTGGAACACTGTTTTAAGGTTATCAATTCACAAGGCAAGGCAAGAGACATAAGACATATAAACTAAGTAACATGGCGTAAAGTAAATAGCCAAGGAAGAGGATCATACCTGCGGTCCAATGTCGAGCTACTGCAAGAAAAGGGTTAGCACGAATAATAATTATAATAACGCAAGTATTTAAGCAACCATTATCTAATAAGATAAGTGCACAACTAAGTAAGGGAGGATAAGAACAACTAATGCAACATCTAAATAAATGAATTAATTAAAAGTAAACATCAACAGAAATAATTAACTACTAATGATTCTCATGTCATGCATCATTTTGGCTCATAGCCCTGTTATGTCATTATCTTGCCTCATTTGGCACATGGCCGCATATCAACTTATCCAATATTCATACGTCTTTCGACCAATGGTCTTATCTCAATGTGATATCCCATACTTGTCATATTGTCCATACACATCTCTTGTATCAAAGAACAATGAATTATACATACAAGGCTTGTCACAACAATACACAAACCACATACACAAATACACATACAAGGCACAAACATATAAATATACATACAAGGCACAACACACAACACGCATACATTGCATATATGCAACACATCACACACAATGGATATAATGATACATAATGATGCACATGATGCATATGAGATGCAATGCAATGCAATGCAATGGGATCCCATGAATGTGCCGGCGTGCAAGTGCATCGTGATCTACTCCGTTCTCAACTGTGGCAACTACCGATGGAGTCAAGAGGTGCCTACACGGTCATAGCCCACAGCGAATCCCCCCGCCTCCTACTGTGGCTCTCGCTCCATGTAGTGCCATCCGTGTCCTAAAACATTGCCCATTCACATCACATATAGTACCATGCATGACATGCCTGTCACGCCCCGCTTCCCTTATATGGAAGGCGAGACGTGAGGAGGTCAGCTCAGACGTGGAGCTGTGAAGCTGCAGTCTGATAAGCGTCTGTAAAAATTTCGAAAAGTAGCAGGTCCTTGCATTGCGACGAAACAACAACAATAATAAAGCAGATAAAAGAATATCCACCAACATCGTCCAACAAATATTACAACATCACAGAATAGTCACAAAAGTACGAGTCTGAACAATAGGCCTAAAGCATGGCCAAACAAAACAAAGAGAGATAGGTGCTACGCACCGAAACCTAACAGCAACTAAGGAAAGGTAACAATTAAGGGGAGACTCCAAGTGAGTCTAGGACTGGTCACCCGTGTCCTCGAACTCGGTCTCAGCAGGGACCTCGAACTCAGCGTCAACGAACTGCTCGTCCTCAGCAACCTGCTCTGTCTCAAAGCCTGACATGTGACACCCAAAGAGAAAAGGGCACATGTCAGCAAAAGTCTCCCAAGGGAAGCGGAGAACTTTTGTGCAAGGATATAATGAACTGAAACAACTAACAGTTCTAATATAATGAGGTGATATGACATTTTAAGGATGCAGCAATTTTAATATGACATGAAACATGCAATACAAGTAACAAAACACGAAACATTGTCCATTCACTTTGTGCACAGGGTTTACGCCTTTTGGCTGAAGCGGCTGTACGGGCACACTTCTATGCTCAAGTGATCGCTTAACCCTACCCCTCCATGTGTATCATTTCACTGTCTAGTCTCCTTTTACGCTAACAGACAAATTGGCCTAAAAACGTGGCCTAAAACATTTACTAGCAAGTATCACTTGCCTGTTTCCGGTGATATCGGTTGTCGTGGGTTCGAGCGTTACGTTACGGTGAGTCCGGTTCGCTGTTTTGGGTAAACAAATCACTGAATTAGATTTCTGTGAAATACGTGCAATATTAAAATAACACCCGAATTGGGTTCGCCTAATTTTATCGGGTTCTCTAGCTAGGGTAACGTTTTACATAGGGTTGTACAGACATGGTACGCCTTATTTTACACTAGTATTATCACCCCTAACATTATTTACTAAACTAATATGCTGAAATAAACAATATCTTAACAAATCGTCATGGATTTAAACTAGCACTAACAAATATTGAATAAGCTAATTAACTTACTAAGCTAATTACATGTTTTAACATGATATTCAACTCTCACTTACTAACTTTGACTTGGGGGTAATAACTAACAGGTTATAATTATATTATTTAACAACTAACATGCTGAAATTCAATTAACATTAAGTCTTTAAACAATCACTAGCTAATATTAATTAGGCTAATAGCATGGTTCAACACGGTATGCCCTTGTTTCATCCTGATATCATCCATACTAACAACATACCGCAAAAATCAAAACTAGTCAGTTAATTCTCATGACTAATACCATCAACCTACTAGTACTAACATTTATTATGGGTTAATAAACAAACTAACAGTTAATTACTCTTCCTACTCTTTTAATACTCAGTCTGTCACTCTTCTATTATTTTTATTAAGGCTGACACCCCCTTTACTCATACTGTCAATTACTCCCACATTGTTTTAATACAGAACCCTCCCCCTTTCTCTCTCAACCAGCCATCTATTTTAATATTAGTCTTAGTCTAATATCTATCTCTTCATTCTTTAATATGCTAGCTGTCCACCTCTTTAGCCCTCTCATTCTTTAATAGGTTAGGCTTTCTCACTCTGTCTCCTCTCCTCTTTATTTCATTCTTTTTTTTTCAAAGTTGCAGGGAACTCACGCAAGGCAAAGAGGGGGAAGCTTTCACCTTGCACGACGACGGGGAGGTGGAGGGCAGACGGCCAGCGACTGGGCGGCTGTGGGCGGATCTCCGGCCAAGCGACGGCACAAGGGGGCTCCGGCGACGGGGACCTCCGGCGGCCGGTGGTTCGACGGCCCGCAGGCGTGCGCGTGGGCGTGGGCGCCGGTTTCCCTCAGGCGACCGGCGACGTTCTTTGCTGGGTGGCACGCGCGGCTGATGGGCGGGGGTGGTCGGATCTAGGGAAGGAGGAGAGGGGGTATGAGATATAGAGAAAATGTATTCTTTGTGTTGGGTTGATTGTTCTGATTTAGACTCAGATCTCCAATTTGTTCACCTCAACTTCTCTGATTTGGGTTTTTGTTTTGTTGAATTTGGTTTTTGGAAGGCTGAATTTTGGTTTCAATTTGAAGTTGTTGGGGTTGATTTGCGAGATGGGATGAAGCTTGCAGGGAGATGGGGGTTTGCAGAGGAGATGGGTTTCTGATTTGTGTTTTGGGTTGGAGAACTTTACAGGGGAAGATGAAGTTGCGGGTTGCTTGTTTGCAGGAGAAAGGAGAGTTTTGCAGGTTGTTGTGTTGACGGGGATACTGTTATAAAAACAGTGGGGAGACAATTTGATGGAGGGAGGGGCTGGACGTGGGGGAGATTTGATGGAGGATGTTGGATCTCACCAACAGAAGGAAGTGGGATTCAATGGGGTTTAATTAGTGATTTAATTAGGGTAAAAATTAATTTAGTAAATTAGTGATTTGATCTTCAGCGAATAATAATAAGTTAAAGTAATTAAGCAATTAAATAAAATGTGATTATTAAAATAAATGAAGTAATTAGTGAAGTTAACGGTGATTAGAAATTTGTAATTAGTGGGATAATTAAGTTAAGGTAATTTGTTAAAAATTGATAGTCAATTAATGTTCGTACGGTAAAACGAAAAGCGGATACGCGCTCGCGTTGACGCACAATCATAGAACTCGCGCACGAAAATATCCGGGTGGAAATACGGACATACAATAATCATACGTCTAGAAAATACCGGCCGTTACATTCTACCCACCTTAAGAAAAATTCCGTCCTCGGAATTCTTATCCACTAAGGAGTAGGAAACAAACATGGATAACGCTCCCGTATCTCATCTTCCCGTTCCCAGGTAGATTCTCCTGGCGAGTCACGACGCCACATCACCCTGACTAGATCAACAGTCCTGTTCCTGAAGACTTTCTGGCGTCGATCTAGGATCTCCACAGGTTGCTGTTCATACATCAGATCCGGTCGAACTGTAATCTCAGAGTAGTCCACAGCATGAGAAGGGTCGATGATATAACGACGGAGCTGGGACACATGGAAGACGTCATGAACTCCCTCCAAGGACGGTTGCAAAGCTAAGCGATATGCTACCTCTCCAACTCGCTCCAGCACATCGAAAGGTCCAATAAATCTCAGACTAAGCTTGCCTCTCTTCCCAAATCGGATTACTCCACGATTCGGGGAGATCTTGAGGAACACATGATCTCCCGGCTGAAACTCCAGAGGACGTCGTTTAGCATCTGCCCAATGCTTATAACGGTCCTGGGCGATCCGAAGCTTGTCCCTGATATCACGTACAACATCAACTGCTTCCATAATCATCTCTGGCCCCCAAGAGCTCTCTATCACCGATGTCATCCCAACTCAGTGGCGATCGACATTTTCTCCCGTAGAGAGCAGCAAAAGGCGCCATGCCAATGCTCGCCTGATAGCTATTGTTGTAAGAGAACTCCACCAAGTGCAGGGTGATCCTCCCACGAATCCTTAAGGTCCAACATGCAGGTTCGCAACATATCTTCCAAGATCTGAATAGTGCGCTCCAACTGTCCATCCATCTGCGGGTGATACGCAGTACTGAACTTCAGACCGGTACCCAGATTGGTCTGCAGACTCTTCCAGAACTGAGATGTGAATCTCGTATCACGATCTGATACAATGCTCACAGGGACTCCATGCAAGCGCACGATCTCCTACACGACATAATTTACATCATGACTAGTACTGTAAGGAAATTATTAAGGTATGAGTTAGGTCATTACCTCCATATACTTCCTTGCTAATATCTCCGTGGATTGCCCAACTCGGAAAGGTATAAAGGCGCAGACTTGGTCAATCGATCAACGATGACCCAGATCGCGTCGTTCTGCTTGGTGCTTCTGAGGTAAGCCAGTCACGAAGTCCATTGTGATGTGCTGCCACTTCCACTCGGGAATCGGCAAAGGTTGTAGTAATCCGGCAATGCGATGGTGTTCAGCCTTCACTTGCTGACACACAAGACACTTGGCAACGCTACGTGCCACACTTCTCTTTATCCCATGCCACCAGAAATTTTGTCGAAGATCCTTGTACATCTTAGTACCTCCAGGATGAATAGAATAAGGCGAACTGTGAGCCTCATTTATCAATTCCTCTCTTATATCTCCGGCAGGCACGCAGATCCTGCTACCATATCTCAAAGATCCATCCGCGTGAATCAGAAAATCTGTCCGAAGTCCTGCTTCGACTTGCTCTCTGATCTTCTTCAACTTAGCATCTCCATCTTGAGCAGTCTTGATTCGATCCACAATCGTCGACTGAATCTGCATGTTCATCAACGACGATGTGACTCCTGATAGGACAGCTTCAACATTCATCCTTCGCAGATCCTGTTGCAATCTCCACTGAGCTGTGAGAATCATCACTTCGGGCAGTCGACTCAAGGCATCCGGTACGACATTCACCTTCCCTGGATGATACTGAAGATCGATGTCGTAGTCTGCCATCAATTCTAACCATCTGCGATGTCTCATATTCAGCTCTTTCTGGGTGAATATATATTTCAAACTTTTGTGATCAGTGAAGATTTTCACTTTTTCACTCAGTAAGAAATGCCTCCAAATCTTCAAAGCAAAGATGACGACAGCTAACTCCAAGTCGTGAGTCAGATAATTCTTCTCGTGGATCTTCAACTGTCGCGAAACATAAGCGACTACATGACTGTGCTGGCGTAGAACGCATCCAAGTCCCTTGCCTAATGCGTCGCAGAAGATCTCGAAGCCTCCGCTTCGGTCCAGAATAGCTAAAACTGGTGCAGATATCAGCCTCTCCTTCAAGGTAGAAAAAGCTTGCTCACACGAGTCTGACCAACAAAACTTAACATCCTTCCTCGTCAATCTCGTCATTGGATCAGCTATCCTCGAGAAATCCCTTGATAAATCTGCGGTAGTATCCAGCCAATCCAAGGAAACTCCTGATGTCCGATGCTGATCGAGGTGTAGGCCATTCACTGACCTGCTTTGACCTTTTCCGGATCCACTGAGATACCAGCTCCTGATACTACATGTCCAAGAAATGCAATTCTATCCAGCCAGAATTCGCATTTGCTGACTTGGCATACAGTCTATGGTGACGGAGCGTCTCCAACACTATCTTCAGATGCTCTGCATGCTCTTCCTCCTCGCTCTTCGAGTACACCAGGATGTCGTCTATGAAAATCACCACGAACTTGTCGAGGAAGTCGTAAAAGATAAGGTTCATGAGATTCATGAACACAGCAGGAGCGTTGGTCACACCGAATGGCATGACAACGAACTCGTAATGGCCGTACTTAGTCCGAAAGCGGTCTTGAGTACATCTTCCTTCTTGACTCTGACTTGATGGTATCCGCTCCGGAGATCTAACTTCGAAAAATACCCTCGATCCACCAAGCTGATCGAAGATATCATCAATGCGAGGCAGCGGGTACTTGTTCTTTACTGTGATCTGATTCAGCTCCCGATAATCAATACACATTCTCCTCAAGCCATCTTTCTTCTTCACCAGTAAAACGGGTGCACCCCAGGGAGATACGCTGGGATGAATGAAACCCTTCTGCAGTAGCTCATCCAACTGCTTCCTCAACTCTTCTAATTCTGCAGGAGCCATACGGTACGGCGCCTTCGAAATTGGTTAAGCTCCTGGCATAAGGTCGATGCCGAATTCCAACGCTCGATCGGGCGGTAGTCCAGAAATGTCTTCAGGGAAGATGTCTTCGAAGTCTCTCACTACTGCAGGCTTCTCTGGCTCAGCAATCATAGATGCAACGGTCAATCGGTAAGGCTGGGCTCGAAACTTGACAGGCTCCAAGCGAACGTCCTTCACCGACAAACTCGAACACTGGATGGTCGGGAATTTCGAACACCACTTTCTTCCGGTGACAGTCGATCGTGGCATAAAAAGCTCCTAACCAGTCAATGCCGAGAATAACATCAAAGTTGGATAGGTCGTGGACAATGAAATTAGCATATAATTCGTGTCCACTAATCACCAACGGGCATGGTCTACATCCCAGTGCAACCTTCACTACACCATTCCCAGTTGTAATGTTCCAACACTTGGGAAGTGTATATGTGTGTATTGAGTGTTCGACTACGAACTTCCGAGATAGGATGCACATGGAAGCTCCAGAATCGAACAGGGTCAAGGCCGGGTGAGATGAAACTAAGATGACACCTAAGGGTAATATGCAACTAAATTAACATGGATATAACTAATCAAATATAATGCATAAATAAGGAAGACTAGTATAGAAGTTACTTGCAATAACTCTGTCCTCAGTCTCGGCCTCCACTGCAGTCATCGTGAAGGCTTGCCTCTTAGGCTGAACAGCCTGCTGGAAAGCCTGCTTCTGGGGAATGAGAGGCGCTCCACGTCCAGCAGCCACTGGAGCTCTCTGCTGCTGAACTCCATCTGGTGCCTTCCACAGTTGCTTAGTTCTCGGACAGTCCTTCAATGCATGCGTAGCGTCACCACAAACTAATCACTGGCCCAAGAATCTCATACACTGCTCCTTCACATGACCAGCCTTGCCACAAAAATGGCACAACTTTGGAGTAGGCCCACCTGGCCTCTTAAACTGCACGGACTGATTAGGCTTGAACCCAGGCCTAACCACAGCTCTGGCCTGCTCCATAGGCCTCTTCCCAGCACCTGAATACTGCCCTTTCCTCTGATTGGCAATCAGCTCCTGCCCTCTTGGCAGCTATCAACAACTTCTGGTAAGAATCCAAGTCCGAAGAGGAAATCAGACTATGCAGCTCCAAAGATAAACCTTGTAAGAATTTCTGAGCTCGATCCTCAGCAGTCTCCACCATCTTCGGTGCAAAGCGACTCAGTCTCATGAACTTTTGGTGGTACTGGTCCACCGTCAGATTCCCTTGCTTCAGATTGATAAACTGCTGCATCAGCTCCCCTCTTGGCAGCTCGAGGGAAATACTCATCATTAAATCTCGCCTTGAAAGTGGCCCAGGGGATAGGCTTCGCCAACATCTGCTCTTCTGACTCCCACCAACTGCGGGTATTGTCCTTCAGTTGCTTCTTCACTAAGTCAACCCATCCAGCCGGGTTAACCTTCGAGAGAAGTAGGTTATCCTCCGTGTTCTTCATCCATTCATCCGCAGCTAATGATCCTTCTGACCCAGTGAAATATGACGGGCCCAACTCCCGAAACTGCTTCTCTCCCGGCTCGAAGAGAGGGGCATTCTGAAGCATGCCCTGCTAAACGTGCATCATCTGATGCATCATCCTCATCATCTCCCTCGTGGTGGGTTCTCTATCAGCATCCTCGCCATGTCCTGCTCCACCGCCAGCTCCAGATCCACTACCAGCTCCTAGGGTGATGCGTCTACCAGCCATCTAAGACAAGAAAATGCTCAGATTAGACTTAATCATGACTCGAATGTTATGAATATTTAAATGGATGTTGTTATCATCATTGTTGTTTCGATATTTCGCAGATGCAAAGAGGAGACCTGCATGTGCCACCACTAAAACCTGTCACTAAAACCTGTCACGCCCCCGCTTCCCTTATATGGAAGGCAAGATGTGAGGAGGTCCGCTCAGACGTGGAGCTGTGAAGCTGCAGTCTGATAAGCGTCTGTAAAAATTTCAAAAAGTAGCAGGTCCTTGCATTGCGACGAAACAATAACAATAATAAAGCAGATAAAAGAATATCCACCAACATCGTCCAACAAATATTACAACATCACAGAATAGTCACAAAAGTACGAGTCTGAACAATAGGCCTAAAGCATGGCCAAACAAAACAAAGAGAGATAGGTGCTACGCACCGAAACCTAACAGCAACTAAGGAAAGGTAACAATTAAGGGGAGACTCCAAGTGAGTCTAGGACTGGTCACACGTATCCTCGAACTCGGTCTCAGCAGGGACCTCGAATTCAGCGTCAACGAACTGCTCATCCTCAGCAACCTGCTCTGTCTCAAAGACTGACATGTGACACCCAAAGAGAAAAGGGCACATGTCAGCAAAAGTCTCCCAAGGGAAGCGGAGAACTTTTGTGCAAGGTATAATGAACTGAAACAACTAATAGTTCTAATTTAATGAGGTGATATGACATTTTAAGGATGCAGCAATTTTAATATGACATGAAACATGCAATACAAGTAACAAAACACGAAACATTGTCCATTCACTTTATGCACAGGGTTTACGCCTTTTGGCTGAAGCGGCTGTACGGGCACACTTCTCCGCTCAAGTGATCGCTTAACCCTTCCCCTCCATGTGTATCGAGCGTTGGTTTCCCAACAACACTGTGCTCGCTTCTGGATCACGAGCCAGGAAGTGTTTTTCAATATGGCATAGGGTTGTGCCCGCAAAAGCAGGTGCCTAGCCTCAATAGCAATAACATTTGTAGTGTGTGCTACTCAATCACGAAGAACACATGACATGACATGACATGGGATGAGCAGTTAAAGTGCGTACCGTTAATTGAAAGTTAAACATGGCATGGAAGCATGAATGAAAGAATTAGATTTCTGTGAAATACGTGCAATATTAAAATAACACCCGAATTGGGTTCGCCTAATTTTATCGGGTTCTCTAGCTAGGGTAACGTTTTACATAGGGTTGTACAGACATGGTACGCCTTATTTTACACTAGTATTATCACCCTAACATTATTTACTAAACTAATATGCTGAAATAAACAATATCTTAACAAATCGTCATGGATTTAAACTAGCACTAACAAATATTGAATAAGCTAATTAACTTACTAAGCTAATTACATGTTTTAACATGATATTCAACTCTCACTTACTAACTTTGACTTGGGGTAATAACTAACAGGTTATAATTATATTATTTAACAACTAACATGCTGAAATTCAATTAACATTAAGTCTTTAAACAATCACTAGCTAATATTAATTAGGCTAATAGCATGGTTCAACACGGTATGCCTTGTTTCATCCTGATATCATCCATACTAACAACATACCGCAAAAATCAAAACTAGTCAGTTAATTCTCATGACTAATACCATCAACCTACTAGTACTAACATTTATTATGGGTTAATAAACAAACTAACAGTTAATTACTCTTCCTACTCTTTTAATACTCAGTCTGTCACTCTTCTATTATTTTTATTAAGGCTGACACCCCTTTACTCATACTGTCAATTACTCCCACATTGTTTTAATACAGAACCCTCCCCTTTCTCTCTCAACCAGCCATCTATTTTAATATTAGTCTTAGTCTAATATCTATCTCTTCATTCTTTAATATGCTAGCTGTCACCTCTTTAGCCCTCTCATTCTTTAATAGGTTAGGCTTTCTCACTCTGTCTCCTCTCCTCTTTATTTCATTCTTTTTTTTTCAAAGTTGCAGGGAACTCACGCAAGGCAAAGAGGGGGAAGCTTTCACCTTGCACGACGACGGGGAGGTGGAGGGCAGACGGCCAGCGACTGGGCGGGCTGTGGGCGGATCTCCGGCCAAGCGACGGCACAAGGGGGCTCCGGCGACGGGGACCTCCGGCGGCCGGTGGTTCGACGGCCCGCAGGCGTGCGCGTGGGCGTGGGCGCCGGTTTCCCTCAGGCGACGGCGACGTTCTTTGCTGGGTGGCACGCGCGGCTGATGGCGGGGGTGGTCGGATCTAGGGAAGGAGGAGAGGGGTATGAGATATAGAGAAAATGTATTCTTTGTGTTGGGTTGATTGTTCTGATTTAGACTCAGATCTCCAATTTGTTCACCTCAACTTCTCTGATTTGGGTTTTTGTTTTGTTGAATTTGGTTTTGGAAGGCTGAATTTTGGTTTCAATTTGAAGTTGTTGGGTTGATTTGCGAGATGGGATGAAGCTTGCAGGGAGATGGGGGTTTGCAGAGGAGATGGGTTTCTGATTTGTGTTTTGGGTTGGAGAACTTTACAGGGGAAGATGAAGTTGCGGGTTGGCTTGTTTGCAGGAGAAAGGAGAGTTTTGCAGGTTGTTGTGTTGACGGGGATACTGTTATAAAAACAGTGGGGAGACAATTTGATGGAGGGAGGGGCTGGACGTGGGGGAGATTTGATGGAGGATGTTGGATCTCACCAACAGAAGGAAGTGGGATTCAATGGGGTTTAATTAGTGATTTAATTAGGGTAAAAATTAATTTAGTAAATTAGTGATTTGATCTTCAGCGAATAATAATAAGTTAAAGTAATTAAGCAATTAAATAAAATGTGATTATTAAAATAAATGAAGTAATTAGTGAAGTTAACGGTGATTAGAAATTTGTAATTAGTGGGATAATTAAGTTAAGGTAATTTGTTAAAAATTGATAGTCAATTAATGTTCGTACGGTAAAACGAAAAGCGGATACGCGCTCGCGTTGACGCACAATCATAGAACTCGCGCACGAAAATATCCGGGTGGAAATACGGACATACAATAATCATACGTCTAGAAAATACCGGCCGTTACATTCTACCCACCTTAAGAAAAATTCCGTCCTCGGAATTCTTATCCACTAAGGAGTAGGAAACAAACATGGATAACGCTCCCGTATCTCATCTTCCCGTTCCCAGGTAGATTCTCCTGGCGAGTCACGACGCCACATCACCCTGACTAGATCAACAGTCCTGTTCCTGAAGACTTTCTGGCGTCGATCTAGGATCTCCACAGGTTGCTGTTCATACATCAGATCCGGTCGAACTGTAATCTCAGAGTAGTCCACAGCATGAGAAGGGTCGATGATATAACGACGGAGCTGGGACACATGGAAGACGTCATGAACTCCCTCCAAGGACGGTTGCAAAGCTAAGCGATATGCTACCTCTCCAACTCGCTCCAGCACATCGAAAGGTCCAATAAATCTCAGACTAAGCTTGCCTCTCTTCCCAAATCGGATTACTCCACGATTCGGGGAGATCTTGAGGAACACATGATCTCCCGGCTGAAACTCCAGAGGACGTCGTTTAGCATCTGCCCAATGCTTATAACGGTCCTGGGCGATCCGAAGCTTGTCCCTGATATCACGTACAACATCAACTGCTTCCATAATCATCTCTGGCCCCAAGAGCTCTCTATCACCGATGTCATCCCAACTCAGTGGCGATCGACATTTTCTCCCGTAGAGAGCAGCAAAAGGCGCCATGCCAATGCTCGCCTGATAGCTATTGTTGTAAGAGAACTCCACCAAGTGCAGGTGATCCTCCCACGAATCCTTAAGGTCCAACATGCAGGTTCGCAACATATCTTCCAAGATCTGAATAGTGCGCTCCAACTGTCCATCCATCTGCGGGTGATACGCAGTACTGAACTTCAGACCGGTACCCAGATTGGTCTGCAGACTCTTCCAGAACTGAGATGTGAATCTCGTATCACGATCTGATACAATGCTCACAGGGACTCCATGCAAGCGCACGATCTCCTACACGACATAATTTACATCATGACTAGTACTGTAAGGAAATTATTAAGGTATGAGTTAGGTCATTACCTCCATATACTTCCTTGCTAATATCTCCGTGGATTGCCCAACTCGGAAAGGTATAAAGGCGCAGACTTGGTCAATCGATCAACGATGACCCAGATCGCGTCGTTCTGCTTGGTGCTCTGAGGTAAGCCAGTCACGAAGTCCATTGTGATGTGCTGCCACTTCCACTCGGGAATCGGCAAAGGTTGTAGTAATCCGGCAATGCGATGGTGTTCAGCCTTCACTTGCTGACACACAAGACACTTGGCAACGCTACGTGCCACACTTCTCTTTATCCCATGCCACCAGAAATTTTGTCGAAGATCCTTGTACATCTTAGTACCTCCAGGATGAATAGAATAAGGCGAACTGTGAGCCTCATTTATCAATTCCTCTCTTATATCTCCGGCAGGCACGCAGATCCTGCTACCATATCTCAAAGATCCATCCGCGTGAATCAGAAAATCTGTCCGAAGTCCTGCTTCGACTTGCTCTCTGATCTTCTTCAACTTAGCATCTCCATCTTGAGCAGTCTTGATTCGATCCACAATCGTCGACTGAATCTGCATGTTCATCAACGACGATGTGACTCCTGATAGGACAGCTTCAACATTCATCCTTCGCAGATCCTGTTGCAATCTCCACTGAGCTGTGAGAATCATCACTTCGGGCAGTCGACTCAAGGCATCCGGTACGACATTCACCTTCCCTGGATGATACTGAAGATCGATGTCGTAGTCTGCCATCAATTCTAACCATCTGCGATGTCTCATATTCAGCTCTTTCTGGGTGAATATATATTTCAAACTTTTGTGATCAGTGAAGATTTTCACTTTTTCACTCAGTAAGAAATGCCTCCAAATCTTCAAAGCAAAGATGACGACAGCTAACTCCAAGTCGTGAGTCAGATAATTCTTCTCGTGGATCTTCAACTGTCGCGAAACATAAGCGACTACATGACTGTGCTGGCGTAGAACGCATCCAAGTCCCTTGCCTAATGCGTCGCAGAAGATCTCGAAGCCTCCGCTTCGGTCCAGAATAGCTAAAACTGGTGCAGATATCAGCCTCTCCTTCAAGGTAGAAAAAGCTTGCTCACACGAGTCTGACCAACAAAACTTAACATCCTTCCTCGTCAATCTCGTCATTGGATCAGCTATCCTCGAGAAATCCTTGATAAATCTGCGGTAGTATCCAGCCAATCCAAGGAAACTCCTGATGTCCGATGCTGATCGAGGTGTAGGCCATTCACTGACTGCTTTGACCTTTTCCGGATCCACTGAGATACCAGCTCCTGATACTACATGTCCAAGAAATGCAATTCTATCCAGCCAGAATTCGCATTTGCTGACTTGGCATACAGTCTATGGTGACGGAGCGTCTCCAACACTATCTTCAGATGCTCTGCATGCTCTTCCTCGCTCTTCGAGTACACCAGGATGTCGTCTATGAAAATCACCACGAACTTGTCGAGGAAGTCGTAAAAGATAAGGTTCATGAGATTCATGAACACAGCAGGAGCGTTGGTCACACCGAATGGCATGACAACGAACTCGTAATGGCCGTACTTAGTCCGAAAAGCGGTCTTGAGTACATCTTCCTTCTTGACTCTGACTTGATGGTATCCGCTCCGGAGATCTAACTTCGAAAATACCCTCGATCCACCAAGCTGATCGAAGATATCATCAATGCGAGGCAGCGGGTACTTGTTCTTTACTGTGATCTGATTCAGCTCCCGATAATCAATACACATTCTCCTCAAGCCATCTTTCTTCTTCACCAGTAAAACGGGTGCACCCCAGGGAGATACGCTGGGATGAATGAAACCCTTCTGCAGTAGCTCATCCAACTGCTTCCTCAACTCTTCTAATTCTGCAGGAGCCATACGGTACGGCGCCTTCGAAATTGGTTAAGCTCCTGGCATAAGGTCGATGCCGAATTCCAACGCTCGATCGGGCGGTAGTCCAGAAATGTCTTCAGGGAAGATGTCTTCGAAGTCTCTCACTACTGCAGGCTTCTCTGGCTCAGCAATCATAGATGCAACGGTCAATCGGTAAGGCTGGGCTCGAAACTTGACAGGTCCAAGCGAACGTCCTTCACCGACAAACTCGAACACTGGATGGTCGGGAATTTCGAACACCACTTTCTTCCGGTGACAGTCGATCGTGGCATAAAAAGCTCCTAACCAGTCAATGCCGAGAATAACATCAAAGTTGGATAGGTCGTGGACAATGAAAATTAGCATATAATTCGTGTCCACTAATCACCAACGGGCATGGTCTACATCCCAGTGCAACCTTCACTACACCATTCCCAGTTGTAATGTTCCAACACTTGGGAAGTGTATATGTGTGTATTGAGTGTTCGACTACGAACTTCCGAGATAGGATGCACATGGAAGCTCCAGAATCGAACAGGGTCAAGGCCGGGTGAGATGAAACTAAGATGACACCTAAGGGTAATATGCAACTAAATTAACATGGATATAACTAATCAAATATAATGCATAAATAAGGAAGACTAGTATAGAAGTTACTTGCAATAACTCTGTCCTCAGTCTCGGCCTCCACTGCAGTCATCGTGAAGGCTTGCCTCTTAGGCTGAACAGCCTGCTGGAAAGCCTGCTTCTGGGGAATGAGAGGCGCTCCACGTCCAGCAGCCACTGGAGCTCTCTGCTGCTGAACTCCATCTGGTGCCTTCCACAGTTGCTTAGTTCTCGGACAGTCCTTCAATGCATGCGTAGCGTCACCACAAACTAATCACTGGCCCAAGAATCTCATACACTGCTCCTTCACATGACCAGCCTTGCCACAAAAATGGCACAACTTTGGAGTAGGCCCACCTGGCCTCTTAAACTGCACGGACTGATTAGGCTTGAACCCAGGCCTAACCACAGCTCTGGCCTGCTCCATAGGCCTCTTCCCAGCACCTGAATACTGCCCTTTCCTCTGATTGGCAATCAGCTCCTGCCTCTTGGCAGCTATCAACAACTTCTGGTAAGAATCCAAGTCCGAAGAGGAAATCAGACTATGCAGCTCCAAAGATAAACCTTGTAAGAATTTCTGAGCTCGATCCTCAGCAGTCTCCACCATCTTCGGTGCAAAGCGACTCAGTCTCATGAACTTTTGGTGGTACTGGTCCACCGTCAGATTCCCTTGCTTCAGATTGATAAACTGCTGCATCAGCTCCCTCTTGGCAGCTCGAGGGAAATACTCATCATTAAATCTCGCCTTGAAAGTGGCCCAGGGGATAGGCTTCGCCAACATCTGCTCTTCTGACTCCCACCAACTGCGGGTATTGTCCTTCAGTTGCTTCTTCACTAAGTCAACCCATCCAGCCGGGTTAACCTTCGAGAGAAGTAGGTTATCCTCCGTGTTCTTCATCCATTCATCCGCAGCTAATGATCCTTCTGACCCAGTGAAATATGACGGGCCCAACTCCCGAAACTGCTTCTCTCCCGGCTCGAAGAGAGGGGCAATTCTGAAGCATGCCCTGCTAAACGTGCATCATCTGATGCATCATCCTCATCATCTCCCTCGTGGTGGGTTCTCTATCAGCATCCTCGCCATGTCCTGCTCCACCGCCAGCTCCAGATCCACTACCAGCTCCTAGGGTGATGCGTCTACCAGCCATCTAAGACAAGAAAATGCTCAGATTAGACTTAATCATGACTCGAATGTTATGAATATTTAAATGGATGTTGTTATCATCATTGTTGTTTCGATATTTCGCAGATGCAAAGAGGAGACCTGCATGTGCCACCACTAAAACCTGTCACTAAAACCTGTCACGCCCCGCTTCCCTTATATGGAAGGCAAGATGTGAGGAGGTCCGCTCAGACGTGGAGCTGTGAAGCTGCAGTCTGATAAGCGTCTGTAAAAATTTCAAAAAGTAGCAGGTCCTTGCATTGCGACGAAACAATAACAATAATAAAGCAGATAAAAGAATATCCACCAACATCGTCCAACAAATATTACAACATCACAGAATAGTCACAAAAGTACGAGTCTGAACAATAGGCCTAAAGCATGGCCAAACAAAACAAAGAGAGATAGGTGCTACGCACCGAAACCTAACAGCAACTAAGGAAAGGTAACAATTAAGGGGAGACTCCAAGTGAGTCTAGGACTGGTCACACGTATCCTCGAACTCGGTCTCAGCAGGGACCTCGAATTCAGCGTCAACGAACTGCTCATCCTCAGCAACCTGCTCTGTCTCAAAGACTGACATGTGACACCCAAAGAGAAAAGGGCACATGTCAGCAAAAGTCTCCCAAGGGAAGCGGAGAACTTTTGTGCAAGGTATAATGAACTGAAACAACTAATAGTTCTAATTTAATGAGGTGATATGACATTTTAAGGATGCAGCAATTTTAATATGACATGAAACATGCAATACAAGTAACAAAACACGAAACATTGTCCATTCACTTTATGCACAGGGTTTACGCCTTTTGGCTGAAGCGGCTGTACGGGCACACTTCTCCGCTCAAGTGATCGCTTAACCCTTCCCCTCCATGTGTATCGAGCGTTGGTTTCCCAACAACACTGTGCTCGCTTCTGGATCACGAGCCAGGAAGTGTTTTTCAATATGGCATAGGGTTGTGCCCACAAAAGCAGGTGCCTAGCCTCAATAGCAATAACATTTGTAGCGTGTGCTACTCAATCACGAAGAACACATGACATGACATGACATGGGATGAGCAGTTAAAGTGCGTACCGTTAATTGAAAGTTAAACATGGCATGGCAGCATGAATGAAAGCAAGTAAAGTGTCGGATCTAGTTTCGTTGTCAAACTAGATCAAATAGGGCGTCTAGACAGCTATCATTTCACTGTCTAGTCTCTTTTACGCTAACAGACAAATTGGCCTAAAAACGTGGCCTAAAACATTTACTGGCAAGTATCACTTGCCTGTTTCCGGTGATATCGGTTGTCGTGGGTTCGAGCGTTACGTTACGGTGAGTCCGGTTCGCTGTTTTGGGTAAACAAATCACTGAATTAGATTTCTGTGAAATACGTGCAATATTAAAATAACACCCGAATTGGGTTCGCCTAATTTTATCGGGTTCTCTGGCTAGGGTAACGTTTTACATAGGGTTGTACAGACATGGTACGCCTTATTTTACACTAGTATTATCACCCTAACATTATTTACTAAACAAATATGCTGAAATAAACAATATCTTAACAAATCGTCATGGATTTAAACTAGCACTAACTAATATTGAATAAGCTAATTAACTTACTAAGCTAATTACATGTTTTAACATGATATTCAACTCTCACTTACTAACTTTGACTTGGGGTAATAACTAACAGGTTATAATTATATTATTTAACAACTAACATGCTGAAATTCAATTAACATTAAGTCTTTAAACAATCACTAGCTAATATTAATTAGGCTAATAGCATGGTTCAACACGGTATGCCTTGTTTCATCCTGATATCATCCATACTAACAACATACCGCAAAAATCAAAACTAGTCAGTTAATTCTCATGACTAATACCATCAACCTACTAGTACTAACATTTATTATGGGTTAATAAACAAACTAACAGTTAATTACTCTTCCTACTCTTTTAATACTCAGTCTGTCACTCTTCTATTATTTTTATTAAGGCTGACACCCCTTTACTCATACTGTCAATTACTCCCACATTGTTTTAATACAGAACCCTCCCCTTTCTCTCTCAACCAGCCATCTATTTTAATATTAGTCTTAGTCTAATATCTATCTCTTCATTCTTTAATAGGCTAGCTGTCACCTCTTTAGCCCTCTCATTCTTTAATAGCTTAGGCTTTCTCACTCTGTCTCCTCTCCTCTTTATTTCATTCTTTTTTTTCAAAGTTGCAGGCAACTCACGCAAGGCAAAGAGGGGGAAGCTTTCACCTTGCACGACGACGGGGAGGAGGAGGGCAGACGGCCGGCGACTGGGCGGCTGTGGGCGGCTCTCCGGCCAAGCGACGGCACAAGGGGGCTCCGGCGACGGGGACCTCCGGCGGCCGGTGGTTCGACGGCCCGCAGGCGTGCGCGTGGGCGTGGGGCGGGCGCCGGTTTCCCTCAGGCGACGGCGGCGTTCTTTGCTGGGCGGCACGCGCGGCTGATGGCGGGGGTGGTCGGATCTAGGGAAGGAGGAGAGGGGTATGAGATATAGAGAAAATGTATTCTTTGTGTTGGGTTGATTGATCTGATTTAGACTCAGATCTCCAATTTGTTCACCTCAACTTCTCTGATTTGGGTTTTTGTTTTGTTGAATTTGGTTTTGGAAGGCTGAATTTTGGTTTCAATTTGAAGTTGTTGGGTTGATTTGCGAGATGGGATGAAGCTTGCAGGGAGATGGGGGTTTGCAGAGGAGATGGGTTTCTGATTTGTGTTTTGGGTTGGAGAACTTTACAGGGGAAGATGAAGTTGCGGGTTGGCTTGTTTGCAGGAGAAAGGAGAGTTTTGCAGGTTGTTGTGTTGACGGGGATACTGTTATAAAAACAGTGGGGAGACAATTTGATGGAGGGAGGGGCTGGACGTGGGGGAGATTTGATGGAGGATGTTGGATCTCACCAACAGAAGGAGGTGGGATTCAATGGGGTTTAATTAGTGATTTAATTAGGGTAAAAATTAATTTAGTAAATTAGTGATTTGATCTTCAGCGAATAATAATAAGTTAAAGTAATTAAGCAATTAAATAAAATGTGATTATTAAAATAAATGAAGTAATTAGTGAAGTTAACGGTGATTAGAAATTTGTAATTAGTGGGATAATTAAGTTAAGGTAATTTGTTAAAAATTGATAGTCAATTAATGTTCGTACGGTAAAACGAAAAGCGGATACGCGCTCGCGTTGACGCACAATCATAGAACTCGCGCACGAAAATATCCGGGTGGAAATACGGACATACAATAATCATACGTCTAGAAAATACCGGCCGTTACAATGCTCCCAACATTACAAGTTCGTATCTAATTTCAGTTCGTATCCATATGATTGAGCATTTCTCACATTTCTGGCATTTGCCTTCATTCAGGCATTTCCACAAACACGTGGCGAGCATGACGTGCATGTCCATAAGCACATTAGCAGATCAACTGGCATGATATATCATTAACCTAATTTACATGTAAAAACAATAATCATGTACCATAGTGGGTGAAATAACAACAATACACGATTTAACACATCATTTAACCATTCAGCTTGCAGGAATTTGTAGAAGTTGCCAATACATGGGCATATTTCATTAGATTTTATTGAGAATTTGGCAGAATGTCCCAAATTACAGTTATAGATATATTAGTACTTGATTCACAGATAAAATTTCATGGAAAAATATCAAGTATGTGATTTATGGTGAATTAATTGGTGAAGTGTGTCAAATCTGTTTTTCAGACAGATTTCAGGGTATGTATTGAAAGCCAATTTTGGGCATGTTGCAGCCAGAAATTAGACATATAAGAACTGTGATGAACTTTTAGAAAAACTTGTTAACTTTCCAACAAGACCAAGAACATAAAATTCCCATGTGTGTGCAGGTACTGAGGACAATTATACTGAACTGTGTCAAGACTGAAGATCATACAGACATATTGTAAAGATATAATTTGTACTCCCTATTTTTGAATTGAACATATATCAAAATTTATATGATTTTGAGGTAGAACTTCAAGATCTACCATCACATATTTTTTTCGAAGCTAATTCGAACCACAGAGAACAAAATCCAAGCATAAACACACAACAGAATTTCAGCCTTTTGAAAGAAGTGATTTTGCTTAGAATTTCAAGGGGATATTCATGAAAATTGAGACATGGCATATCAATTCGATTACTACCATTTCATATTGATAAAACATGTTATAAAAACATGATAAAATGGAACCCTAAATAAATTTCCAAAACCAAGTTGGATCCTACCTCAAAATTTGATTTTTCCTCTTCTACTTCTCTTCTTTTCTTCTCTACTTCCTTCTCCCTTGAAGCAAGCTTGAACCCCATCTAATTGAGATTAGAAATTAGGGTTTTCATTTGTTAAAAGTGGGGGAAAAGAGGAGAGGGGTGGCCGCCCATGTTGGGTGCAAATGAAAGAAAAGAAAAATGAAAAGGGAAGAGAAAAGAAAAGTGAAGAAGAATGGAGAAATCTCTCCAAAAATATCTACAACTAGAACCTCCTTAGGATAAGCATGAACCATGTTAAATGACCATAATACCCTCCAAAAATGCCCCTCAACTTTCAAGTAATTACAAGTTTTCCATTACTTTATGCATACACAACTTCAGGATGTACGCACATCAGCTTTAGTCCAAATGACCGTTTTGCCCCTAACCTTTCTAAAAATTTACGGGGGTTGCCATTGAACCCTAACCCCTTTCACACTTCCATGGCTCTTACTATACACATCCATGCACATCCAGGCGAGCATACATGCTTCACACACACACACACGTCTAACACACTCCTGTTGTTTTACACCCACGACGTCTTTCACACTTCTCATGCACTCAATCTCGCTTTCTCGTCTCTTGGCCACGCATTACGGCCTAATCCCCCTTTTATTATGTTACATACATCAATATCCACGCTTATTTCATGCCTACGTATGCCTCGTAGGTAGAAATACCACGTGTGTTCAGTAGAATACACGTATAGTGCAAAATAGGGCATGACATAGGGTATGTACCCTCTTTGTAGAACTCAGCTGTTATTGGTCATGCTTGGGGCCTTTTTACTTTGTGTGCTCTTGTCTGGATGTTGGCTTTGAATTCATAGTTATTTCTGTTGTTTCTGAAATACATGCAAATTCCTGTGTATGGTTTATTCATAGACGCTTATTGGGTTTGAGCTTCACCACTTCAGCCAATGCGGGCCCGATCGCGTCCTCGCTCCCAAGTATAATGGGAAGCGGTGCGTGACAGGTTTTTGTGGTGGCCCATGCAGGTCTTGCATTAAGCAAAACTTCAGGACAATAGAGATACTATCATTAGCCAAAATGTCTAGATTTATCTCGTACATAAAATTTTAACCGAGTTTCTTGTCTCAGCATGGCAGGAAAACAAAACACCAGTAATGGGAATGGGAATGGGAATGGAACTACAGCTAACGGAGGTGCCGATATGAATGAACTCTTCGGAGTTATGAGGGGGATGTTGGAGATCCAATAATAGCTGATTCAGCAGGGACAACAACCTGCTCGGATTGCACCACCACCACCTGAAGCTGACCCAGGAGTTAGGCAGTTCCATGAGCTGCAACCAAAGAGCTTCTCTGGAAAGGAAGGACCTCTGGATGCTGAAGAATGGGCCTAAGGGACTGAGGACAAATGCTGCTCGTATCCCTTAGGTAGGATGGGTCGATGTCGCGAAGCTCTAACTGACAGACAATGCTAGGAGCTGGTGGCAACGGGAAGAAAGGCGTTTGGTCAGACCCATCTCTTGGGGCATGTTTCGGGAGAGGTTCGACGCCAAGTACTTTTCCAAAACAACCAAAAGAGAACTTCAGCAATGCTTCACTAATCTGGTCCAAGGAGATAGGACTGTTGACGAATATGAGGCTGAGTTTGCGATGCTCAGCCGCTTCGCACCCCATATGGTCGAGGACCCTGAAGACTGTGCATTTCAGTTTCACCAAGGTCTGAATCCCAAAATTCAAGCCTCCATGACCTCGGCCAAACTAACGACTCTTCAGGATGTTTTGGATGCTGCACAGAGCCATGAAGTTGTGGCAAGACTCCCAGTGGGCTTTCAAGCAGGAGGAAGCAAGCGTCCCATGGAGTCACCTAGGATGGTGCCAAGAGGAAATTTTCGGCCTCCCTAGACCACACAGTCAAGAGGCCAGCTGCTCATGTCGACCGAGCTTAGCTGACCTATTTCTTTTGTGGCAAGACCGGACATCAAAAGAAGGATTGTAGGAGGATGCTGACTAATGTCTGATCTGCGGAGCACCTGATCATGCTGCAAGAGATTGTCCCCACGGTAAGGATCGTCAAGCACCTACTAGATTACATGGACCTGTTCAGCGAGGAGTGCCTGGGTCTGTTCAGCGAGGTACTGACGTCCCCCGCTAATGCGTGCTAGATGTGTGCAATAATACGATTGGGGACGTGAGATTTAAATATTTGTAACCGCAAGCGCACGGTGTTGTAGTGTGGCTTGGGGGTCAAACTCAGGGAGGCGTGGATGTGCTTACGTCAAAGAGGATCAAATTCACCCCATGGGCGATCTAGCCCGGATCGAATGATGGGTTGTCACGGTAAAAGGAATGCAAGGTATAGACACTATAAAGGAGAAACCCGGGACTTTGGTTTCCACCCTATCGAGCGACTCTCGCCGATACGGCCTACGGGTAGGATAGCGATCGGAATTAGGGTCTAATGGTGAGACGTTGCCTCTAAGAGTGGTACCAGTGTCCCATGGGCCCGATATTCCGGTCGGTGCCCAGGATGATACGCCGGACTTCCCGGGTTCGGTCAGTGGGCACTCCCGTGTCCATTAACACTGACCGAATCCGGGAACACTAAGCTCGCAACGATAACTCCCAACGTCTCATCCTGCCACTCCCGCGCGCAAGGATTCGACGTCTACGCTAAGGGCGTGAGCTATGGCTAGGGAGTCAACCGCCAAGTTTATTCCCCCTTGGCCCGCCGGTCAAAAGCGGTCTTTTTACCGCCGATGACAATAAAACACCCCGTGTAACCGTTAGATTCCTAATCCCTATCGATTTCCTAGTCCTATGGACGCATCGGGAAGAGCCCACGAAGGGGTTTCCGCCAAAATCCCAGATTTGGGAACTACTCACACATATTTAGTAAAAAGCGGTCTAAATAGAAATCGACCGTAAAAATCATGATCAGACAATAGAAATGCAATGGTAGTAAAGAAATTAAGATAATACTAAAGTTTGACAAAGATCTGAGCCTTCATTTCCATGTAGATACGCCTCCGTGAGACTTTAATCCCCCTTTCGTATAAAGGCCTGCCGCGCCGACTTGCCCGGAGCACCCCTAAGGTGAGGTGGAAGTTACTGCTAAGGCTGGGAACTTACAGAAACTGGGAAATTACAGCCGTCACAAAATGAAGAAAACAGTAAAAAATAACCAACTCTCGTTTCTGGAAAACCTAGGGTTCTATATATAGGAAAAGATATCACCCGATCGGTTGACAAGTCAACCGATCAGGTGACCTGCTTCACTCATTTACAGCGCAATGCGGGACTTCACCCGGTCGGTTGACATATGAATGTGACCGGTTGGATCTTGGTGCCGTCGGGTGAGGAGGCCGGTTGAGCTGACCGTGTTTAGGCTCTGGAGATTCGGCTACAGATGAACTGATCGGGTGAAGGTCACCCGATCGGTTGGCAATCACAATAAAAATCCAGAGACTTTGGGCTTTTGAACCGGCCTGCGAACCGACCGGGTGACTTCTCGTGAGCTCCAAGCTGCGTCCGGGTGGTGCACGCGTGCATCACCCGATCGGTTGAAGATGACCAACCGATCGGGTGAGGGGCTGAAAGATGATATCATCGTCGTTTGATCCCCTGGATCATGCGTGACTCCTCCCGTTGCTCCGGGGACTTGCGATATCGTCGTTTTATGTTCCCTATGCCAGTAAACTCCTTAAAAATACGGAAAACACGGAAAAGTGAAAGACAACAAGAAAACACGAGAAAACGAATATAAGACGACGGTAAAATACGGAAAAACACGGAAGAAAACGTGCGCAAATATATAAAATATAAACGCACGTCAAAATCCCCCAAACTGAACTCTTCCTCGTCCTCGAGGAAGACGAGTGAGAGTAGGAGCTCGGAGAGAGAAAATAGAGAGAAAGAGAGAAAAAGAAAACTCTATATCCTAGATCACCCGTCAGGGCCAACAAAATCAAAAACGACACACCAAGCAAGCAAACACCAAATCACATCACTAAACCAAGGAATACGAGTCCAGACAAGTGCCGTGGGCCCACGCGGTGAAGCGCAAGTGAGTGTGGTCGTGCGCTAGCAGACGGTGTCACTATTTACGATATGCGATAAAGCTCGATATACACAAATCCAGGAAATGACCCAAATATCGATTCGAATTGGATAAAGCGGTGAATATATAGTTCAAGCATGCATGAGAATAGAGAGAGAATCGAAACATATCATGCGTCAGGGACTCCACAACTAGGGTTAAGGAAATCACCACACTATAGCCTAGATAATAGCTAAAAAGTTCCTAAGCCAAGTGTTTTCGAAACCGATGTGGGTTGAGATGACGTGGAGTAGAACACTTGGTGCAAATTCTCGCCTTCCCTTTATTCTCGGCAAGTAGGAAAAGATATTCACACGGGAATTTTTTTTGGGTTTTGGGTATTTGTATATTTTTTTTTGGATTTTTGGCTATACAATTTTTTTTCTTTCTTTTCTTTTCTCTTCTTTTTGGGGTTTTCTTTTCTTTTCTCTTTTTTTTTGGATTTTTGGGTTTTTGGCTATACACATGTGTACTCTTCCAAGTGGGAGAACGGTACACGACGAGGGGATTTGCACCAAGTAAAACAAAAAAAGAAATCGGAATCTAAACACTTGGGCAAAGGAAACTATTCTCGCTAATTAGAGCATGTGCTAAATGGGTTATCCTAGTTCTTAATTGTGGAATCCCGACACATGCGAAATGAAGCATACGATATATATAATCATGCACACAGAAACAGACAAGAGAAGCAAATACCGCATTATTCATATCGAAGCGTGATAATCTAGGGGTCATTCCTGGACAGGTATATAAAGTAAAATCACAAAGCAGAAGCACACCAAACAGCTAGGCACGACACACGACTCACAAAAAGCTAAGTGGACCCACGATGCGTGAATTGCAGGGGGGACTCGATATTCTAGGGCTAGTGAGTGTAATTATCGATGCCATGCTAGGTGTGTGTGATTTTGTGGCAATTCATCATAGGGTTCATCTCTAGGAGATAGATATAAAAAGAAGAAAAGAAAAATTTAAAACACGATGAAAACGACACAAAAACGAAAAAGAAAGACTCAAATGACGCACAAAGTGCGACTCCCCCAAGCTGAAGCTTGCATTGCCCTCAATGCAATAAGAGTGAGTACGGGAGGGCAATGAAAATTTGGGGGGAATACGCACTGACACAAAAAGAAATGAAAAACATGGAAAACATAGATACGAAACTGAAAAATAAAGGGGAAATCAAAATCAAACCACACGACATAAAAATAGAAAAAGAAAGAAAGAAAATGATACGACACGACAAATGAAACAAGCACACACACAAAGAAAACAAAACACGACAACACAGCAAAATAGACTTCCCCCCAAACTAGACATGACAATGCTAGCAATGAGATATGATCGTGAAAGTGCAGAGATATGCAAAGGGGATGTCAAAAAACAAAGTGAAATCAAAAATCAGGAGAAGGCGAGTCCTCACCCTCCTCGGAAGAGGGTGTGGCTGGGTGGTCGGGGGATGCGGGGGTATGCGGAGAAGTGGGGACAGAGGTGGGGGAATAGGTGCAGTGGTGGTAAGAACGATGGGTAGAGTGTCGGTGGAGGTGGGTGGTGGTGGAAGTACGGCGATCAAGGCGGTGGTAGAAGGGATTGAAATGGGGAGAGAAGATGTGATGGTGACTGTAGTGGGTGGGGGTGGGAGAGATTTGGAGCGCACCGGCAATTTCTTGCTGCGCACATATGAAGTGATGGTGGAGGAGGGGGGAGGTGGTGTGGGGGGCGACAGAAGTGGTCGTGAGAGGAGAAGTGGATACGGGGATGGGAATAGATGTGGGTAGGGGAGATGATCGCCTAGGTGGGGGTGAAGGAGGTGGGGATGTGTGTGAGGGTGGAGGAGAAGATCGTCGAGGTGGTGAAGGTGGTGGTGAGGGTGGTGGTGAGGGTGGTGGTGGTCCGTGGAGGTGAGTGAGAAGGCGAAGGATGGCGGCCACGTTCCTCTCAAGTGCGAGGAAGCGTGGGTGAGTGAGAAAGGAGGATGGTGATGGGTCCGAGGGGACAGAGGACGTGGCAAGATCACGGAGGGCTACGACCTCCCTCTCGAGAGCAAGACGGACAGAGACCTGGTGGCGACCAAAGGAAGTGGACTGACGTGAAGCGGAAGTGGTGCCGACAAGTGATGTGGAAGTAGTGCCGGCGGCAGTGGTCATGCCGGCACTGGACAGAAGGCCTAAGGTGGCCTGAGAAAGGCTCACTGAAGGGATAGGGCTAGAAGAAGAAACAGGGTGACTCGGGCCAGCCCCGATATCTCCCCGGGGCGTAGGAATATCCTGCTCGCCTAAGTGGGCGGCAGGAGAAGGTGGTCTGTGTGCATCCGGGGGAAGGAAAGGAAGGTGCAACCTCGCTAGAAACTCGGGATCGGGCGGAAAAGTCCAATCCGCCACGATAGCAACAGTCATGTGAGCGGGGTTGGGGAGAATGGTGTAGGGGCGAGGGGGGGTGGCCGTAATTGAATTCAAAAGGACCATCGGGGCGGGGATTAATCATATGAATGTGCAGCAGGACGTCAAGATCTAGACGTGAGGGTCCTGCGGCAGTAGGAAGATTACGGGGGATAAGAATATTAAACTGGGGGTAAGAAGCAATAATAGTGATAATGCCCCCATAACAGATCTTGCCCTTCCTGGCCATGCTAATCTCGAGAAGCTTGTAAACAAGCCAATCGCCGGCATGGACAGGGACAATCGGGGCCCTAAAGCTAATCCCATCATCATCACGAACAAAGGGGAAAGTCATGGCCCAGAGAATAAAAAGATCGGGGATAGTCACGGTGCCTGACTCATCCCGCGGAAAAAATGCAGATGATATGATCTTATGGGCCAGATGAAATATGTGATGGATGATGGAGGAGGCCTTGGCCTTACCTCGGGGATAGCGAGGGAGTATGGTGAGGCGGAACCAAAAGTTATCGACGTCAAATTCCGGCGGGTATCCGTAGTGTCAGATAGCGTCATCCCAAAGAATAGGGAAACCAAATATATCATTGATTGTGTTCAGGTTGGTGCGGATGGTTTGGTTACGCATCTGGAAAGTGACGGTCGACCCCAACTCACAAACGAGGGAGGAAAGAAATTCTAGGGTGAGTGACGGGTAGGATACCGCAGAGGCATTCAGGAAGGCCAACCAACCTAAGTTAGCAAAAAGAGTCTCGACCTCGGTGAAGACACCGAGGTCAGCGAGTGATTGGGTGTGGGCAAACTTGGTTGATAGATGCCCCCGAGCATCTAGTCTATGGTAGAAGTCTTTCTGCTCTTGGTTCCTAAATAGGTACCCATGCGGGCCCAACACGGGGTCCACAGGGGGGATAACAGGTGGGGGAGGGGCTAGTGTCAGTTCACGTGTGTGGGGAGGAGAACGTGTTTGTTTCCGTCTCTTTCGAGACGGTTCCTCCTCCCGCAAGATACCCTTCCACTTATCTCTATCCCTGGCCATGTGTGCGTGTGAGTGATGCAAATGAGTGTAAAATACTATCGAAGTGCACACACACGAACAATCAAGCAAATTAAATATCTAGGGTAAAAATTGAAATTTGAGAAGTGGAGCGAAGTTACCCAGCAGAGATTCGAGTTCTTCGCTTGTAGTTGACCCAATGCCGTGCAATGGGAGAAGTGTGGAGCCGCGTCACTCTTCTTCAACAAAAATTCGACAGTAGGGGTGGATATTGCGGATTAGGGCTAGAAAATTGCGAAATAGGAGAGGGAGAGAGAGAAAGAGATGGAGAGATGGAAGGGGGAGGTGGAGAGAGAGGCTAATGGAGGAGTGGAGGACGTGGGAGAGGAGTTTTTGGCCGTTGGGAGAGGGTGGAAGGTGAAACGATGGTGAAGAAAGAGATCGGGCGAGGGGATGTGAACGGGTGGGTCGGGGGGTATTTATAGGGTTTAAGTCGAACCGGTCGGGTGAGTTGTCACCCGATCGGTTGACTTAGTGGTCGAAAATTTTGGCTGAAGAGTTGCTACAGGTCAACCGGTCGGTTGACCTGTCAACCGATCGATTGACCGCTCCACACATTTTTCCGAGAATTTAGGGTTTCTCACCCGGTCCCTCAACCGGTCTCGCTTCTTGTCACCCGATCGGTTGACAAATTTTGAAATTTTCCCGAGAGTTTCCCCCAGGTCATCCGGTCTACCAACCGATCTCTTCTTTTCTCACCCGGTCGGTTCATTTAGTGACAGACACGGCCGTTAGCTGATACATCCCAACCGATCGGTTGAGTTATCAACCGATCGGTTGGGGCCTTGTTTTCTGCAAAAACCCACAAATCGCCTAAGTTCCACAACGGAAGTTCTTGCGGCTGGATTTATTTATAAAAATAGATAAAATAAAGTTAAAAAATAATCCTAAAAATTGAAACAAAAGTTTAGAGCATGGGTTGCCTCCCATGAAGCGCCTTTGTTTAACGTCGTTGGCTCGACGCCCGTTGATGATGTTCAAGGAGGGCGATACGGGTGATGCCCATGGCTTGGCATCGTTTTAGCTTCTCCCTTTGTTGCAGTCGGTGGCGACAAGAGAATTTGCTTGACCACTCTCCCTTTGTCGACGGGGTCCGGGGGCTTCTCCTTCATATTGGCGTCCACCGCCATCTTTTTCAGGATCCGGACCTCATCACCGGTGAGGTCCATGGGCTCTTTGCATTTCCTCCTCGTAGGAGGAGCCTTTGGGAATCCGGGAGGGATCACATGTCGCGCGACCGCCCCATCAGTAACTTCTTTCTTTGGGGAGCCAACTTGCTCTCCAAGGTCCCCCAAGCTATCAGGGGGATTCCTCGAGAGTACTTCCCAGGCACTTGTTTCAACAGCTCTATCTTCTTCGTTCTCCAGCATACTGATACTAGGATCGTCCGGGGGATTTGGGTGCTTCATCGACAACCCTAAGTCAAATTCGACTCTTTCTTGGCCGACATTGAGGGAAAGCTTCCCATTCTTCACGTCTATCAAAACTCCGACGGTTGCCATAAAGGGCCGTCCAAGGATAATTGGGGTGTGCTTGTCTTCCGGCATGTCCATCACCACAAAATCAACCGGTACTTGTACTCATCTCACATCGACGGGAGGTCGTCTACTACTCCCATTGGGTACTTGACTAAACGGTCAGCAAGTTGTAATGTCATGCCGGTGGGCTCTAAGTCTCCCATTCCTATTCTCTTGTACAGCGATAGGGGCATTAAGCTGACGCTCGCTCCTAGATCAACGAGCGCCCTCTGGATTTGCACTTCCCTAATAGAGCAAGGGATGGAGAAACTTCCTGGGTCTTTGAGCTTGGGCAGATTCGCGCGCTGTATGAGGGCGCTGCACTCCGCCGTTAACACGACCTTCTCCTTTCTGGATCCCCGTGTCACCAAGTCCTTCAGAAATTTGGCATATGAGGGAATTGTCTCGATGGCCTCGAGGAAGGGGATTTGTAAGCTCAGATTTTTCACCATGGCAAAAAATTTGCCCCATACTTCTCATCGATCTTGGCTTGGGCAAGCCGTTGTGGGAAAGGCACAACGGGCTTGAATACTCTTAGGTTCCCTTCCTCGTCCTTTTTCTTCTCCTCTCTATGAACTCCCTCCGGAGTAGTTGGCTTGGGCGACGAAGCACCGTCGTCATTTAATTTCTCAATTGGTCGTTCTACGACCAACGGTGCTTCCGGTCCTGGGGGGGGGCATTCTTGTGGGTATTTGCGTTCCGCTCCTCAAGACGATGGCGGACACATTCTCATGCTCATGCGTGAGCACCAAGGTCCAATTTACCCCCCTCGGGTTCACCTCAGGCTGTGGCGGTAATAAATTCTGCGGTCTCTGAAGGTTCACCACTTGCAACCCCAGCTGGGTCACCTGATTAGTAAGGACTCTCTGTCCCATCTCCATCTTCAGATTTATCTTCTCCTGGTTGGCGATGTATTGAGTCAAGAGGGACTCAACCGGAGAGATGGCCCTCTGCTGGCCATATTGTTGCTGGGTGGGCTATTGATTCCTTGGAGTGTACTGCTGGTACTGTTGTGGAGGTTGTTGATGCTGAAATTGCTGCTGCTGAAACTGCTGCTGAGGCCTAGCCGGTTGATATATCTGTTGTTGCTGCTGCTAAGGTGGTGGTTGATACGGTGCCCGGTAACTAAGGTTCGGATGATTCCGGTTGTTTGGAGAGTAGGCCGGGTTGGAGTTAGTTCGTGGTGGAAATGGCGCATTCCCCATAGGATTGTAAAATAATGCGCTCGCCTGATCCAACGGTGGTGAGATGTCACCACCGTCGAATTCTCCCAAACTTCGGATTCCACCGCAGCAATCTGTTGTGAACCGGCACCACCGGCACCTACCATCAATGCGGAGATCTGGGTCGACAGCAAGTCAAACTTGCTCGACAATTTGTCGACGTCCTCGACCCTATGGATGCCCCCAGATCTAGGTGTGGCTCTCTCGTCACACCACCGCTCATTGTTGGATGCCATATTTTCAAGAATCTGTCCGGCATCTTCTTCGCTTCTCGACATAAAGGACCCTCCCGCCGTGGCGTCCATGGAAGATTTCAAATCGTCCCTCAACCCATTATAGAACAGATTTATGATCTGCCACTTGGGGAGTTCTTGGTGGGGACATCTTCTCTGCATCTCCTTGTATCTCGTCCAAGCTTCATGCAAGGACTCGTGGCTGGCCTGGGAGAAGGAGGAGATCTCACTCCTCAGCTTCATGGTCTTCCCTGGAGGAAAGAACTTCGTCAGGAAAGCATTTGAGAGCTTCTCCCAGGTGTTGAATGTGTTCGGGTCCTTTCCCCTAAGCCACAGCTTGGCCTTATCTCGCAGAGAGAAGGGGAACAGCTTCAGTCAGATCGCCTTAGTTGTGACACCGTTTATCCGGAAGGTGTCACATTTCTCCAAGAAGGAGTCTAAATGTTCAATCAGGCTCTCCATGGGTGCACCCAAAAATTGATCCTGCTGGATCCACGTCACCAAAGATGGCTTAAGCTCGAAGCTTTGGGCCGTAATAGCTGGAGGACGGATGGTGGAGGTGGACTCGATGGAAGGCATCGAGTACTCCAGCAGGGACTTGTGAGGCGGGGTGTTCTCCCCCATGGCTTCAGGATCCTCTCTTCTTCGCTTCTCGACGGCCAAACGCCTTAGGGTGGCATTTATCTCTGGATCAACGGGGATCAAGTCGTCGAGACTTCTTGAACTCCTGCGCATGAAAAACAACAAACACCCGTGAAGAGAAAAGTGGGAAAGAAACAGATAAGATAAAAAATAAAAATAAAAATAAGAAGATAAAAAGGAAAAAGAAGAATGCGAAAATTATCGCGAGGTAGGGATGAGAGCTAGACATAAGGGTTCATGAAATCCAAAAATAACAAGCACGTTGCCTCCCCGGCAACGGCGCCATAAAGCTTGACGTCCCCCCCTAATGCATGCTAGATGTGTGCAATAATACGATTGGGGGCGTGAGATTTAAATATTTGTACCCGCAAGTGCACGGTGTTGTAGTGTGGCTTGGGGGTCGAACTCAGGGAGGTGTGGATGTGCTTGCGTCAACGAGGATCAAATTCACCCCATGGGTGAGCTAGCCCGGATCGAATGATGGGTTGTCACGGTAAATGGAATGCAAGGTACAAACAATATAAAAGAGAAACCCGGGACTTTGGTTTCCACCCTATCGAGCGACTCTCGCCGATATGGCCTACGGGTAGGATAGCGATCGGAATTAGGGTCTAATGGTGAGACGTTGCCTCTAAGAGTGGTACCAGCGTCCCATGTGCTCGATATTCCGGTCGGTGCCCAGGATGATACACCGGACTTCCCGGGTTCGGTCAGTGGGCACTCCCGTGTCCATTAACACTGACCGACTCCGGGAGCACTAAGCTCGCAAGGATAACTCCCAACGTCTCATCCTGCCGCTCCCGCGCGTAAGGATTCGACGTCTACGCTAAGGGCGTGAGCTATGGCTAGGGAGTCAACCGCCAAGTTTATTCCCCCTTGGCCCGACGGTCAAAGGCGGTCTTTTTCCTGCCGATGACAATAAAACACCCCGCGTAACCGTTAGATTCCTAATCCCTATCGATTTCCTAGTCCTATGGACACATCGGGAAGAGCCCACGAAGGGGTTTTCGCCAAAATCCCAGATTTGGGAACTACTCACACATATTTAGTAAAAAGCGGTCTAAACAGAAATCGACCGTAAAAATCATGATCAGACAATAGAAATGCAATGGTAGTAAAGCAATTAAGATAATACTAAAGTTTGACAAAGATCTGAAAACTTACAAAAACTGGGAAATTACAGCTGTCACAAAATGAAGAAAACAGTAAAAAATAACAAACTCTCGTTTCTGGAAAACCTAGGGTTCTATATATAGGAAAAGATATCACCCGATCGGTTGACAAGTCAACCGATCGGGTGACCTGCTTCACTCATTTACAGCTCAATGCGGGATTTCACCCGGTCATCTTCACCCGGTCGGTTCACATATGAATGTGACCGGTTGGATCTTGGTGCCGTCGGGTGAGGAGGCCGGTTGAGCTGACCGTGTCTTGGCTCTGGAGATTCGGCTATAGATGAACCGATCAGGTGAAGGTCACCCGATCGGTTGGCAATCATAATAAAAATCCAGAGACTTTGGGCTTTTGAACCGGCCTGCGAACCGACCGGGTGACTTCTCGTGAGCTCTAAGCTGCGTCCGGGTGGTGCACGCGTGCATCACCCGATCGGTTGAAGATGACCAACCGATCGGGTGAGGGGCTGAAAGATGATATCATCGTCGTTTGACCCCCTGGATCACGCGTGACTCCTCCCGTTGCTCCGGGGACTTGCGATATCGTCGTTTTATGTCCCCTATGCCAGTAAACTCCTGTAAAATATGGAAAACACGGAAAGGTGAAAGAAAACAAGAAAACACGAGAAAACGAATATAAGACGGTGGTAAAATACGAAAAAACACGGAAGAAAACGTGCGCAAATATATGAAATATAAACGCACGTCAGGTACCCCTAGACCTGCTCAGCATGGACCACCCCTGATTCTGCAGAACCGAGCCTATCAGCATGCCAATCAGCCGAAGCGCCAGGCTTTCATTATGATAGCTGCTGAAGCTGAGGCTGAGGATGAAGTGATTACATGTAACATCTAGACCTAGTATTTCATACTGCTTTTATATTCATGCTTGTTAACTAGACACCCTTGCTAAGATTAGTTATTACCATCTTAGGTGTCATCTTAGTGGCTTCCCACACAGCTCTGACCTTATTTGATTCTAGAGCTTCATTGTGTATCTTATCCCGGAGATTTGTGGTCAAACACTCGATTCCCACCTACCCACTTCCCAAAAGTTGGAATATCACTACCGAGAGTGGCGTAGTGAGTGTTTCCTTGGGATGCAACTCATGTCCTCTGGTGATTTACGGACATGAGCTTTATGCAGATTTCATGGTCCTGGACACGCCCAACTTTGTTGCTATTCTCGGCATGGATTGGTTAGGAACATTCTATGCTACTATCGACTGTCACAAGAAGAAAGTAGTATTTGAAATCCACGACCATCCGGGGTTTGAATTCGTCAGTGGAAGTCGTTCGCTCGGACCTATCAGATTTCGGGCCCGGCCGAACGAAGTGATTGTTACATCTATGCAAGTCGAACCCGAGAAGCCTGCAGTGGTTCGAGATTTTGAAGATGTATTTCCAGAGGATATTTCTGGATTACCGCCTGACCAACTTCTGGAATTCAGCATCGATCTTATGCAGAATACTCCACCGGTCTCGAAGGTGCCTTACCGTATGACTCCTACAAAACTTGAAGAGCTACTGAAGCAATTGGACGACCTGCTGTAGAAAGGATTCATCCATCCCAGTGTCTCTCCCTAGGGTGCACTTGTTTTGTTGGTCAAGAAGAAGGACGGATCAAGAAGTATGTGCATGGACTATCGGGAGCTAAACAAAGTCATTGTGAAGAATAAGTACCTGTTACCTCGCATCGATGACATCTTCGATCAACTTGGTGGATCACGAGTTTTCTCGAAGTTGGATCTCAGGAGTGGATACCATCAGGTGAAGGTCAAGAATGAAGACATCTACAAGACGGCTTTTCGGACGAAGTATGGACAATACGAGTTCGTTGTCATGCCATTCGGTGTGACCAACGCCCCTGCAGTATTCATGAATCTCATGAATTTCATATTTTACGAGTTTCTGGATAAATTCGTGGTGATATTCATTGATGATATATTGGACTATTCGAATAGTAAGCAGGAGCATACCGAGCATCTGCAGATTGTTTTGTAAACGTGTCGCCGTCATCAGTTATATGCCAAGTACAGTAAGTGCGAATTCTGGCTAGACCGAATTGCATTTCTTGGACATATGGTATCGGGCGACGGTATCTCGGGCGACCCCGAGAAGGTTGCATCAGTCAGCAATTGGCTTACCCTGGCCTCAATCAGATCAGTCATTAGGAGTTTCCTAGGATTAGCAGGTTGCTACCGTCGATTCATCAAGGATTTCTCGAGGATATCTGAGCCCATGACTCGATTGACGGGGAAGGATGTCAAGTTTATATGGTCAGACTCTTACGAGCAGGCATTTCAGATATTGAAAGCAATGCTGACGTCTGCACCAGTTCTGGCTATACCAGATAGGAATGGAGGATTTAAGATCTTTTGTGATGCATCAGACAAAGGCCTTGGATGTGTTCTGCACCAGCATGGTCATGTGGTCGCATATGCTTCTTGGTAGTTGAAGATTCACGAGAAGAATTATCCGACTGACGACTTGGAGATAGCCGCTGTCATCTTTGTCCTGAAGATTTGGAGACATTTCTTACTGAGTGAGAAAGTGAAAATCTTCACTGTTCACAAAAGTTTGAAATACATTTTCACCCAGAAGGAGTTGAATATGAGGCATCACAGATGGTTAGAGCTGATGGCCGATTACGACACGTTTGTCATCCAGAAGGAGTTTGAAATACTCCCTCTCTCCCAATATGCTATACGAATAGCAATTCCGCCAAAAGGTGAAAATATAGTGTTTCGCCAATCCTAAAACACACTAGCACACACATTAGATATCACGACACGTTTGTCATCATCAAACAAAGAGATCCTAGATCTTGCGTCCAACAATCTCCCCCTTTTGGTGATGACAAACCCATTAAAAGATTTGAGCAATTAGTATAGGTGTGTGAAGTGTGTTGAAGGGTGTAATGCAATCTGATGTATGGATGAGTCATTCAAGCATTACAAAGCATGCACAACAAATAGTAAATATCAAAGCATGCTCCCCCTTCTCTCAAGCTCCCCCTTCAATATTTATTCAAGTATTTTTCTCAAACTCCCCCTTCAACAAATAATACCGACAAAGAACAAATCTTTCATTTTCATTCTCTTTCTCCCCCTTTGTAATCACCAAAAGTGGATTAATGAAGTCACAAAAATATTCCACGCAAAAATAAACCATTATTAAATGTAGCGTGCAATTTGCATGAGTTTTCCACAAAATAGACAATCTAGGCTCATAGGATTTCATAACAAGACTTCTCCACCTTAGTGTAAGTGTAGTGATATAGACAATAAAGTACTAAGGGAGATTCAATTTCAGAAAATCAACCAAATCAATCCACATTTTCCAATTTTTCATGAATATCACTAGGATTGATTTTTCCCACCTCATTAAAGATGAGTTCAAGTTACCGAACCCCAAAACATAGCCTAAAAGGACTTTTAAATGTGGGGCGGCATTGCTTGATGAGTTATATACACCAACGCTAATGATTACCCATGTAGCACAAGTTGGATACTCGTGGGTTGTGTATTAGCCATGAAGTGTATCCATTTTTCATACGGAGCAAATATCGTTTTTTTTGTTTTTTTTCATTTGCAATTCTTTTGTGCTCAATTTTAATTAATGGCTAAACACATCATATCCCTTAGAAAATTCAGGAATTAATCATTCCTACATTCACTTTCCATTATTCTTCAAAAGGATCTTCAAAAGTACTTAAGAAGTCAAATATCGTGAAAGTGCAAATGTAGGTGTAGAAGTCAAGTTTAAAACTTATGAGACATGTCATGGCTACTAAAAAGAATAACATCATGTTCATGTAGCTACAAAAATAATGAATTGACTTCTACAAGGGATAGAATGATCATTCATACAATACCACTTAAGAGATTCATAAGAGGATAATCAATAAGCACAATTTTCTGTTGATTTTTGGTTTTTTTTCAGAAATAAAAACATTTAAAAAATCATGCAAGCAAGCACACAAATCAAAATAAATCAAGCACACAAACAATTCTATGAAGGTATGTGATGAAATGCAAAGAGGGATAAAAATTATACCTTCTCGTCGCTTTTTGACGAAGGAGCTAAAAGAATGAGACATTGAATTTAACGCTCCTCGCCAAAACTCCATCACACCTACATGAAAGGTGTTAAGTGTGACCTTGGAATCCAACAAGGTCCACTAGTGTTAGCCAATATAGTTTTAGGAACCCACACTTGTTTAAACTTGATATTTATGTTCCTAAATTTACTGAAGTGTGGCCTACACTATCACAAGTAAAGCACTTTGCATATTTGTTCTTTGCAATAGAGGGTGCATTGTGGAATTTCTTGAATTTTGGCTTTTCGACATTTTTCAAACCAAATCCAAGTCCTCTTCTGTTATTGCCATATAGTTGATTCTCTAAAATAGTGTCCAACGATTGTTTTCCCATAGAGAATTTCTTAATGGCCAATTCAAGATTAGAGACTTTGGATTTCAACAATTTATTTTCTTCCACAAGCAATGTGCATTTACTTATAAAAGCTCTCTTGTTTTCCTCTTCCTTCTTTTCAAATTCAATCATTTTTCTTTTAAAATCATTAACCAACATGCAAAATTTATCATTAAGCTCTCTAATCACATAGTCTTTTTCAGTTTCGAGCTTAATCAAATCAAGTTTAAGCATGCTAATATTATTCATCAAGGAAGGACAAGAGAGGCAAGGTGCATCATCATTAAAACTGGACTTTTCCTTTTTCAAGGTGTCAATAGTAGAGTCACAAGCAACAATATCAATTTTGAGTTTTTCAATCTCTTTAGACATTTCATATTCAGATTGTTGCATTTCAAAGTTCTCATTTTGATAATCATCTATAGTGGATTCAAGCTCTACTATTTTATCTTGCATTTCTTTACAAAGAGTAAGGAGTTCAGTTTTACTACCAGAAATTACCTCATCGTGTATTTCCATCAATGCCATGCATGAGTGGGCTTCATGTTCTTCCTCCTCACTCTCAGCTTCGCTGTCCATATCCCAAGTTAGCACCTTGGATTTTCCCTTTTCTTTAGCTACCTGAGCTGTCTCATGTGGGCAATCCCTCATTCGATGTCCTCTTTTCTTGCATTTAAAACAAGTCATTCTATTAGTAGCATTCTGATCATAAGTTTGCTTAGAAGACTGAAAAAAGTTAGAGCGATTAAACCTGGGTGCCATTTCTGTTCTTCCTTGCTTGGTCTGGACATACTTTCTGAAGTTTCTGACCATTAGCGCTATGTCATCATCATCATCTTCACTTTCGTCAGCTTTCAGAGCAAGTGGCTTGGTAGCTTTCTCCTTCTCCTCAGGTTTCTCCCTTTTATCCACGTTTTACAATTTAAGCTCGTGGGACATTAGATTACCTATCAAGTCCTCCACCCTCATCTGCGATAGATCCTTCGCTTCTTAGATGGCAGTAACTTTAGGCCTGAAAGAGCTTGGCAGTGCTCTTAATATCTTTCTCACCTGCTCAAGGCTAGAATATGGCTTACTGAGCGAACTAGACTTGTAGACAATGTTGGTGAACCTCGCAAACATTTCTGATATGGTCTCTGATGGTAGCATGCGAAATCCCTCGTATTCCGTGCTCAGAAGTGCAAGTCTAGACTCCTTCACCTATGATGTTCCCTCGTGCGTCACCTCCAAAGTATGCCATATTTCTTGCGCAGTTAAACAATGTGAGATGCGATTGAATTCAGATTTATCTAATGCACAAATGAGAGCATTCATAGCTTTAGCATTAATAGAATAAAGCTTCCAATCATTATCATCCCATTTATCATCAGGTTTAAGCATCTCAGTGTTTTCAATTTTAATAACAGGTGATTTATAGCCTTTTTCAACAATTTGCCAAGCTTTATAATCAATAGAAATCAAGTAGATTCTCATACGATTTTTCCAATAAGCATAGTCTACTCCATTAAATCTAGGTGGTCGAAAAATAGACTGACCCTCAGCAAAAGCACTATCAATGTGGTCCATGGTCAAACTAGGCTAGATCTACTAAACTGGCTCTGATACCACTTGTTGGATCTGGATCCTAGCCTAGAGGGGGGGGGGGGGGAATAGGCTAATAAAAATAATTCGTGCAACCCACGAATAAGCACACGCAGTTATAGCACACCCAGAGTAAATAAAATGCAGACACAGAGTACACAGCAGATTTACCCTGGTTCGGTCGTCCCAACGACATACTCCAGCCCCCAAAGCAGAACTAGTATTGAATAGCGCAATAGGTAGAAAACCACAAGTTAGAGCACGCTCAGAGCACCCTCTACGTCTCTACACTCGCCAGGCTCTCAGTACCACACACACACACACAGTGTTTTCTCTCACTATCAATCCTAGTAACGCTTTCTACCAGCTAGTCCCAAACTAGCTGGGTCCCACTTGTCTAGTCCCAACTAGATAATCCCAATAGTCACACAAAAATAGGTAAAGTTTCCCCTATGAAGATCTACAAACTACTACACAAAATAATGAACAGTAGAGTTTAGAAAGCTCAGTTTGTGTAGCGGCGTAGTCTTCGTCAATCAGCACATGCCAGAAGTCGTCTGGCTAGTAGTCATAGTTTCTCAGTAACTGCAACTCAAGTTGCGGCAATTGAACTCCTCGCTAGATGATGGTCCTGTTTTGGTTCTTGTGCTCTTTCGAATATAATGATTATGAGAGAGAGCCAAAGATTCGGCCCTGGAAAACGAGGCTCTTGAGGATGGCTCTTGTGTGTGCAGCAAGCTTCAAGTAAAGAGGTTCAGCCTCATGATTCTCTTAGGAATTCAAAGCTTGGTGTCTTGAAAAGTTTCGGCCTAGATACAGTTGCGGCTGCACCCCTACAAAAAATGTGGCAGTAAACACCAGATGGCCGGCCTTGCCCTGGGAAATTGTATGGAGACTTGATTCTCCACGTGATGCTCTGTCCTTTGTCTGACCTGCAAGACAACACAAAAAAAGACCCAATCAATGCATCCCCTTGATTTAATAATAAAAAAACTTGTTGAAGATGCAACAACAAAAATTAAGCTATTTCAAATTTTCGGTCAACCTAGGAATGTGGGACTCAAAAATATCTGACGACAAATGAGATTTACGGCCTTTGTTGAGAATTTCGGATGTGCATACACAAAAGGGATTGCCTTTAAACCAATGTTGCAGCTCTGCCTGTCAAAAAGAGAGAACAAAATTAATTGCGTTTGTTCCTTGAGGTTGAACAGATTCTGTGCTTGGAAAAATCCAAAAGGGAAGAGAGTTAAAAAAAATCCGGTTGCTTGGGGAAATAAGAGTTGCGTCCTCCTTTTTTTGATGCGGTAATGCTTTGTGTACTAAGTTGTTTTGGCCGGCCCCTGATGATTGTAATTCACGGCTCAAAAGAAACCAACAAAAAATATTTCCTGTAATTCAAATGATTCCACTACAAAACAAGTATTAAACAAATATTATAAAGTCCATCAAATATCTGCACACCAGACACACGTAAGTTCATCAAATATTAAACAAATATTATGTAGTTCATCAAATATTACGGCCCTTCATCAAATACCTGTTGTTGGTATTTTAAGAATAAAGTTTGGCCGTCCTTTACCTTCCCTCAAGAAGAAGATGCGTACCTGAAAAAAATGTTGAGCTCTTTGGATATTTCGGCTCCTCAATTTTTTTTTGGCCGTGTGTATTATTTGTAGAGGGTTGCGTAGATATTAGGGTTTTTGTGCCGCTCTATTCTTCCGCCCTAGAAGATCACTTTTTATAGGGAGATACTAGGGTGATGCGGTTGTGGGGAATCCTATTTTGAATAGGAGGTGGAGATTTGGTTCTATCACTTTGCACCTCAAATAGGAGATTTGACTTGATCAAATTGGGATTTGATAGCAATTCAAATTGAATATGAAATTGAAATTAATCTCTAATTGATTTGACCACATCCCAAATAGATTCCATCTCTCTCCACATTGACCAAGTCAAATCTTCTTTGTGCACACACACCCCTCTCTACCAATATGCTATACGAATAGCAATTCCGCCAAAAGGTGAAAATATAATGTTTCGCTAATCCTGAAACACACTAGCACACACATTAGATATCACGACACGTTTGTCATCATCAAACAAAGAGATCCTAGATCGTTGCGTCCAACAGGGACCATAGATGATAGTCGAGGCTGTGGATGTAGTGCGTAATATCAGAGACAAGCTTCGTGTCGCACAGGATCGGTACAAGCATTGGGCTGATGCTAAACGCCCTCCTTTGGAGTTCAAGACAGGAGATCATGTGTCCCTAAAGATAACCCCGAACGGAGGAGTGATTCGTTTTGGAAGGCGATGCAAGCTTAGTCCGAGATTCATTGGACCTTTCGACGTGCTAGAGTGAGTTGGAGAGGTGGCTTATCGTCTAGCACTGGCGCCTTCTTTAAAGGAAGTACGTGATGTTTTTCATGTGTCTCAGCTACGTCGTTACATTAGCGACCCTTCTCATACTGTCGATTACTCGGAGATTACGGTTCAACCAGACCTGACATATGAGCAACGACCGTCGGCCGTGCAGATCTTAGACCGGTGTCAGAAGGGGCTCAGGAACAAGGTTGTCAAGCTCGTGAGAGTGATGTGGCGTCATGACTCGCCAGAATAATCCACCTAGGAGCGGGAAGATGAAATGCGAGAGCATTATCCATATTTGTTCCATGCTCCTTAGTTGATAAGAATTCCAAGGACGGATTTTTTCTTAAGGTGGGTAGAATGTAAGGCATGTATTTTTTAGGCGTGTTTGAGTTCGTGCATGCCTGTATTTTTCTTCGGTCGTCCGAGTGTTATTTTTCGTCCGTACATTCTTTTCTACGCATCGACGCGAGCGCGCCTCTGCTTTTAGAATTTACACCATAGCGTAATTAATTAACTTTTATCCCTAACTAATTACTCTTAACCCCTAACCCTACACCATTAATCCCACCGAAATAATTCAGTGAGATCCAACATGCAACGTTATTTCTCCTCCACAGCCAACTCATTCTCATCAATAGGTTAACCCTCATTTCACTGTTTTAATGGAAACAACAACGGCAGAGATCAAACCTCCCTCCTCCCATCTCCCTGATTCTTCCTCTTTCATTCTCAATCAACAAACCCAAAATCAACATACAACCAACTCAATTCCTTCAAACAATCAAAAATCCAAATCAAACCCAAAATCAATATGAAATTGAGAAGGAAGAAGGTCAAAAAAAATCAAATCTGAGTTCAGATCTGTGTTCTCAGATCTGTAATTGAACCAGTTCCTCTTCCTCCTCCTCTCTCCCTCAGCCCTGCCACCGCCTAGGCTGCGCGCCACCAGCAGCCACCGACCAGTGCGCTGTCGCCCAGCTGCCGTTGCCCGCGCGTGCCTGTGTAGTCGCCGTCGCTACCCCCTGGCCGTGCACACCTGCCCCCCTGCCGTCCTCTCCGCTTCTCCCTGCAAGAGAAAGAAAAACAAGAAGAAAGAAGAAAGGAAGAATAGAAAGAAGAGGAAGAAGAAGAGAAGGCAGAAGCTTGTTGGGTATGGGCTTTTTGGGAGTTATTTGAGGTTAATTAGCTTATTGGGTTTTGGGTTTATAAGTTAATAAGTTATTGTGTTTTGGTTTTTTTTGAGTTAACGAGTTATTGGGTTTGAGTGGCTTATTAGGTATGAATCGTAAGCTTATTGGGTATTGGGTTTGATTGAGATATTAACTTATTAGTTTTTGGGTTAGTAAATTAATTGATTGTTGGGTATGGGTTATTGAAGTTATTAATGATTGTAACTTATTTGAATTATTTGAATTACGATGGAGTTATTAAGATTATAAAGTTATGTAAGTTTTAAAGTTATATTAAGTTATATTCTTAAATTAGTTGAATTCATATAAAGAGTTTTCCTACTAAGTTATTATAAATTAGTAAGTTGGTTTAAAGTTATTAAAATTATATTAAGTAATTTTAAGTTTTAAAGTTAATTAAGTTCCAAAGTTATTAAAGTTTTTAAGTATATGTTATACTTTAAGTTATATGCTTAATTATATAAATGATCAATTAGTTATGTGAGTTAGTAGTTGTAAAACTTCTTATTAGCCATTTATCATGCTGAACAAAACAGAAAAAAACCGACTTCACCATAATATCACGTTGACGAGACGAACACAACGACACCAAAATCACCAAACAGGCAAGTGTGCATTTTTTTCCATGTTTTTAAATATCGTTTCATTTAATGCGACACCAAACTTCACATGTCACCTGTTGTGTATTGCAAGATAAAAACCTGCTTGCATGCGTGTGGACACTTTAAAAAGTTAATTGAATATGCCTTATGAATTGCAACATTTCTAGACTTATATTAATTGCTTGAACTTCTTGAAAATCATAGACATGCGGGCCGGTTTGGCTAATCATAGATATTGCATGCCAAGATTTGGCTATTCCCATGGGCCGGTTTGACTAGTCTGACTCGTGTTCTAGTATTACAACTTTTGAGGGCCGGTTTGGCTGATTCTAGCTCGTGATCCAGAAAGTACACGTGGGTGGGGTTCGATTCGCGGGTACTAGTCAGTAGTAAACTGGTCACCTTCGAGGGCACGAGAAGGTAGATTCACTTAGTAGCCACCTAACGACGTAAACCTTAGTCACTAAATTGAATACACTCTTGAACATCTTGAAAATGCTATACCGAAAATGTACGACATATAGAATTTCTTCTGCTTCCACTTAAAATAGAACTACCATGTTTTTACTACCAAGTTATCACTTATAGTAGAACTGCCATGCTAGTATAATTTCTTTTCTTACTGCTTAGAAATTATAATTGTTCGTTTATTCATAATTCTTTAACTGCCATGAAAACTGCTTTCGAAAACCTTGCAAAGGGTCCTAATCGTATTATTGCTTGCCAAGGACCTTGCTGACATACATTTCACATTGAGGACAAGCTGATTGTAGGAACTGATCTATTGGACCAGGAGTACGCTGATCCAGAAGTTCTCCCCACTGAGAACTAGTTGCTGAACACTATCTGCTGCTGCTTAGAATTTCGTTTATTGCACTTTCGTAGGGTGTGACCCTCTTTGTAGAACTCAGTTGTTATTGGCCATGCTTGAAGCCTTTTTACTTTGTGTACTCTTGTCTGGATGTTGGCTTTGAATTCATAGTTATTTCTGATGTTTCTAAAATGCATGCAAGTTCCTGCGAATGGTTTATTCACAGACGCTTATTGGGTTTGAGCTTCACCGCTTCAGCCCATGCGGACCCGCTCGCGCCCTTGATCCCAAGTATAATGGGAAGCGGAGCGTGACATGGCTTGTTAAGACGAAGAATTTACTAGGTTGATAGTGTTTTGCACTCGGTGAGTGTGGTACGAACTAGGTGAGAGTTGAGTTGGGGATCATAGTTCCTTGTTGTTGTACAAAGAAACATATTAATGCTAGTATCTGCTTGGGGCTGGATGTAGGTCGTGGGGACGATCGAACCAGTGTAAATCTGCTGTGCACTTGTGATTGCTTATTATTTACTTTGCATCTGTTATAACTGCCTGTGATTGCTCGTGGGTTGCACGAGAATTTTTATTAGCATATTCACCCCCCTCTAGGCTTAGATCCAGATCCAACAGCCCCCAGCCTTACGGTCGATAAGTAATCGGCCTGTTGGGGGAGTTGCCCCCAGCATTACGGTCGATAGGTCGATCGGCCTGCTGGGGGATCTACCACCAGTCTTACGGTCTATCGAAGGATCGGTCTGATGTGGGAGTTACCCCCAGCCTTACGGTTGATAAGTAATCGGCCTGTTGGGGGAGTTGCCCCCAGCCTTACGGTCGATTGGTCGATCGGCCTGCTGAGGGAGCTACCACCAGTCTTACGGTCGATCGAATGATCGTCCCACTGGGGGATTTGCCCCCAGCCTTACGGTCGATAGGTCGGTCGACCTGCTGGGGGAGCTGCCACTAGTCTTACGGTCGACCAAACAATTGGCCCGCTGGGGGAGTTGCCCCCAGCCTTACGGTCGATAAGTAATCGGCCTGCTGGGGGAGTTGCCCCTACCTTACAGTCGATAGATCGGTCGGCCTGCTAGCAGATCTACCACCAGTCTTACAGTCGATCGAACGATCGTCCAGCTGGGGGAGTTTCCCCCAGCCTTACAGTTGATAGGTAATCGACCTACTGGGAGAGTTTTCCCCAGCCTTATGGTCGATAGGTCAATCGGCTTGCTGGGGAGCTACCACCAGTCTTACGATCGACCATGTGATCGGCTGCTGGGGGGAGTTTTCCTTAGCCTTACGGCCGATAAGTAATCGGCCTGCTGGGAGAGTTGCCCCAGACTTACGATCGATAGGTTGGTCGACCTACTGTGGGAGCTACCACCAGCCTTACGGTCGATCGAACGATAGGCCTGCTGGGGGAGTTGCCCCCAGCCTTACGGTCGATAGGTAATCGGCCTGCTGGGAGAGTTGCCCCAGCCTTACGGTCGATAGGTCGGTCGGCCTGCTGGGGGAGCTACCACCAGTCTTATGATCGACCATGTGATCATCCTGCTGGGGGAGTTGCCCCCAACCTTCCGACCGACCGAACAGTCGGTTCTTAACAGAATGTGTTAGATCCACGGCACGGGCGTTAAGTTTCGAAGGACAAATGGTTGTGCACAAGAACTCTCGTTCATTAGGAGAAAAGGAATTGTACATTGAAGACATAAAGTAGGTGAAATAATGGGGGGCAAGCATCACTTGCCCGGTAACGGGGAGAAGGGAGGTTGTCTTGCTCATCACGCCTGTCCCCATGGTAGGCTCCTTACTCGATTATGCATGGGGGGTCTTGATGACGTTCACCTTCTTCGATTTATCGCCTTGCCTAGAAGTGCCTTCTTCGAAGCCTGCCTTTGAAGCATAAGTTCTTCAGGTATCCCCGGCTAATCAGCTGGTCAATGTCTTTCTTTAGATGCTAGCAATCGTCGGTGTCGTGGCCGGTGTTCTTGTGATACTTGCAATACTTTTCTTCGTCTCGTTGGCCGCCCGTCATCCTCGATGGTGGCTTGTTGATGTGGCCCTCCTTTTGGGCCTATGTCAAGACAACATCTCTGGTCGCGTTCAGCTTGGCAGGCGCTGCTTCCCCTTTGCGCGTTTTCCCCCTGGGGTTCCTTTCCCGTTTGTGGTCCTTCGGTTCGTAGCGTGTGCCCTCGTCACACCTTAAGTTCTTTTTGGCCCCAGTGGGGTGACCTTCTTCTTCTACGGCGAGGGCTTCTTTTGTTAGCATAAATCGTTCCACCCGAGCTACGACCTGGTCGAGGCCCTTGAGGGGGTCCTGATGCAATGATTTCTTCAGGCTCCTATGTCGAAGTCCTTTCTTTAGGGCAGTTATTATGACCACTTTGGGGTAGCTTTCCACGTTCAGCCTTTGGGTATTGAAGTGCTTCATGTAGCTCCTCAGAGTCTCGCCCGGCCTCTGCACTATGTTGAACAAGAGGTCCGAGCTTGGCTTTCCCTGTCGTCTCGCCATGAATTGGATGCAGAAGATCCGGGACAGGTCCCGGAATTTACCGATGGACTCATCAGGGACCTTGAACTTGGAGGGTACTTGTGTGGTAGTGATATTCCTCTTCAGCGGGCAGCGGTCGTCCGCTGGGGTTTCTAGGGCGACGGTACCTTTCCATGGTGTTCGGGCAGCTTAGGTGGATTGGCAGAGGCGTGGGAGGGACTGCATCTGCGACCGTCCCGTCTAGGAATCGGCGTTGGCCGCCGAGTGTTCCCCCTTCGTTCCCCCTTCGGCGGTGTTCCTCACGACTCCTCTGACTCTTCCGACATGGGCTCCTGCTCTGCCCCCGTCGACCTTCAGTGGCCGGGCGACTGGGCGACTGCCCCCGGGTCGAGCATGATCGTTTGGACGAGGCCGTAGTTGGCTCGTCTCTAGTCCATTCACTTCTTTGTCTCCCCTCATTTCGGAGGGAGGTGGAGGTCTGAGACCGCGTAGGAGAAAAGTTTGGCAAGGTGAACTGTCGCTCCAGGTTGGGGCTTCTCCCACGGTGGTTTGCGACCATGGTGGAGCACAGTAGGGGGCGTGCCCCTTGGCGGTCGGGAAGGCCTGCCGAGTTTCCCTCGAAGATGTGTTGTGGGCTCGCGAGTTGCTGGACGGCCGTCGCCAATGTCATGTCGTCTTGTCATGTCACCTTTGATGTAACATGATCACTCCATATTTTACACCTTTTTTTCTGCATATTTGCATACCGTTTTGATCGACCATATAACGCTTTTCACGATTATTCGACAATATTGCGATGCTTTTCACTATTTCTTGTTTTTGTCGTATTTCAGGAAATATGGAGCGATTTGGATCGATTGTGAGATCAAGAGGATCTGCACCCACTCCGGAGTGTCAACCATGGCCCTTTTGAGGGTTATTCTGCAATGGAAGAGGAGTGGAAGAAGAAAGAACGTCGTAGGAGCGACGGGGGAGCGAAAAGATGAAGATTGGGCATTTTCAGCATGTCACTCGGCCGAGTGAAGGAGTCACTCGGCCGAGTATTGAGACCCCGCTCGGCCGGCCAGATCGGACACGCAACAGAGATGTATCAGCGTGCACTCGGCCGAGCATCGCACGCCGACTCGGCCGAGTGCGGAGACTCCATCCGCCCGAGTGGCACCCAGACGACGGCAAGCCAAAATGTCCAACTTACTGTAATCCGTCAGTCTGCCCCAGAAGCCCGACTCGGCCGAGTGACGAAAGCCATCCGCCCGAGTACCAAATGCCCCTCGGCCGAGTGACATTTGCCACTCGACCGAGTGATGCCGAGGACACGAAGCGCCCAGATTTTCAGACATCCTCCAACTCTTTTGAAATCTGCTATCATTCTAGTGGGTAAATTATTTTTCTCATATTTTTTATGGATAGTAGACTTCATGACGATTCCAACGCCGCCAAGAACGCGCAAATCGGAGGTTGGATGAAATCTGGGGAATTTCTGCAAGTCGATGCTGCAGTGCTGGAATTTGCATGTCAGTGTCACTCGACCGAGTGACATTTCCACTCGGCCGAGTGACCAGTTTTTGACAGTTTTTGACAGATTTGACAGAGTGCTGTTTTCTGGAGTTTCTGCTGGAAAGCTCACTCGACCGAGTGAGATTTCCACTCGACCGAGTGAGCTGTCCACTCGACCGAGTGAGATTTCCACTCGACCGAGTGAGATTTCCACTCGGCCGAGTCGTAACTGGCGCAGATTTCTGGGCACGCGCAGATTCAGTTTTGGGCCCGAATTTCAGGGGCTTTTTAGGCAGTTTTGCTAGGGTTTTTGGGAGAGTATTTAATGGGTTTGTAGCCACCATTAGGGGGGATCCCCATATGTTTTCTTAGCCCCCATATGTTTTTCTTAGGATTATTTTAGAGGTTAGGCCATGCCCTAGGCCCCCTCTTGGATCTAAAAGCTTGTATTTTGGATTGAAGATCTTCATCAAGCTAAGTATTTTCTTCTTTTTATTTGAATCTTTGTTTTTCTATCTTTTTGTATGCAAGCAATGATTTCTATTGATTCTCATATCCTTATTGCTATGCTAGAGTAGATTTGTTGTTCTAGGGTTTGGGGATGAACCCTATGGATCTAATTTCATATTTGTGAAGAATGAATTCTAAATTGCTAGAATTGCTAGGAGGTTAGGTTGTGATTGATTTCCTACGGATAGCTAGGGATTTCCATCGATTTAGGATTTGCAAGAGATTGGATTCTAATCGATGGGAAGGCCTAGATATTCGATTTAGGTTTACAATTGGGTTTCTCTAGATTTGGTTTGCAAGAGATTGGACCAAAGCTAGGATTTTTAATTGTAAATCTATACCCATATTCGTTTGCAAGAGATTGGACGAATACAAACTATCACAACCTAGATCGTGACTCGAGTTTGCACGAGAGTGGGCTCGAGGAGCGATTGGACGATGATGTCGATCCTAATGCTAGTGGCTTAGGCTAGGGTTTGCAAGAGATTGGGCCCTATCCTAGGTTCGCTATAGACCGGCAATAGCGCGAGAGCGTGAGCTTGGTTCTATATTCAGTTACGACTAGTTCACCTCAACACAAGTCTAGTAATATTGAGATTCACTATTTACGATGATGTATAACGATCCGTAGTGGGAATTCCCTAGCCCTAGACACTTTTATTATCTTAAAATCCCCATACTTTGCCCGACGATTGTGACTGGATCGCCACAAGGCAAATTCCCTCTTTTATTATATTGTATTTGAATCGATATTTGACCGATTTCTCTATCTCCGACACCGACATCCATCACCATTGCCATTACATTATACCATAACCATCTCCACCAATAAAACGTTTGTAGTCAAACCAACCTAGGATAGATTGGAACCAACACCACCTCCCTGTGTTCGATACCCGCTCGCCACTTTGCCGTGCGCTTGCGGTAAAACTACAATCGTTCTCCGGGACGTGTATCCGGGGCCGACCAAGTTTTTGGTTACGCTTCCGGGTTACATTCCGGGGTGCGATCAAGTTTTTGGCGCCGTTGCCGGGGAGGCGATTGCGTTTGATTCTTTCTCACCCTAGCTATTTCCTTTTTTTTTATTTTTATCATTATTTTTATTTTTATTTTTTTTATTTCTTACCTAACCCTTCCACGGTTCTAATCATTTCTTTGAAACTCTGTTTCCTCTGTGCATGAACACGAGATCTACGACGGACCCCGAAGCTATACTATTTGATCCCGAGATCGAACGTACCGCGCGGAGACTTAGAGCGGAAAGGAGACAAGGTCCGGAAGGGCGGTTCATGACCAACCCGGAAACTCCCGAAGAATTGGCGGCGAGGATGGCGAGAATAATTTCTATTCGCGATAGGCTTAGGCCTAAGACTTCTTCTACCACCTCATCCATCGCCATGCCGCAGTTGGCGGCCGACAAGAACTTCGAGCTAAAGACTGGATTGGTGGTTTTGATGCAACAAGACCCATTTCATGGGAACGCACATGAGAACCCCCACTACCACATCCAACTATTCTTGTCGAAGTGCGCCACATTCCAGATGACGGGGGTCTCCATTGATGCCATCAGACTGCGCCTCTTCCCCTTCACGCTAAAGGACAAGGCGCTCTATTGGTTGAGGACGCAAGCTGAGGGTATCTTCACTACTTGGGACGAGTTGGCGAGTGCATTTATTGACAAATTCTATCCGCCATCCAAGACGGTGAAGATCCGGAGCGCTCTCATGTCCTTCAAGCAAGGACCACAGGAGACGCTCTATGAAGCTTGGGAGCGTTTTAAGGATCTACAGCATCAATGCCCGCACCACAGTATAGAGGATTGGGAGCTAGTGCATAGCTTCTACAATGGTCTCCAACCGGGGACCAAACAAATTATTGATGCCGCGGCGAATGGTGCAATCTTGTCAAAGACTCCCGAAGAAGCTACGGCCCTAATTGAGGATATGGCCTCAAATAACCAACAATGGGGCCATGAGCGAGGACACTCCACATCCTCCTTAAAGCCAACAAGCATCTACGAGGCGAAGGCCGTAGCGGAGCTCACGAGCAAATTCGATTCTCTCCACAAGGTGGTGGAGAGATTGGAGAAGTTCATCACGGAGCCCCAAGGAAGCCCATCCACCTCCGCACCGACCAACCAAATGTGTGATTGGCAAGACCAATCTCAAGTCATGTACTCGGGAGGAGAGCAAGGAGAAGGACCCTTGGTGAAAGTACAATATGTTGCGGGGAACCAAGGGTATTGGTCCAATCCGGCCGCAAGAAATCATCCGGGATTCTCCTACGCCAACAATGAAGGAGCTTTGAACCCGCCACAACCACCGCCTCAACAAGCTCGACCACCACCACCCCAACAACAAAACTATCCACCGAGGGGGCCTACTCAACAAAACTTTCAACCGAAGCAACAAGTTCCACCATATAGGCCTCCCGGATACAACCAAGGGTGGAGGAACCAAAATCAAAATCCGCCACAAGCTCCACAACGATCCGACTTCGAAGCTAGAGTGGAGGCGTTCATGGTCGAGCAAAATAAGGTGAATGCTACTTTGAAGGCGGGGCAAGACTCTCTTAACACCGTAGTGGCCCAAATATCGGAGCAATTAGCGTTGCTCAATCGGAACACTCAACGATTGCCGGCGCAATCGGAGCAAAACCCACGGGGCAACACCGGCCACATCAACGCCGTAGTTGCAGTCACTACTAGAGGCGGGAAGGACACCACCCCCGCTATGATTCCTACCGAGGAGGCCGTGGAGGAAAGCTTGGAGCCGGTTGAGCCGGTAGTTGAGGTTGAAAAAGAGAAGGATCCACAAGACAAGGAGAAATCTAGAGCGGAACAATTGATCGAGGAAAGGTGCTTCATGCCACCGGTCCCATTCCCCCAAAGACTAGCAAAAGCGAAAATGGAGAAGAGGCTAGCAAAATTTCTCGAGTATCTAAGAGGAGTTAGCCTCAATATTCCCTTCCTCGACGCCATCGTCGAGATCCCCACGTATGCTAAATTTTTGAAGGACTTAATTTCGGGGAGGAAAAGGAAGGAGAAGATCATGCTAGCCGAGGAGGGCTCTTGGTTCACCAAGAGAGAGAAGGGGCCGGCAAAATTTAAAGATCCGGGGAGTTTTCGGATTCCTTGCACCTTGGGCGGCGTTCCTCTTCAAAAAGCATTGGTTGATCTTGGGGCTAGTGTGAGCCTTATGCCCCTCTCCATGTTTTTAAGGCTAAACACCGGGACAAAGTTGAAACCTACCGACGTGCGCATTCAATTGGCCGATGGGCGAATAACTAGGCCGGTAGGGATCGCCGAAGACATACCGCTTCAAGTCCCGGGTGGAATATGCTTGCCGTGTGACTTTGTGATCATGGACGTTAAGGAGGAGGGAGACACTTCATTGATACTTGGACGCCCATTCCTCGCCACCGCCGGAGTCATCGTCGACGTGCGCGAAGGTACACTTACTTTAAACGTCGGCAACATCGAGGTGGAGCTCCACATTCCTAAGGCTATGAAGCACATGCCTTACCACGAGGAGCTTGATTACATGGACCTCCTTGATGAGGTGATAGAGGAGGCGATTCCTCACTCAATTGGCGCTCTTTTTGATGAAGACTTCGAAGAAGGCCCGGATTTAGGCCATGAAGAGAATAAAGATGATTCCCCGACATCTCCGCTGAAGATGATGAAGGCGACGCTGATGTCGCAAAGATTCGAGAGCTCTGCAAGCTCTCGAAATTGAAGTCTCCAAAGAAAGCTCCGCCGGCACGGAAACCGGCATCACCGGTAAAGCCGTTGACCGGAGCAAATGCTAGCTTGGGGGAGCCTCCCCCCAACACTATTCGAGATAGGAGACCACCGAGGGAGGACGCGCCGCTGCCACACCCAAATCCAAGCGCGCTCCCCGGAAAGTTTGACGGGTGCATCTCATATGCACCAAACATCCCGCATTGATTGGAAATTATAGGGGGTCGAGCTCATGACCTTAAACGAGCGCTTGTTGGGAGGCAACCCGATGGTTTTTGCTTTATTTTTACTTTTTCTTTATTTTCGTTTTAGAAATTTTTAGTGTTTTGAGTCATTCGACCAAAAATTTTGTGATAACGGGTCCTATTTTTTCTTGACAGAAGAGGAGATAGGTAGATCCATTATGAGGAGTAGGAACGAGTCGATGAGGAGCACCCCAAGAAGGCGCTCGACGCTTAGGAGGAAGATGAAATCGACTGGAGAAAGAAAGGTGGAGTTTAGAGCCAAAACGAAGACAAACAGCAGAAATTAAGGCTCACTCGGCCGAGTATACTAGTCACTCGGCCGAGTACACAAGTTCGTCCGGCCGAGCCGCTCACGAACAAGGGAAGTCTGCTGAACCCAACTCTCTGTTTACTTTCTTGATTTCGATATAACTGCTACTCGGCCGAGTACACTTGTTCACTCGGCCGAGTAAAACGGATACCCTCCTAGGGCGAGTCATGCCGAGTAGCTTGAGTCACTCGGCCGAATGGACTTACTCCACTCGGCCGAGGCTGGCAAAGCCACTCGGCCGAAGCGATAGCGGGGAGGAAAATTTCATTGGCCTCGCTCGGCCGAGTGGCCACGTCACTCGGCCGAGTCGTACATTTTATTATATAAGGGCGAGGGGGGGGGGCGCGGATTTCGAAACGTAAAAATCCTAAAACCGCCGCGCCCCTTCAGCTCCCCTCGCCCGAACCCCCTCGCTCTCGCCCTCACTCGCCCGACCAGCATCGCGCCGCCGCCGCCCGGCCCGCCACCGCCGGCCGAGCACCGCCGACGCCTCGCCCGAGTCGCCGGCGGTGGCCGACCGTCCGATCATCTCCGGTACACCTGTTTTCGCCGTTTTCTCCTCTTTTCGTGTATTTCTCGAGGATCCATGTGCTAAACGCCACCCTAACCCAAATCAATTTCTATATCTATCCATTATACCCCTATTGCTCCATGCATTTTGATTATTACTCGCTGATATCGCTTTTTCATGCGCAGGTTGCTTTTTGGAGCTTAGGGGAGCTTAGGGGAGCTTCTACGGGCTGTTTTGGACTTCGTGGAGGCGCGGACTTCGCACGCTTCCACTGCTTAGCACTCGCGGCGTGTTTGGGTATACTCTTTCCATTCTTTTTGCACACGCCGCACTTTTCATGTTTTTCGGCGCGCGCTCGGGGCCGATATGCCGCCCCGGACACGGCCGCGGACGAGGAGACCTTCCGCTAAGCGGAAGAGGTCGGATGATGTCGGCCCCGCCCACGAGGTGGACGAGTCTCCTCCTCCTTCCCCCACACATGCCGTCCACCCAGCACAGCCTGCAGGCCCCGCACAGCCCGCACAGCCTGCAGTGCACCCACAGCCCGCACAGCCTCTCCCTGCCATTCCACAGCCACCACCACCGGCTCCACTGGTCGGGCCGCTCGGGATTACGTTCCGAGACGACGCACACCGTGCCGTCTTCGAGCGTATCTCCCAGCGCTCGATCGTACCCTCCAGGTTTGCACACCTCGCTGACCTAGGACGCCTGGGGGTACTTGAGGGGATGCTCACGTTGTACGACAACGTGGGCTGGCGAGATTTTTTCCAGGTGTCGGCGGATACTTTTACCCGCCCGACACTTGAGGTTTTGAGTTCGATCGCCCGGACCGATGAGGGATGCTCATTCCGGTTCATGGATCGAGAGTGCCAGGTCACTCTCGATATGATGAGAGCGTTTTTCTCGTGGCCCGCTGTCCCCGGAGCCGATCGCGGTTACGGCCCCACACATATCCCCCCACCCTCTTTCGACGCAGGTGCCTTCTGGGCACGTATCACGGGTCTCCACGCCGCCTTTGACCCTAGTAGGGCCAAGGCCTCGGCCATCGTACATCCCTGCCTTCGCATTGCTCAGCGCCTTATGGCGACGACATTTTTGGCGAGATATGAGCCGGGCACGATGTCTACGCCAGAGCTCTACATGCTCTATGCGATGACACATCCCAGAGCTCTATCTAGGGATGGAGATGAGCTTGTCCCCGCCGTCGTGATCGACATTGCGGCTTGGTTTTTAGACCGCATCATTGTATCGGTGGGCGCTCGCTCACCGATCTGCTGCGGCGGTCTGATCACCCTGCTTACCTTGATGACCGGCGAGGACCTACTTGACGACTTGCGACGCGTCCCGGGCCCCACTTCCTTGTCGATAGATGTTATGGCCCGGATGAAGATGCTGCGTCCGCATGGTGAGCGTCACTGGGTCTGGTTGCACGGCCCTTTCGGTGCCGACTACATGATTCTCCCGAGCCCAGCTCGGACCCAGATTGCACCTGCCCACGTTGACTGGCTCCCCGCGATGGATGTCCTCATCCCCGCTGCGTACGTGCTCGAGGCCGAGGAGGCTGAGCAGGCCCCCGCTGCCCCTGTAGACCCTGTTGCACACCCTGCCGAGCCTGCTGCCGAGCCCGTTGACCCTGTGGCCCCTCAGCCCATACCAGATGTTTCCGCTGCTCCTGACACCGCTGTCGGTGTCGGGAGCACCTTAGCTGAGCCCACCTCCACCACTTCTGAGGCTGTCACCACCACTACCACTCCCACCACCGGCCCTCTGTCCGTGGAGCCTCTTTGCTCCGCTCTCCCCGAGCGCCCGCAGACCTTTGTTGAGAGTGGAGAGCCCTCGTTCGCCGAGGTCGTGGAGAACATGGCTAGCATGATCTCCGCTGGGGTTGCGCCTTTTGGTCCGCACACTTCCACCCTAGCGGTAGTTACCTCTGTCTCCACCCCTGCCGTATTTTCTGAGAGCGTCGTGGCGTCTGTCCACACTTCTGTGCCACTGACCTCTCTAGCCGCCTCGCAGCCACTTTTGTACTCTTCTTTCGCTGCCGCCGCCTCCACTTCTCACCGCCCGCCCCGGCCTCACACTGAGGCCCGGCCCACATTTCCAGGCGCTGCACCTTTTGTACCCTTCCCTGCTGAGCCCGTTACATACTCCACTCGCGTACGCCAGCCCAGACCTGCCCAGCCTCGCCCGGTGCATCCCTCTGCACCACCTCCCCCTGACGCAGTACTTCAGAGCATTCGTGCTCTAGAGGGGGCGGTGAGTGGCCTCAGAGGCGACCTTCGGACCCTGTCCTCCACCGTCTCTGCGATGGCTGGCCGCTTCGACCTGCTACCACATATCCACTACTGTCTCACCCAGGTCTTGGAGCGTCTCCTGCGCGTACTCCCACCCACCCAGCAGGTTCCCACCCACACTTCCACACCCACTCAGCCTGCTGCCACTCCCACACCCACCCCCGCTCAGCAGCCTGTCCAGCCAGCACCACCCTCACGACCTCCGCCTCAGGACGGAGACGGCGCAGCGCCGCCTTCTTAGGCACTCTTGATGCCATTACCCCATTCCTGCCGTTGTGCTGCCCGTTTCTGCTGGGTCCTGTTGCACTTTTGTCCACCCCCCTCCCCTCACTTATTTTGGGATCATATTTTTGATCGTATCTATTTGTGCATATCATATCATATCTCTTTGGGATTCTCATTTTTGATCATATCTATATATATCTTTTTTGGGAGGGAGGGAGAGTTTTTGGTGCCACCTCTATATCTGTATCACTCCTACCTGTGCATGCATCATGTCCGCATCATATTTTCATTTCTTTATTTTTCTTTTTTATTTTTTTTTCACTTGTCCATGCATGCATCCTCACTTACCCCTCACACTTCTTGTCTCTCGGTGTGCCTCACTTTGCACATTGGGGACACTGTACGATTTAGCTTGGGGGAGTGAGTTCTCACGTTCTTTTTGATTTACCACCTTTATTTTCAGTTTTTCACACCGTTTTTCACTTTTGCACTCGTTTTTTTCATCATTCTTCTTTTGTTTTACCATGCATCACGTTTTCCTTATTTTTCTGTGTGCCGCATTGCATAGGTTCTATTTTCCCTTTATCTTTACTTCTTTTTCATCTCATGCTAGAGATGACTTTTCTGTGATGATGATGACGTTGGATTTAGCTTATTCTATATGCATGCTATATTTGTCATGTCTTAGGCTTTATTTCAGATATCATATGATATGACTTGCTTTGCATTTAGAATAGTAACCCACACCTTTTTCCGCATGAAAATGGATGAAATTTTATTATTAGCTGAGTCTGAATATTCATATGTATGCTATCACAGAAAACACACCAAGATTCACGCATTGAATGCCTATATCTGGAGTACTGATTTCTCTTCCTATATCACTTCTACATGCATGAATTGTACACTTCACTTCAGGATGATTGGATGATGTTAGCTATGATAAATCTGGATTAGTTAGCTTTTTTGTGATCGAAACTGAGTAGATTAGATTACCCTGCTGAAGTTGTCGTGCATGTCTTATAGAGTGAACCGAGAGTTACATTTATTTCTTTCTCCACAAATCTTGAACATCATTTCTCTACTTTTAAAATCATTGGTGAATCTCCCCTTAGTGATTCTATTTTATGGCATTTCCCCCGCTATTAATTCCTAGCTCCAAGTCTCTTATTCTATAAAAAAAATATAAAAGAGAGAAAAACATTCTTGTATATCATTATCTCTCTTTGAGTTGGGATCATTGTATATATGCTATATCAAAAAAAAAACAAAAAAGGAGAAAAAAAAGAAAAAAAAAGGGAGAAAAAGAGGAAAAATCCTCAATAAAAGATCCCATCTCACTTTCTTCCTCCCTTCTTTCTTTCTTTTTATCACTTTTGGAGCTATATGTTTATAAAAATGGGGATGTAAATATTTTTTATGCCACCACGCTTATTAGATAAGCTTGGGGGAGGGGATCCATTGAAGTGTGAGAGAGTGACTACTTGACATTGCACGACGACCTAGGCTAAGTAATATTCTATACTCAATGAGATTGTTTTTAGCTTTACGAAATCCAGGAATCTAAGCCTAGCGTTCATCTCATGAAATCCATACTTTTCTATTCTCTCTATTCTATAGTGTGATACTCTTATACTCCCGATAGAAAGCGTTCAATCGAAAAGTGTGTGATCTGTGATTTGTATACCGCTTTAAATGTTTCAGACGATGCTAATTCTAAAATTATTCCGTTTTTCATGATTATATCGTTGTTCGTGGGTTTTCTATTTCTACTTGCACTATTATACTATGATATCAAAATAAAATTCTTTGACATGTATTTTTCATTCAGAGCATGCTATATGAGTAAGTGAAACCCACGTCCTGAGGAAATGATCTAGCATCCTACCTCTTCGCTTCTTTCTTTCTTACTTGATTCTATTTCGTTTTCATTCTTCTTCGTTTTTCATTTTTCATTTCTTTTCGCCGTTTTCCGAATCCACCGATTTCGCCTTTTACTTAGCTTCCTCGAGGACGAGTAAGAGGCAAGCTTGGGGGATTTTGATCACTCCTTATTTTACACCTTTTTTCACCTTTTTTGCATGCCATTTAGATCGCCCAAATCATGTTTTTCACGATATATCGACGATATTGCGATGCTTTTCACGATTTGTTGTTTTTGTCGCATTTCAGGTGATTTGGCGCGATTTGGAGTGATCTTGAGATGCGCTCACTTTAGACGGTCACCGACGACCTCCCCGAGGGGTAGTTTGCTGTTGGAGAGGAGCGGAAGAAGAATGGACGTCACAGGAGCGACGAGGAGGCCAAAACAAGCAGAATGGGCATCTTTTGTGTCCCACTCGGCCGAGTGGAGGAGCCTCTCGGCCGACCAGCGAGACACTGCTCGGCCGACCTGAACAGATATGATTCCTATGTGCACTCGGCCGAGCACCGAAGACCACATCGGCCGAGTGACGATATCGCGTCCGCCCGAGTGGCGCCCAGACGAGGCCCTTCCAAAACATCGAAGTTACTGTTTTTCGGCTGCCTGAGCTTCAGAAGACCCACTCGGCCGAGTGGATTAGTACGTCTGCCCGAGTGCCTTGAAGCCACCGGCCGAGTGACGACAACTCACTCGGCCGAGCCGCCCCCGAACTGAAGACCCCTGAAGCCCCCGACTTACTGGAAAATGACAGGGTTTTCACTCGGCCGAGCGACTTTTGTCACTCGGCCGAGTGCGATGCGCTGCCTGTAGCGAAAATTGCGGAAAACAGGCTGTGCAGGGGTATTTTGGTCACGATTTTTGGACGATTTTGAGGGCTATTTAAGCCCTGTTTTTACCCTAGTTGAGGGAGCCTCTCTCTTAGATTTTTTGCAGCTTTTTAGATTAGTTTTTAGCTTTATTCTTGTGATTGGAGTAGAGACAAGTTGGTGATTTTTGTTAGAGCAATTGAAGAACTCCATTGGTTTGCATCTCTTTTCCTTAAAAATTCTATTTTTATTGCTTATCTCAATATTGTGATGAATTCTATTGCTTATTTCATTAAATATTTTTGTGATCTTGCTATGAATTGTGAGTAGTCTCCACGTCTTGGGGCGTGGGGATGAACCCTACAAGCCCAATTTCATATTTGTGATGAATTGGTAGAAATTGAGCTAGAATCAATAATTAGGGATTAGATTGTGATCAATTTACTACGGATGGCTAGGTATTCATATCGATTGGGATTTGCAAGAGATTGGATCCCAATTTGATAGGAAGCCCAAGAAATCCGAATTGGGTTGGAATCGGATTTTCGAAGTATCGGTTTGCAAGAGATTGGACCGATACTAGGATCTCCGGTTGCAATTCCATGCTGATACTCGTTTGCAAGAGATTGGACGGGTAGGAACTATCACAATCTAGATCGTGGATCGAGTTTGCAAGAGATTGGACTCGGTGCGCGGTTGGACGATGATGTTGATCCTAATGCTAGCTTTCCTAGGCTAGGGTTTGCAAGAGATTGGATCCAAACCTAGGATAGCTATAGACCGGCAACAGCGCGAGAGCGTGAGCTTGGTTCTACATTCAGTTGCAACTAGTTCATCCAAATTCTTATTCAAGCAATTTTGATACCAACCAACCACATTTATGAAATACGGTGAGTAGCGGGGATTCCCCATTCCCTAGACGTTCTTTATTTGATTTGATATTTCTGCACGTTTTGTCTGACGATTGTGACAGGATCGCCAAAGGCAAATTTCTCTCTTAAGTAGCCAGGTTGATTAGGAGCAAGCACGGTCATTCGTCCTCCCTGTGTTCGATATCCCGCTCGCCGCTACACCGTGCGCTTGCGGTAAAACTACAACCGTTTTTTGGGTGTATACTCGGAAGCGATCAAGTTTTTGAAAAACTTGATCGCACCCCGGAATGTAACCCGGAAGCGCAACCAAAAACTTGAACGATTGTAGTTTTACCGCAAGCGCACGGCAAAGTGGCGAGCGGGTATCGAACACAGTGAGGTGGTGTTGGTTCCAATCTATCCTAGGTTGGTTTGACTACAAACGTTTTATTGGTGGAGATGGTTATGGTATAATGTAATGGCAATGGTGATGGATGTCGGTGTCGGAGATAGAGAAATCGGTCAAATATCGATTCAAATACAATATAATAAAAGAGGGAATTTGCCTTGTGGCGATCCAGTCACAATCGTCGGGCAAAGTATGGGGATTTTAAGATAATAAAAGTGTCTAGGGCTAGGGAATTCCCACTACGGATCGTCATACATCATCGTAAATAGTGAATCTCAATATTACTAGACTTGTGTTGAGGTGAACTAGTCGTAACTGAATATAGAACCAAGCTCACGCTCTCGCGCTATTGCCGGTCTATAGCGAACCTAGGATAGGGCCCAATCTCTTGCAAACCCTAGCCTAAGCCACTAGCATTAGGATCGACATCATCGTCCAATCGCTCCTCGAGCCCACTCTCGTGCAAACTCGAGTCACGATCTAGGTTGTGATAGTTTGTATTCGTCCAATCTCTTGCAAACGAATATGGGTATAGATTTACAATTAAAAATCCTAGCTTTGGTCCAATCTCTTGCAAACCAAATCTAGAGAAACCCAATTGTAAACCTAAATCGAATATCTAGGCCTTCCCATCGATTAGAATCCAATCTCTTGCAAATCCTAAATCGATGGAAATCCCTAGCTATCCGTAGGAAATCAATCACAACCTAACCTCCTAGCAATTCTAGCAATTTAGAATTCATTCTTCACAAATATGAAATTAGATCCATAGGGTTCATCCCCAAACCCTAGAACAACAAATCTACTCTAGCATAGCAATAAGGATATGAGAATCAATAGAAATCATTGCTTGCATACAAAAAGATAGAAAAACAAAGATTCAAATAAAAAGAAGAAAATACTTAGCTTGATGAAGATCTTCAATCCAAAATACAAGCTTTTAGATCCAAGAGGGGGCCTAGGGCATGGCCTAACCTCTAAAATAATCCTAAGAAAAACATATGGGGGCTAAGAAAACATATGGGGATCCCCCCTAATGGTGGCTACAAACCCCTTAAATACTCTCCCAAAAACCCTAGCAAAACTGCCTAAAAAGCCCCTGAAATTCGGCCCAAAACTGAATCTGCGCGTGCCCAGAAATCTGCGCCAGTTACGACTCGGCCGAGTGGAAATCTCACTCGGTCGAGTGGAAATCTCACTCGGTCGAGTGGACAGATCACTCGGTCGAGTGGAAATCTCACTCGGTCGAGTGAGCTTTCCAGCAGAAACTCCAAAAAACAGCACTCTGTCAAATCTGTCAAAAACTGTCAAAAACTGGTCACTCGGCCGAGTGGAAATGTCACTCGGCCGAGTGACACTGACATGCAAATTCCAGCACTGCAGCATCGACTTGCAGAAATTCCCCAGATTTCATCCGACCTCCGATTTGTGCGTTCTTGGAGGCGTTGGAATCGTCATGAAGTCTACTATCCATAAAAAATATGAGAAAAATAATTTACCCACTAGTTAGATAGCAGATTTCAAAAGAGTTGGAGGATGTCTGAAAATCTGGGCGCTTCGTGTCCTCGGCATCACTCGGTCGAGTAGCAAATGTCACTCGGCCGAGGGGCATTTGGTACTCGGGCGGACGGCTTTCGTCACTCGGTCGAGTCGGGCTTCTGGGGCAGACTGACGGATTACAGTAAGTTGGACATTTTGGCTTGCCGTCGTCTGGGTGCCACTCGGGCGGACGGAGTCTCCGCACTCGGCCGAGTCGGCGTGCGATGCTCGGCCGAGTGCACGCTGATACATCTCTGTTGCGTGTCCGATCTGGCCGACCGAGCGGGGTCTCAATGCTCGGCCGAGTGACTCCTTCACTCGGCCGAGTGACATGCTGAAAATGCCCAATCTTCATCTTTTCGCTCCCCCATCGCTCCTACGACGTTCTTTCTTCTTCCACTCCTCTTCCATTGCAGAATAACCCTCAAAAGGGCCATGGTTGACACTCCGGAGTGGGTGCAAATCCTCTTGATCTCACAATCGATCCAAATCGCTCCATATTTCCTGAAATACGACAAAAACAAGAAATAGTGAAAAGCATCGCAATATTGTCGAATAATCGTGAAAAGCGTGATATGGGCGATCAAAACGGTATGCAAATATGCAGAAAAAAGGTGTAAAATATGGAGTGATCAAAATCCCCCAAGCTTACCTCTTACTCGTCCTCGAGGAAGATAAGTAAAGAGACGAACTCGGGAGATGAAAAATAAGGGAAATGAAATAAAAGAAAAAGAAAGAACGTGAGGCGGAAGGGGTTGCTAGATTATTCTCTCAAATCTCAAGCCATAAGCTACACATCACGATAATTTGGAAAATACGAATCGCATGCTATAAGGATTTCATATCTTTCATAAACATGGTACTTGCAAGCTTTTAAGAACAATAAGAGGGACTCTCTAAATTCATACAATCAATTCATATCCACATCACGCATTTCATAGAATTTAATATACAAATGTTGGCGATGCACTTTTCAATCAAAAGTTATAAATGAAGCATATAAGATACACACCAAGCATGCAATAGAGAATAGAATAAAAGTCATGGCTTTCACATATTTATTTCAAATCATGAAAAATCTCCATATCTAATATATATTTTGCAAAGTCTAAGCATTATCGAATATTCCCATTCATGCACGTCTCCACTCTAATGTCATACTCACTCATATGGTCAAATGAATTCACCCCCCCAAGCTTAGCTTGAGGCGTCGCATCCAAAGGAATATAATAGTGGAAAATGGGATTTTTGCCTTGGTTTTCCCAAGTATTTTGTGGCTCCAATAATGAGATAGAGAAATGTATTTTTTTTCTTTTTTTTTCTTTTTTAACTTTTTGTTTCTCATTTTTCTTTTTGGATTTTTGTAGGAGCTATATGATTTGTATTTTTGGCTTTTGGCTCCTTTTTGGCTTTTTGGACTTTTGGAGCTAACTTTTTCTTTTGTAGGGATTTTTGGGAAATAGATGCGATATAAGTAACTTTAGGAGGTGAACTCAAGTGACATGTAGAGAATAAAAAGATATATGTGGAGAAGGAAGTAATATAACACTCGGTTCACTCTAAGATGTGCACGGACGGTTCAATAAGATAATACATCAACTAAAACTCATATGTAAGCATGGATATTCTCAATCATCTCAATAAAAAGCGAAGTCAAGCGGTAAATAATACTTTCATATCAAGCATGCAACAGAAGGTGAATAAGATAATAAGACAGATGCTTCTGACATACAATTGATGCGTGAATCTTGGTGCACTTCCAACAAAGCATACTAAATACTAATCCATACATTCAGCTTCAACCAATATCATGCATTCATATAGAGGAATCATCAAAAGAATATATAAGCAAGCACATGGATAGTAGGACTATGAAATACTCTAAGTAGCATGGCAAGGAATAATAAGTATCGTGATGGCTACTAAAGCAGTAAGAGATATCATCATAAGGAACAAATCTAGCAAAAGGAGGAAAGGAAAATAAAGAAATAGAAAATAAAAGAGGGGAAAGAAAAGAAAATCAAGCACACAATATGATGCATGAACACACATAAAAGGAAAAATAAGATGGAAAAATAAAAAAGATGATGAAATTTTTTTTGAAAAATTTAAAAAATCCTAAAATAAAGTAAAAATGCAACTAATGCATCTAAATGGCATGGAAATGCACTCCCCCAAGCTTAAACTTCACATTGTCCTCAATGTGATCATAGTGGAAGAATATGAGGAACAACGATAATAATAGGGGGGTGAACGAAAAATGATGAAATGAATGACATGAAATCCTAATGCAACTACATGCACATACAATGATGCATGAGAGCGCTTTCCCCCAAGCTTATACCAAACAATCCTATTCAAATGACTCGATCAATAAAATCACGATTTTGCTAAGCGTGGTCAAGTCAAACAAATAAGAAAGTGAGGTTTCACTTGAAAGAAATGCTCGATGGTGGTGAGCAAAAGGATGTGACACATCAAAATATGGAGAGGGCAATTAATATATATAATGGGTTTGGGGTGTAAAAAATTTTTGTTGCCGCCATAAGAGGTGATATTTATTCAATCAAATCTATACGGTCCCCTCGCTGTCGAGAGGATTCGGGTTTATTAAGAGCATAAAAATTTCTACACTACTGGATTGATATCACCTATAGCAAAAGGCGGATCCAGTATCTTTGCCGGTGCAGGCAACTGCTCCAACTGCTCCTTCCGTGGCTCTGCCAGGCGCACATGTCCACGGACTCCAACGAACTCTAGCAATGCATCCTCCAGCATTCCCACAAGGGCTCCACCTGTACCCTACAGAGAATAGGATGCATCAGTTCGCTGCAAAAATTTCACCCTCATAATAAAAGTATTCCAAAGAGGATCGTCAATAGAAATATATGAAATAAATAGTGGTGGACGATACTTCCCTGGAAATAATTCAACATCCTCTTGTGCTTTGATAGCTATCTCCGTGGTGTGCTCTCTCAGCTGCTCAGGTAAATCTGGATCATAGGTGTGGACCTCATCAAGATGCTCCTCATCATCATCAGACTCATCCCAGCGCACCTCTCGATCACATTCATATGCGTCCATGGGTGCTAACTCCTCGCTCTCCTCCTCGTATACGTCCCATCGTGCCCCTTGATCATATGTACGTGTATCTTGCAAAAGGCATGATGAGTCGTCAAAATCTGAATCACAAAAAACATAATATACGGGAGGGGAATCAAATGTAGGAGATGAGGGGGTGAAGAGATCTCCCTGAAAGGGGGCCATAAGCTCTGTGGGATAGTCCTCAGCGTCAATGGAAGGATGAGGTGGCAGCGGAAGCTCAAATGGAGGAGGGTAGTGCTCGAGATCCTCATGAATGGCTATGTCCTCGTCCCGATGCACGACCTCCTCGGCGATAAACTCTGGCTCCGTGTGTAATGCCTCCTCAAAAGCATGCTCTGGCTCGACAGTGTGCTCATTTACCTTCTCATCAACTATCAATGTAGGCTCTCTCTGGAATGGTGATGCCGGCTGCTCAGGTATGTCAACTTGTGGGGATGTATCATGTGGAGGGGAATGCCCGCAAGCAATCCGAAAATATAGTCGATCCCCCTCAAGATTGACATGGATGTCCTCCTCAATTGTTCCTGCAGCTGAAACACGGTTCATAACAAAATCTGCAAATCGTAGCTCAAATGCATCACCTGCTGTAGTGCTCTCTGAACCGGTGAACCTCGCTGACTCCAAAAGGCCCTCCAATAAGTTCTGAAATGCTTTCTCCTCAAAATCTGCGGTCCACATAAAACCATCCATAACACCTGATAAACAAAGATAAATACCTGGAGAAAAATATCAGTGGCACAAGAGAATATAGAAATGGTAGTAAGGGTGGCGGGGGTGAAATTTTTTTTTTTTTCAAAATTTTTTTTTTTCGTAATCTAATCAACCTAATTGTGACAAATTGGCACCCAACGGGAAACACCTCCCCGGCAACGGCGCCAAAAACTTGATCGCTTCCGAGTATACACCCAAAAAACGGTTGTAGTTTTACCGCAAGCGCACGGTGTAGCGGCGAGCGGGATATCGAACACAGGGAGGACGAATGACCGTGCTTGCTCCTAATCAACCTGGCTACTTAAGAGAGAAATTTGCCTTTGGCGATCCTGTCACAATCGTCAGACAAAACGTGCAGAAATATCAAATCAAATAAAGAACGTCTAGGGAATGGGGAATCCCCGCTACTCACCGTATTTCATAAATGTGGTTGGTTGGTATCAAAATTGCTTGAATAAGAATTTGGATGAACTAGTTGCAACTGAATGTAGAACCAAGCTCACGCTCTCGCGCTGTTGCCGGTCTATAGCTATCCTAGGTTTGGATCCAATCTCTTGCAAACCCTAGCCTAGGAAAGCTAGCATTAGGATCAACATCATCGTCCAACCGCGCACCGAGTCCAATCTCTTGCAAACTCGATCCACGATCTAGATTGTGATAGTTCCTACCCGTCCAATCTCTTGCAAACGAGTATCGGCATGGAATTGCAACCGGAGATCCTAGTATCGGTCCAATCTCTTGCAAACCGATACTTCGAAAATCCGATTCCAACCCAATTCGGATTTCTCGGGCTTCCTATCAAATTGGGATCCAATCTCTTGCAAATCCCAATCGATATGAATACCTAGCCATCCGTAGTAAATTGATCACAATCTAATCCCTAATTATTGATTCTAGCTCAATTTCTACCAATTCATCACAAATATGAAATTGGGCTTGTAGGGTTCATCCCCACGCCCCAAGACGTGGAGACTACTCACAATTCATAGCAAGATCACAAAAATATTTAATGAAATAAGCAATAGAATTCATCACAATATTGAGATAAGCAATAAAAATAGAATTTTTAAGGAAAAGAGATGTAAACCAATGGAGTTCTTCAATTGCTCTAACAAAAATCACCAACTTGTCTCTACTCCAATCACAAGAATAAAGCTAAAAACTAATCTAAAAAGCTGCAAAAAATCTAAGAGAGAGGCTCCCTCAACTAGGGTAAAAACAGGGCTTAAATAGCCCTCAAAATCGTCCAAAAATCGTGACCAAAATACCCATGCACAGCCTGTTTTCCGCAATTTTCGCTACAGGCAGCGCATCGCACTCGGCCGAGTGACAAAAGTCGCTCGGCCGAGTGAAAACCCTGTCATTTTCCAGTAAGTCGGGGGCTTCAGGGGTCTTCAGTTCGGGGGCGGCTCGGCCGAGTGAGTTGTCGTCACTCGGCCGGTGGCTTCAAGGCACTCGGGCGGACGTACTAATCCACTCGGCCGAGTGGGTCTTCTGAAGCTCAGGCAGCCGAAAAACAGTAACTTCGATGTTTTGGAAGGGCCTTGTCTGGGCGCCACTCGGGCGGACGCGATATCGTCACTCGGCCGATGTGGTCTTCGGTGCTCGGCCGAGTGCACATAGGAATCATATCTGTTCAGGTCAGCCGAGCAGTGTCTCGCTGGTCGGCCGAGTGGCTCCTCCACTCGGCCGAGTGGGACACAAAAGATGCCCATTCTGCTTGTTTTGGCCTCCTTGTCGCTCCTGTGACGTCCATTCTTCTTCCGCTCCTCTCCAACAGCAAAATACCCCTCGGGGAGGTCGTCGGTGACCGTCTAAAGTGAGCGCATCTCAAGATCACTCCAAATCGCGCCAAATCACCTGAAATGCGACAAAAACAACAAATCGTGAAAAGCATCGCAATATCGTCGATATATCGTGAAAAACATGATTTGGGCGATCTAAATGGCATGCAAACATGCGGAAAAAAGGTGTAAAATAAGGAGTGATCATAACCTCCTCATAACTGGACTATACAGGCGGCATTGTCTACAAACATGGTGGTCGGCTTAAAATCACCAGTCTTCAATTCGGTCATCACCAGAATGTGATGCACAACTATGCATAACCAAACACCCTCTCTGCCTGCTTCATGGATTTCGAGAATTTCTGAATGATTGGATGAGTCAGTCGTCATAATTTGCTTTACAGATTTCCAGGAGATGGTCGTCCCACCGTAGGTAAACACGTACTCTGTTTGTGACTTCTAAGTCCGTGGATCGGACTTGTAACCTGCATCTGCATGGCCAAAAAGTGTGGAGGATTTCTTATAATATAAGCCAAAATTTATAGACTCTTGGAGGTAGCGCAAAAGCTGCTTAACTCCAGTCCAGTGACGCTTTGTAGGCGCAATACTAACTGACAAGTAGATTTACTGCAAATGCTATATTGGGACGCGTGCAGTTAGTCAGATAAAGAAGTACTCTAATTGTACTTAGATAAGGGACTTCAAGACCTAGAATATCCTCCCCATCCTATAGCAGACGAAAAGGGTCTTATGCACATCTAGTGAATGTACTACCATATGTGTACTCAGTGGATAACATTGGTCCAAATAAAATTTTTTGTAATAATTTCTTGGTATATGTGGTTTGATGTAATAGGATACAATCTTTCAGATGTTCAATATGTAAGCCAAGACAGAATTTCGTTTTACCTAGATCTTTCATTTCAAATTATTTTATCAAGCTTTCAGATATCTTAGTAATCTCTGCATGAGATCCAATGAGATTTAAGTCATTTACGTAGTCTGCAATGATTACAGTCCCTTTGCTCTTATAAAGATGCAAGGGCAGACTTCATTATTGTGAAATCCTTGTTATACAAGGAATTCATTAAGTCTGTTATACCACATTCTTTCCGATTGTTTTAAGACCATATAATGATCTTTGTATCTTAACAGAATAGACGTCCCCTGGTCTATCTTTTAGAGTTTTAGGCGATTGAAAGCCATCAAGAAATTTCATATAAATCTCTTTATCAAGATATCCATATAGATATGCAGTTACAACATCCATAAGCGGTATATCTAATCATTCCTTTGCTGTTAAGCTTATTAGAAATCGGAAAGTGATCGCATCCGTCACCGGAGAGTATGTTTCTTCATAGTCAATAGCCGAGCTTTGGAAAAATTTCTGAGCTTCAAGCCGTGCTTTGTAGCATACGATCTCATTATTTTCATTTCTTTTTCTGACAAATACTCATTTATATCCCATAGGTTTAACATCTTTGTGTCTGGACTATTGGTCCAATTATTTTGCGTTTCTTAAGCGAATCCAACTCTGATTTTATTGCATCATTCCACTTTGGCCAATCATCTCTACGTTTGCATTCAGCAACAGAGTGTGGATCAATATCATCATTGCTTTCAGCGACGTGAATGTCAATATAGAACGTGAAGTTATTGTCGATGATTATGCTTTTTCTGTTCAACACCTCCCCAGTACATACAAAGTTTAATGAAATTTTAGTTTCTCCCAGACTCTCCTCTTCTTGGAATTCTGGGAGGGGTGATGGTATGTACATGAGCTCATTTTCATGTGGTGGTACTGTCTTATGGCCTCGAGGAGTTTTCCCCTTTCTGGTATTTTTATCATTAGATCCTAGTGGTTTTCCTCTTTTCAGTTAAGAAACATCTACTTCTTCTTCTGGTAGATTGTGTCTATTCTCAGGGATGTCAATCCTAGCTGGAGTTTTAGCAGAGTGATATATGATTTGATAATTTTCTTATTGTCAATAAATATATCCGGTAATTGATGAACAATGTTCTGAATGTGGAGGATCATAAGGATCTCATTTTAATGTTGGCTAGTTCTCGGACCATAGTGGGATAATATTTTTGTGTCCCACGAGATAATTTGTGAGGGGGCAGACTTTGCTGAATCCGAGCCTAGTTTGGGGAATGTCGTCTCATCAAATTCAAAGTCTTCAAGACATGCCTTGAAAGCATCCCCGTTTGGGGTTCTAGATATCTAATAATTGAGGATGAATCAACATATAATCCTAGACAACATTGAGAACCCATTTTTGTCCTCTGTGGTGATGCTGTGGGGATATAGACCACGCAACCAAAAATCTTCAAATGAGAGATGTTTGGTGGTGTTCTGTATGCAATTTGCATCAGAGAGTAACTCTGACTCCCAGAGGGTCTGAATCTAATTAATGAAGCAACATGCAGGATTGCATGCCCCCATGCAGTCACTGGCAATTGAGATTTCATTAATAATGGACGTGCAATCTATTGGAGTCTTTTTATAAGTGACTTAGCTAACCCATTTGGGGGTGTGAACATGAGGTCCAAGATGTTCAACTTCTATCCTAGTTGCTAGGCAGTAATCTTGAAATGACTGTGAGGTGAATTCCTCAGCATTATCCAGACAAATTTTCTCAATTTGGCTGTCTGGAAAATCCACCCGCAATTTTATTATTTGTGCTAAATGCTTTGAAAAAGCTAAATTACGGGTGGATAATAGACACACATACAACCATATTGAGGATGCATATATCAGTATCATGAAGTACCGAAAAGACCCACTAGGGGGTGTATTGGTCCACATATATCTCCTTGTATTCTTTCGAGAAAGCTTGGAGATTCATTATCCACTTTTAGTGGAGATGGTCTTGTAATAAATTTTTCCTTATAACAAGGGAGACAATGAAACTGATCCTTTTAAAGAATCTTCGTGTTCTTCAGATTATATCCGTAGGATTGGGATATGATACGATGCATTATTATCGATCCCGGGTGGCCAAGTCTATCATGCCAAAGTAAAAACTTGGATGATATTGGGCACTTCGGGTGCTCCATTAAATTCTCTTCATCTCTCCGAATTATTATATGATAGAGTCCCGATGAAAGCCCCTCAAATTGCTCAATATGGTTATATATCCATTTTCTTGAGACGTTACATACAAGTATTTTTTATTATGTTTTCTATCAGTTTCTAGGTGGAATCCATTTTGGAAGATGTCCTTAAAACTCAGTAAATTTCTTTTTGAATTCGAAGAGAATAATGCATCCTTTATTTTTATTCGTGTATCATTTGGGAGCAATAAAGTTGCATTCACCGATCCTTCAATTATATTGGTTGGCCCTGATATTGTATTCCACATGCTATCATGTGGTATTATGCTATTAAAATAACATTTATTTCGAAGGATTGTATATGTAGAGGCAATGTCTACTAGGTAATCATGAGAACAAGCCATTTAGTCAAAGATGAAACATATAAAAAAATAGTAATGAATGCAAAGCATAACTAGTTTATGGAATTGAAAGAAAAACCATACATAGTTATTTCAATGCATTTTATATGCTTTTCTTCATGACAACTTTTATTCTACTAATGATATATAAAGGCATCAATTGAACAAGTCATCTTTTTCGAAATTTGTAGCTGTGCACTGTGCTGAAACTTGGGAGTAATTGGTGGCTATCAGATTTGACTCAAGTGTCTTTTTAAAGCTTTCTTGGTACAAATCCTGAAGGTGCCACTAAGTTCTGTACACTTTGGACCAGTTTCCAGTCATGCCACGACAATGGCACTGGTCTTCCCAATCCTTTTTAGGTGGGGGTGCTTGATTTTTGTTATTTTCATTCCCCCGCCAAGTGAACTTCCTCTTCCCTACATTTTTGTTATTCTGGTGACTGTGTCCTCTGTCCTGCTTCTTGTTTAGTCCCCCTTTGAAATTTTCCTTTTATTTTATTCTTCTGCTTGGAAGATGTATTATGAGCTTCTGTGAGAGGGGTCGTGCCAGGAGGACGGATGTTATGAGTGGCTAAAAGAAGCTCTCTGTTTTGTTCAGCCATTAGTAAGCATGCAAGCAGCTTTGAATATTTAGTGAACTTTCGTCCACGTTATTGTTGCATAAGAATTGCATCTTTTGTATGAAAAGACATGTAAGTCTTTTCTAGCATGGAATGTTCTAAGAATTTTTCACTACATAACTTCAGGCGTGAGGTGATGCTGAACAGTGCTGTATTGTATTCAGCTATGGATTTAAAATCCAGTAGTCTCAGATTTCCCACTCATAACGGGCACTTAGGAGAATAACATCATTTGAATGTTTATATCATTTCTCAAAGGCAGTCCATATATCAAGTGGATCTTCGACTGTAAGGTATTAAGTCTTTAGGGTTTTGTCCACGTGGCGACGAATATAGATTATTTCATTTGCTTTATCTATATCTGTCGCTTTATTTTATTTTGTAATTGTGGAATTAAGGGATTGGGCTCACACATGGAATTTTACATCCAATTGCCTGCTGAGGTAGTTCTTCCCAGAGGGGTCCAAGATTTCAAAATCAATGCTTGTGATTTTTACCATTTATCTAGAAAAACACAATTGCATGAATATTAATATATGAAACTGTAAGATATTTCATGCAGAAGTAATTTTAAAACGAATAGGCTAATTGTGTGAATTGGCCAGCCTCCACAATAAAATAGGGGTGTGCGGGTCTGGGTACCCTGTTTTTTTATGTTAACCGGACCCTACCTGATAAGAGACCGGTTCCTAAAATTTGGATCCGAAACCTACCCAGTTGGACCATATACCCGGAACCTACCCGGAACCTATGGTTTCAGGTAGGTTCCGGTACCCGGTAAAGAAACTCTAATTTGTGTTGCTTTTACTCTAATTTTTATACCCGAAACCTACACATTTGGACGTTGAAAGCTGTCCGACTAGTATGCCAATTCCTTTTATGTTGCTTTTACTTGATAAGTCCTGTGGTTAAGCTAATTAAATTTAAACTCATATCTGCCTCTTGCTCACGGATAAAAAATTAATATCGACTGTACAAGCAACCTGCAGTTGAGACCTTGGGAACCACTGAGTTTTATTTGGACAAAGGAAATAAGCTAAAAGCATGTTGGTCCAGGATGGGGAAGTGGTTTCCTAGCATCACGAATTGGCCGAATAATGCGTTATTCTTGTTAATTCTTGCTACATTGCTAATTCTTGCTTATATATATATATAAAACCCGTGCACACGTGCACGTGGACTAAAAAAATGGTCGGAAAGGGTGGAAGAATAAAAAGTGTGGGTGTGTGTGTGTGGAGGGGTCAAGGGCAAAAATGTAAAAACCGGGGTTGTATGTGCAAAATTCCCTCACCTCCTCTCGTATCCCTCAAAATCTCATCTCATATCTAAATTCTCTTGTCCAAATTCTCTTATCCAAATTCTCTTGATAACATCCCTCTTTTATATAATAGATTATCCAAATTCTTTTGTCCAAATTCTCTTGTCCAAATTCTCTTGATAACATCCCTCTTTTATATAATAGATTATCCAATTTCTCTTGTCTAAATTCTCTTATCCAAATTCTCTTGTCCAAATTCTTTTATCCAAATTCTCTTGATAACATCCCTCTTTTATATAATAGAGTATCCAGTTTCTCTTGTCCAAATTCTCTTATCCAAATTCTCTTGTCCAAATTCTCTTATATCCAATTTCTCTTGATAACATCCCTCTTTTATATAATAGATTATCCAATTTCTCTTGTTCAAATTCTCTTATCCAAATTCTCTTGTCTAAATTCTCTTATCCAATTTCTCTTGATAACATCCCTCTTTTATATAATAGATTATCCAATTTCTCTTGTCCAAATTCTTTTATATAATAGATTATCCAATTTCTCTTGTCCAAATTCTCTTATCCAAATTCTCTTGTCCAAATTCTCTTATCCAATTTCTCTTGATAACATCCCTCTTTTATATAATATATATACTAGAAAATACCCCGTGCACGGGTGCACGGGCAAAAAAAATTCGAAGGGGTAAAAAAACAATTCGAAGAAACACTAAGGGGGAAAGTGAGTAAGAGTGGGTGTGTGTTGGGAGTGTCCAGGGGTAAATAGGAGCAAGTGTTTGGGGGGGGGGGGGGGGCTTTCTTGCAAAAGGAAAAAGGTGTGATGAGGTGGCCAAATCCCCACCACACCCTTACCAAGATTAAATCCTAGCCATCCTTCTATCAACCTCTTTATACATCATGCTGACATCATCTTGTCCCAGTCAGCCCTAGTTGTCTTTTACTTATATATATATATATATATATATATATATATATATATATATATATATATATATATATATATATATATATATATATATATATAGGAAGAATAGTGTGTGTCTTTATTGATAGCAAAGATGTACATAATTACAAATGGCAGTGCACAGGGAGAGTGAATGAAGGAGCGGGGAGCGGGCACAAGCGCCATCACCCACTACCAGCAACACTCCCACCCTTTACCTGCCCAGGAAAATTACAGGAACAAAAACCATGCAATAGCAAGGCCGCCTAACCAGCATCTATAAAATCCCAATTTTCCATGGCTTGCTTTGCCTCCTGGGTATTGGCTTCTAGTTGATGGAGAATATCGCTAGTGGATGCAGATATGTCATCAAACAGCACCGTTCTTGGTCTCCTTATACCTTCAAATACACTCTTATTTCTTTCCTTCCAGATATGCCAAACCACCACTGCTAGAACAGTCCTAGCCAATATGCCAACCGTCTCACCCTTCCCATATTTAGAAATGAAATAGTCTCCAACTCTGGCTAAAAGCGGCTCTACGGGGTCCGGGATCCCCAGTTTGAGAAGACTCCTGGATAATATGTAATTTGAATATTCACAATGGAAAAAAAGGTGATCAATTGTTTCAGCTTCATCCCCTTCACACAACACACAGCCGGTCTCAATATGAGGGTTCCTTCTGCTCAATATATCTTTTGTAGCCAATTTTCCTTGAAATGCTCTTAATAGGGTTATGCTCATTTTTGGCACATTATATTTGGACCAGACCAGCAATGAGTAAGCAAAAGGAGGCCGTTGTACTCGAGCCCCCTCCCAGGCGGCCTTGAAAGAGAAATCACCTTGAGCCGCCCATGTCCATTCGTCGTTGCCTGGCGATAAAGAGAAGTCTCGGAGTAAAGGCCGGATATGTGATATGGAGGGGTCATTGGTCCAGCTGCCAGAACCATTCCAATAAAAGGAGACCGGCCTTGTGATACTATCAGTTGGAATGTCATACAAATCAGCCAATGGCCCACAAGGGAGCCAATTATTTATCCAAAACAAGGTATATTTGCCATCCCGGACAATCCTCTTTATTAGATGTTTAGAGTAGGATCTACACTGGAGCATAAACTTCCAGGTGCCTGAGTGGGTAGCTTTCCCCTTAGCTGAAAAAAATGGGAGATATCTTTGTAGATGTAATGCATGTAGTTTGCCCAGAGCCCCTTATTGGATAATAGCATATATATATATATATATATATATATATATATATATATATATATATATATATATATATATATATATATATATATATATATATATATATATATATATATATATATATATATATAATAACTGTTCCGGTTCCGGGTACCCGTTTCTTATAGACGGGAACCGGAACCGGAACCGATACCCGTCAGTTCCTAATTTTCATACTAGGAACTTACACGGAACCGATAACTATCTACCCAGAACCTACCCGTTCGGGTAGGTTTCGATCGGGTATCTGGATACCCTGTACCCGTGCACACCCCTACAATAAAATAATGTCCACAGTCCAAATAATACAGTCCATTTTTCCATAAATGAAAACGTACAATTTTGGCCACACGGGTCCCATAAAAATCTTCTTCATCAGGGGATGAGCTCTGTCTTCATGGAAATAGTCATCGATCTTGGGCATTACATAATATTTCTCACTACATTTTCTCTCAAAAAAAGAAATGTGCAGGAAAATAAAAGTGCGACTTAAGGCCGATCCAAAACCATAATATAGCCATTCATGCAAAAACTGTGCTTAAGACATTTTCAGCACATATCACATATTATACATATAATATTCACAGGATATAAAAATTCAAATATTTTATGCTTAATAATTAATTGGATCGCGAGGCAACGTCATACACCATTAGGTTAGTTAACTAACGGGAGAGCAGTCATTGGATCCTCATAATTATTAAGCAAATGCTTACAAGAATAAGCCAAACATATCCCAAAAACATGCTAGATAATACGCGGTAGACATCATATTCATATGATCATAAAATAGTCATCACAGTTAAAAATTATTCTGGAAAATCAAATTATATGCATTGGTAATGGGGTCTGGTCCAGAAAAAAAATTGAAAACCCGAGCTATACCCCATTATTTTATTTTATTTATTTATTTTCAATCCATTTCCCCTATTTTTATTTTCTTCTTTCTTTTTTTCTATTTTTTTATGTTTGGGGCCTTGCTGCGGGCTTCGACACACATCAGGAATTTTTTTTTTTTGTTTTCTCACAGGCTTGCAGGCCGAATCCCGTGGGCTTCGGCCCGTAGTTGGGGAATAAATTTTTTTGTATATGTGGGCCGAGGCCCGCAGCATTGATGCGGGCATCGGCTCGTCGAGGCAAACACTACGTAGGGTTTGGTCGGGGGCACCGTCGTCGGTGGCAGCATCGTGGGAAGGGGGCGTCGTCGCTAGTGGCGGCGCCAATGCACTGCTTATGCATTGGCAATAGAGGGTCAGTCATTGAGTATAATTTAATTTTTTTCTTCGAAACCCTAGTTGGGGTTCGGGTCGCCGCCCCTAGCGGCGGCAGCGTACCGCCGTTGCAGTGGCGACAGAGAGGGGGATGGATGGGGTTCTGCCGGCTTGGGGTCGTCGGCCGGCCAATGATTGTAAATATTTTTTACTTATTGGCAAACTCTGTCGGGGTGACGGTCGGTTGGCCACCGCCCTATAGGGATGGTAATGGGCATGCCCAAAGCCATATTGGGCTCCCGATTGGGCATGCTCCATTCCCATCCATACTAATCATTCATTAATTCTTATGACATGATTAATGAAGGATTAATAGGGATGTGAATGTGACATGCCCAATTGGGTACCCAATCATGCTTTGAACATGTCCATTCCCATCCCTATAGCCACATGGTCGGCGGCCAGTGGCTGCTGCCATATTCCCATGGTGATGTGGGTGGGGTTGGCCCCTAGGGTCGGCGGCCGGTGGCCGCCGCCCAAACCAACTATTATTTTTTTGTTGTTGATGTTTGATCTTGGGTATCAATGCGCAAAATATTATGATCATGATTAAATTTACATGGTTTTTAGATATACTTCTAGATCGATTGAGACAGACGCTTGATTTCGATTGATCATCCACTAAATCTTTCGCAACGTCTGGTCTCTCTCTTTCTCAGGGAAGAGCGCGCTGATAACGTGTTGTGAAATACTTTCTGGGAAGGACCACATGCCTTTATTTATAGGGAAACTGTGAAGAGTTCATACAATGGTAGGATACAATGTTTATGTAGGATCAGGGGCGTAACTGTGTTCAAGTTGCCCTGGGCAGCTGCCCAGGTCAAACATATAAAACAAATTTTTTTTTACCATACATCACAACGTTCATCCAAGTCCCACGGGTAAATTCTCTTGTTTACGGGTCAAAGGTCATGGGTTAGAGTCATGGTGCTGCAGTCTTCTCTAATTTTTCTTATTATTTGTTACTTCCATTATTTTGCATGTTGGGTTCCAATTAACCACCAACTTCTCATTGCCTAATGGACAAAGTGTTTAACTGCACAACAAGAGCTCCTGGTTTCAATCCCTAATGTAGTCCTTTTTTTTACTTTTTAATTTTTATTATTATTTGTTCCGTACAATATTTTGCGTGTTGGGTGCTAATTAACAAACTTCTTCTTATGCCCCAATGGAGAGGGCATTGAACTACAAAATCGGAGCGATCCCAACTATAGTCATTATTTATTTATTATTGTTTGTTATTTTAATCATGTTTTTGCAAGTTTTTACATGTTTGGCATTATTTAACATTTATTTTTTGGTTATTATCTTTTGTAAGCATATGATATAACTTATTATGAAAGGGGAAGAGGGAAATGAGAACAGAAACATTTTTTTGCTTGTTGGGTATAATTTAATGTTTAACTTTTGTTATGATTTTTTGTAAACTTATGCTATGACTTGTTACGAAAGGGTAAGATGGTAAGATAGAAACAGGATCATAAACATTTTTTTTTAAATTTCTAAGCAGTTGATATTATTTTACGTTTAATTTTTTGTCGCATGTTACTTATTAACGTTTAATTTTCCTTGTTTTGTTTAAAATTTTTTTCTTGTATATTATCTTTATTTTCGCACAGGGCAAAAACAATTCCTGATTACGCCACTGTGTAGGATACAAACTCCTAATCTGCTACAAGATAAGATATGCACTACATGGGCCTATAATGGACCTACATAACATCATTCATAACATCATTATAATTTTCAGTTTAATCCAAAACTATAATTCATTTAATGGATGCTCAAAACAAAAGAGCACAACAGATACAAAAATTTATCTTCTTTATTGCTCCCTGAAAAATGTGTCGGTCAAACATACATAACAGTGACGGTTTCCATGAGATGGACACTACTTCCAACACATGATTTTTCTGTTGGATCATTTTTTTTGTGCTATCGGGGTTGCAAAGGATCCTGGAATATTGTCGAAGGAACCAAAATGAAGCATGCAATCCAAGTCATAAAACTCAAGCTTGCAGCAAAAGTGTAGCCAAGAACTATCAAGGAAATTTCATGAGAGGTTGAAGACTAGACTAACGTTGTACTAGCTAATCAAAGTTACTAGCTTTGTTGACAAATTTATGAGGACGTATGATTCACGTAGTAGGCTTTGACCAGTGCATGCATGCGTTTAGGGTTAAGTCCTTCTTGATCTGTTTCTCACCAACCCAACAAAAATATATTTTGAAACGTGCCTTGCATATAGCTATCTAGATAAGGCCATAGTCAAGACTCGCTAGATTTTAATTGACAGGAGATATTGAGCCTTATTGTACCGTGGGTCTCTGTCAGACCTTGTCATCTTAATTGGTTCTATCGTGAGCCTATCATATCCCAACATTATAAATGGGTCCAATATATTACAGACTCGATCATTTTTGATTTATAAAATACCATATATCCAAAAAGTAAGGAGGTTTAATGATTATTATTTATTTATTTACTAATCCATGCATTTTCTGAGAATGGGGATGCTTCCAATCCTACTTGTTCATCAAGTTAAGGTTACATCACTGTAACGATGGCTTATAGATCGCCCTACTCCTCCATCAATCATCAGGCTTGAAAGTCCATTGAATTTCTAGCTTCATCGAGCCATAACAACCGACAACTAAAATTATTGTATTCAGCCGATTCCATTGTTGCAATTATTGTTAATTTGTTGGGTTTGTACTGACCTATTCTTAATTGTGATTACGTTTCTTGATAAGATTCTTTAACGGCAGCGTATTATTTGTATCCTAGCTCCTGAAAGGGAAAAAAAAATTGCATAAATTTTTAGGGTGGTCCCCTTTGATCACCTTATTTTAAGGGACTAATATGAGAAAAATCCAAATTTTTATTATTACAAACAGTTTGCGGATTGCTCATTATTTCTCTAACCAACTTCTTGCTGCTTTTCTCCGGCCTACCCACTAGGCCAAGCTTTTTGGTCAATGTCACATGACGACATAAAAATTAGACATATATCACACTTGAGCAAACATTGCAATAAAGATACTACGATAAATAAAATGAGAGCCGGCTTCTTAGAGCACTCCCAGTGGAGGGCTGAACGGGTGCTTGACGTAGAGTGGGTTTATTGCAAAAAAGTGGAGAGATAGAGGGCAGAACTGAGGTGTTGACAACTAGGTTCCGGTCAACAGTAGTCGGGGCTGACGTGGACTCCTTTGGTGAGGTGGAGACTCGTTTGATGTCGATGTGGGACCCTTGGTTGGAAGAAACAGGGACGAGGGAAGCTGATCTTCGAGCGTCTGGCTGGAGCTCGATCAATCTCACGGTCAAATATGACGACCGTTCGACCTTTCTGCTGGGTCGTGCCTCGAACGACCTGCACCACAGACAGTCGTTGTGGGGTCGGATCTGAGTTCCGACCCAAATCCCATCCGATGCTTAAGTTAGTAATGACTTAAGAAATGCTTGGGGCTGTCAAGATCGACCCAAGAGAGATCGTCCTGATTCAGTCACCTCAAGCGTTTGGAGTAAGAAATATAAGAGTGGAAGGAAATGAATTTGTTAGAGTACCAATTATTGTATCTCTGGAGTCTTCCCCTTTTATATTTGTCCCTCCTTTATTTATAGATAGAAGCGTTTCCTTAGTGACGTTGGCGAATAATTTGGTTCCCAATTATGATGGTACGGTCCACTCCTCCCGTCTTTTATGAACCCATAATCAATCGCGTCCTCATGTTACGGAAGCTCAACGGGCAAATGACGTGCATGTTTTCACCAGGTTAACGGTTAGCCCTCATTGTGGGCTTCATGGGCCTAATGGGCCTATATGTAATTTCTGTAGGCTTCTTGGTGATTATATTTTCACATTCTCAAGTGATGATCCAAGGATTCAACAATGGCCACAGTCACTTGGACTCAAACAATTCGCCTGTTGAGGCCAAGTGATGTGATACCTCATTATGGGGCACCTCAGTCGAGGCAGGAGCATTTGAGTTTAAGCGCCAAAACTCCCCATTCTTTTGATTTGGATGCTGTGTCGGTTCAAAATTCGAGATACGGACTCGTTTGGATCATTAACACGCGTCTCTCGATGATGAGGTTAGCCTAGATCATCTTTAGCTGTTCCTTTACATTGATAAGGAAATTTGGGAGAGGAAAGATTCATCGTCTCAAGCTTTTCGAATCGAGCTTCATCCTCTGACCTTTTAGCCATGGCTTCTTCTTCTTCCCCTCATGTAATGACCACAATGTTAATATACGCGTATTAGTATGTATTTTTGGAGATATATGTGAGCGTATAAATTTTTGGGGTGTTTTCAAGATTTTTCCTAATTTTGTGGCGAAGAAATTATTTTTAAATAATTTCTAATACACACATGGATTTATTAAACAAGTATGTAAGAGTAATCCTTATTACAATTGAAGGATAATTTTGACTTTGTCCTATGTGGCAATGTCACATCGCCACATGGAACAACCTCCTTAAACCCAAAACCCAAAAAACCCAAAACCCCATCCAACTCCCTAAAACACACCCAAAATCAAAACACCCAAAATGACACCCCCAATAAAAAAACCAAATACCCCAAGACAATACATACACTCAAACCCACTCTTCTCATTTTCACCCGTTTTTGCACTCATTGAAACATTCATGTGGGTCCCACGTCCTAATGGTGTGGATTGGTTTTGGGGGTGTCCGTGTACTTTGTACACGGGTTATTTCTAGTACTTGTATAAGAGGGAGTATAAGGTATTCGGAGGAGTATTTTTATTTATCAAAATGCAAAATCCTAACAAAATTGCCAAGGCAACACCTCCTACTTGAGAGGTGTCACCATCCCCTTAACATTCACTTAATTTCTTCCACATTGCATGCTTAGAGGAATCTTAGCTTGATGACGATGCAAATGCAAGGAATAAAAGAGAAAAGTTTTGAGGAAAAATTCTGAGAAAATCCAAAAGAAAGACAGAGAAAATAGAAGCCTCTCCCCTCACTCACGCATAAGCCCAGGGTGCAGAATCACCTTACTGCCGTTCCTCATCCAATCCAAAACCACCCAAACCCTAGCTTCTTGAACTTTTGGAAAGAAGGAGAGCAAGCTCAGAGGGTCATCAAGGAGAAGAAGGGCCTTAGACTTGTCTGAAGGACTGATTGAGGTAGGATCTTAATTTAACTAGTTAGGATCGGCCTTAGATTCGTGAAGTCGTAGTTTCATTTACTGTCGAAATTGACAGCAGGATGAACCCACTCGGCCGACTCACGACCGTGTGGGGGTCGTGTTGTCATCACACGATCGAATCACGACCGTGTGGAGGTCATTTGACCAATAGGATCGACACACCGTCGTCAAACGACCGTGTTGCCATATTTTGGCCCACACGACCTTATCGAGCCTCGACACAGTCGTGTCATCCCTCGAGTCTAGGAATTGCATAAACTTAGACGCAGTTAGATCGTTCGAGTGCTATTCGACGGACAGGTCATGTCCACCTACCATACAACCGTGTGGAGTCATACTCACACTACAGTGTAAGGAGATCAAACGGTCGTGTGACCCTGACATGAGTTCTGAACCCTCAGCACCACACGACTGTGTGGTCGAGTCACATGGTCGTGTGCCCTCCTTGTCGACCCTGAGCCACTTCATACCACACGAGTGTGTGTGGACTAGATCACACGACCGTGTGGGTTGTTCTTCTTGAGCCTCCCAGAGTCACTCCACATGACCGTGTAGAGAGCCACACGGCTGTGTGACCCTGTTTTTCCCAGTTCTGGCAGAACTTGAAATCATCTATCTTGCTTTTTTTTCTTATCCTATAGTTTCCTTGTTGTATATGTTAATTACATGATAAGCTATGGTTCAGTTTACTTGTTTAAAAATCCATGTGGAAATGTTGAAAACCATGATATTGTGAATGTGATAACTAGGTTATAAACTCCACCCTTGCATGCTCAAAACATCATCTGAGAAATACCATGCTGATAACATTGTATAAACCATGCAAAGTAGAAAAATCTCATGCTACTATTGTAATATTTTATATGTGAAATTTTCATTGTGAAATGAAATGAATGATGACCTAAAGAAAGGCCTAAGGATGAATGAATGAGAAAAGTGGTATTTAAACCACCAAGATGAAAGCAATATAACTAATGAAAGTAAGAGTGAGATGAGAGAAAGTGTCTGGAGTCTTGAGTCCATTCTAAAATGGGTGAGGTTCTAGATATGGGGTTTGGAGGGAATGTGTGTAAAGAATATGTGGTAAGGTGTGGACACAATATTTTTGATTCTTACTCACATGTCACTCTCGAAAGGAGGAGTTGACTAGAGTTAGAGAGGCCAGTGGTGTAACCGTGATGCACCATTAGGTAATTGATGGTTTTCTTCGTTTGATCCTAAAAACCGATAATAATTTCACTTCTGAAAGGGGAAGTTACGCGAGGCCCTTCCAGTGCTTGTGTCACTGGTTGAGGTACCATTTTTCACCCACCCTGGGTGAAGTCCAACTTTTTAAGTATCCTACTATTTACATAGATTCCCAAACATGTAATCTGATAACTTAATGTAATTATCGTTAATTCATAAACCAAAATATCTCATGTTGATTGTGTTTCTCAGATTTACTTTCAGCTCTTGCTTGTTATGATGTGTTCCTGATGAATAGTCTGTAAAAACCTTTACTTTTATACCACCTTTTTATAGATAGTCCGATTCTAAAACTGTGTCCTACCTAGTTTAGTTAGGTTTCTATTGGGTCACGCATTGACATGTCCCATTTATGTTTTCAGGTCCAGAGTTAGTGACTCCAAAGCAGGGGCATGATCGGTAGTCTACTCCCCCTCATCAGGTACATCTGGAGACTTCAGATGGTGACTTTGTCCACTTGGATTTCCCTGGGGTAGACTAGGGAGTGCGTTGTATGTGCGTGGACACTTTTTGGGTTTCTTTTGAGGGGGTTTCTTTTTGTCTCACCCCCATTTTTTACTTTTGTACCCTTGTACAGATTGTCGATATGGTGTACCTTTATATAATATAATGTTCAGTTCGGTGTTTCTTTTCAGTACTTGTGGATTTAAATTTTGTGGGAGCTCTGTGTTTACTTTTTATACTATTACAGTATATCGTAATGGCCTAATATTACTTAAATCACAATTAATGCCTAGTAGTATTTAGACGTTAGTGGCTCGAAGCACATTATCTGGATGCTACAGCGGCCTAGTCAGCTACTTGTCTCTGTATTTGGAGGAGTGGGGCGTGACACCTCGTGTCTCTGCTAGAACCTCGACTTTTACCCCTCAGAAAGATAAAGGGAAAGTCATTGTCCCCAACATAGTCTCTGCCAATCTTCTCGAGTGGCAGCTGATTAGATTCTTGATTTTCAAAGGAAATATGTAAGGCATGATCACCCGATTCGGCTGTCACGTTCGGAGGAGAGGGTCCACTCCCCTGGTGACTGTAAAGTAGGGGTTTATGTAAAAGTTTTTCATCTTGGGCTTCGATTTACCATGCACCCCTTTATGCTATGTGTACTGAGAACAGTGGGCATTTATCTTCGTCAATTGATGCCAAATGTTGTGGGCATCTTGGTCAGCTTCATCGCGCTGTGCATGTCAAGTGGTGTTGAACCATCCATGTGATTGTTCAATTACTTTTTCAGAGTATCACCTCCCCTGTCCTCGGGTTGGTACATGATCCCTGCTCGTCGGGACATGAAATTGTTCAAGGATCTTTCCCGCTCAAGTCCGAAATGGAAAGAGCAACTCGTATTCATGGTATTCTCTGGCGAGGCCAGTTTCATTACTCAATGGGGGGATCCCGAACTTGCAATGAATGAATATAAAGCCCTTTCTGAAGAGGAGGAGAAGGCTGCTGCTCTTCTGTTGCCATTTCCTGAGAGGATACATCAACAAAGAGGCTTTTGTCTGACGAGATGATGCTCAAGATCGTGTGGGCGAAAGGTCGAATCCTTTGTCTGTCCTCCTAATGTCTTTCGACTTCTTGAATTTTCTCCCTTATTTGTAGGTATGATCGGACAAGAATATCAGGCTAATCTTGGCATGCAGGAGGCGCTCGAGGCTTCCAATCAAGAAGCTGAAAAGAATTTGCCTTCCCACCAGACGCGTCTTTTGGAGGGAGGATCAATCGAAGAAACAGAGGGCATATCCCTGGTGGTTCAAGAAGTCCCTCGGTCGACCCAACCGCTAAAGAAGGAAAAGAAGCACCTCTCAGCTGAGGTTGAGATGACCGGGGCCAGGAAAAAGAAACCAAGCAGAAAACTTATTGTTGTAGACTCAGATTCGTCTGAGTGTAACGTCACCATTATTCTGTCAGTAGCTCCTGAACAATGTCAGCCTCCCCGAGGGAAAACTTCGGCGGAATCATCCACATCTCAAGGGCCGCTTCTTCGTGAGGATTCCTGGCCCATGTGAGGTTTATTTCCGTAAGAGTCATTGGTCCAAGACATTCCTTCCGAGTTTAGGTCGATCCTTTTGGGAGATAGATAGCCTCAAGCTCCGATTGAATGTTCTGAGGAAGAGCTTTTTCGACCTTTATACCTGGTAGAAAAGGGAGAATCGATGCTTTTGATTTGTGGGACCGCTTCTCGACTCATCGAGAATTCGACACTTCCTCGAGACAGGGCCATCCTGGAGAGGGTTGGCCACGAGAGGTTAACCACTTTAGAAATCCCAAGAGATCTACAGGTAAAAATTATATCTATCCACTTTTTGTTTGTGACTAAGCATCAGAGCTAACATTCTTGCCTGTCTGTAGGCCATTTTACATACTGCCGAGTTGCACCGTCGCTCATTGGAGGTGGTCAATTATGAAGCTACTCTGGCCAAAAAGGCGAAGTGGGCAAAATCTGCCAAGAGAGCCATTGAACAGGAAACGGAAAAACTACAACTATGGAAGCTTCACAAGGACATGCTCAAATCTCGGGTGAGACAACTTGAGCAGGAATTGGGAAAATCTTGTATGAGGGAGACTGCCCTTAAAATGGAATCCGATATTCGGCTACAAGAAGGGATTTCCCTGAGGGAGCGAGCAGAGGAGAATCTGCTCGAGGAGAAGATAAAGCGAGAGGCCAAAGAGATCGAGCCTCAAACTCGATCGCCCGTCAGCTTTCAAGAACTTAATGCAAATGAGATCGCAGAGAAAGCTGTCCAAGATTATAAGGATAGTTTGTGCAATCAGGATGAATTGGACATGATAGGCTTTGAGCGGTGCCGTCATGAGGTGAAAAAGTTGTTTCCCGCTCTAGCAGCTGAGCTCGACCAACTACCCACATCTCTAGATAACGACGAGCCAGATAGTCCGTTGGATGAAATCGGTCGGATTACGACAATGGAGGCTACCGTCCCACTCAGCGAGGCTGTCGTTACGACAGGTAAAGTCGCTGATGTTGATTCTTCAGGGGATCAGGGACATATTGTTTCAACCAAGGAAGGTAGTCGGCCTTAAAATTTTCACCATTACTTAAGTCTTTTGTGCCTTTTGTTTGTGTTAGGATGTAACTTTTTGTGAAAGTATGAAAAAGGTTGCACATCTACAAAATTGTCGTGTACCCCATCTCTTAAGAAGCATGAGCGCTTCTGTCCCTGGTTGGCCCCAGTCCAACTTCTGCCTATAATGAGGATAATGATTGAGTTGTTGAACAATACTTCTTTAATTCGATGAAGTAAGACACATATTTTTAGCAGAGAGAGTCATGGCCCCTTCGTTGTTCGGTTGCTAGTGGCATGTTCCCTTCGTCTTACGGTCGATGACATGAGTCGTTCGGTAGCGAGGGATGACCCCTTCATCTTACAACCGACGACATGGGTCATTCGGTAGCAAGGGTGTGGCACCTTGACTTACGTTTGACAACGATGGTCGTTTAGTTGCGAGAGGCATAGCCCCTTCGTCTTACAGCCAACGACGTTCGAAAGCGATGGGATGGCCCCTCAAATTAAGTTCGATGACGATGGTCATTCAATTACGAGGGGTATGGCCCATACGTCTTACGACTGACGACAAGGGTAGTTCGGTAGAGATGGTGTGGCCCATCAACTTACGTCCGACGGCGATGGTCATTCGATAGCGAGGGACATGGAATCTTCGTCTTACGACATATGACATGTATCGTTTAGTAGCAAGGGGTGGCCCCTCGACTTACGTCTGATGAAAATGGTCGTTCAACTGCGAGGGGCATGGTCCATTCGTCTTACGGCCGATGACATGGGTCATTCGGTGATGGCATACACTCCACGTTCGATGGTGATGGTCATTTGGTTACGAGGGGCATGTACCCTTCATCTTATGGTCGACGACATGGGTCGTTCGGTAGCAAGGGGGTGGCCCCTCAACTTACATCCAACGACGATGGTCGTTCGGTAGCGAGGGGGATGTCCCCTTCGTCTTACGGCCGACGACATGGGTCGTTCGGTAACAAGGGGGTGACCCCTCAACTTACGGCCGATGACATGGGGGCATTCACATTCTTTTCAATCAAGTCTGCAAGGATGGAGAGAGCCTTGTCCATTCGCACTTTTTTCTAGGGATTCCCGTGAATTCAAAACACTTTCGAAGATGAATCGAGCATAGATGAAATAATCCTCTCAAGGCTCAGTAGGTATAAATGCCAAATGAAGTGAGTGTCCTTTTGAGCAAAAATAAACTTTATTCATTCGAAAAAGTTTAAACAACCAACAACAGAAAACTCGTGCATGAGTTTTTATTTCTCAAGAAGTTGGTCAAGCCTGGCGCTATATGAACTTCCCCTAGTATTCCTCTAGAAGCTTCAATCGATGACTTAGATAACTGGTGATCTCGTCATTGGCCCCTTGTTCTTTTGCTTTGAGGCTCCCTCTTTTGTTTGAGTGTCAATGCCAAACTTCTTTAGATGACCACGCTTAACAAAAGCTTCAGTTTCTTTCTTTAGGGTCCCACAATCATCTGTGGCATGGCCATTATTGTTGTGATACCTGCAGAATTTTAAGTCATCTATTTTTTCATACCTGTTCTTTTGTTTGGGAGCAAGTTCATTGACGAGTCCCTCTCGTGGAGCGTATGCCAGGACCTCTACTTTGGGGCATTTGACCTGGTATAAGCCTCGTTAGTCGGGCACTCCTTGCTTCTGGGACTCTTATCCCTTTGCAGCTGATCTCGGGGTTCTCGACGGGGGTTTTCCCGAGGTTGTTCTTCTCGCCTTATTTCTTCCTGGCGCTTAGGGATGCCCTTCTTTTTGGCGACGAGTGCTTCTTTCGAAGTCATGAACCGATCCGTCGTATTGAACATCTGTTCGAGGTTGCTCGGTAGAAATTGATGCAAAGATTTCAACAAATCTTCGCTGCGAACTCCTTGAGTGAGAGCTGCAATGATGGTATCATTTGTGGCACTTTCAACTTGCAGCCTTTCTTCATTGAAGCGCTTAACAAAATCCCGAAGTGACTCTTTCTCCCATTGCTCCAAAGTAAATATGTGAGATTATTTTCTCTTTGGACGTCATCCTTCTATGAACTGCCTGTAAAAAATTTGAGACAGGTCGTCAAATGACCCGATGCTATCATATGGCAATCCATTACCACTCGTCCTCTATCTTTGTTAACGTGGTATGGAAAGCTTTGCAGAGGTATGGCTTTTCAGCTCCATGTAGCTCCATCACACTTTGGTATCTGTGGATATGCTCCCATGGGTCACCCATGCTATCATACAGCTTCAAAGGTAGAATTTTGAACTTGGAGAGCCGTGGGAAAGATATGGTGCTCTCCTTCAAAGGTGTACACTGACTAGGAGGGAGAACAAGCAGAACTTGCTCCTACTCGTTACGTATAGGAGAGGCACTGGAGGACTGTATGGGGCTTCCTTCCCACTCCTTTATCTTCTAGCCAATCGTGGGCCTGGTGGTGCTGAAACTGCGTTCTTGGGTGAGGCGATCTCTCAATTGCTTTTATGCTGCTGTGAGTGACTCGCCTGTTGTTTGAGGGCATCGATCCCATTGGACGTCCGGATGAGCGTTGTTGTTACCAAGATCTACTTTCCTTTGAGATGTAGGATTGGTATTGAGTTCTAGGCTGACCTGTCGCTCAAATCCTTGCTCCCCAATCCTCTGTCTTCTTGGCATAGACCGCCCACTGTAGGCGCTCTCATTGGATCGGGGGTAATTGTACCTCGGCCACTTGTAGGGGTTATTGAATACTCTATTGGATGGCGTCAGTCAATGCAGCGATAATTTATTTGATCGACTAAGCGAATGTGTCGAAATGTTCTTAAGTGACCAAGCGTACGCTTGGTACATTCGACGAAGACCCAGAATATTCTTCATCGTCATGTGCATCCTCGTTTAGACCGAGGATCGGTCCAGTGTCGTTGGGTCCCGTAGATATGGCTTGACGGTTGCTTGGGGATGTTGACTGACGTGGTTTCCCACAAACGACACCAAATGTTGACAACTAGGTTCCGGTCAGCAGTAATCGGGGCTGACATTGACTCCTTTGATGAGGTGGAGCCTGGTCAGGTGTTGATGTGGGACCTTTGGTTGGTAGAACTAGGGACGAGGGAAGCTAAGCTTCGAGCGTCAGGCTGGAGCTCGATCAATCTCACGGTCAAATATGATGACTATTCGACCTTTCCGTTGGGTCGTGTCTCGAACGACCCGCACAACAGACAGTCGTTATGGGGGCCGGATCTGGGTTTCGAATCAAATCACCTCTGATGCTTAAGTTAGTAATGATTTAAGAAAGACTTGGGGATGTTAAGATCAACCCAAGAGAGATCGTCCATATTCAGTCACCTCAAGCGTTTGGGGGAAGAAATATAAGAGTAGAAAGAATTGAGTTTGTCAGAGTACCTAGTATTCTGTACCTCTGGAGTCTGCACCTTTTCTGTTTGTCCCTCCTTTATTTATAGATAGAAGCATCTCCTAAGTGACGTTGGCGAATAAAGGTCCCCAATTATGATGGCACGAACATTCCTCCTACGTAGGCATAACCATTGTATTAAGTGTAATCCACTGAGGATAGTTAGGGGGTATAAATATACCTCCCACCATTTATGAACTCATAATCAACCGATTCCTCAAGTTACGGAAGCTCAATGGGCAAATGACGTGCGTGTTTTGATCAGGTTAAAGGTTAGCCCTCCTTATGGGCTTCATGTGCCTAGTGGGTCTAGATGTTATATCTGTAGGCTTCTTGGTGACAATATTTCTCCATCCTCGAGTGCTGGCCCAAGGATTCAACAGAGGGCTTAAAATTTTAAGCCATTGTTCAGCACCGAATTTAGCTGCTGACTCAGCAGGTTGGTTATTTTTTCCCCAAAAATTCCAGGATCAGACGTCTAGTTGGTACACCCCAAACACCTGATTCTGGTGGTAATTTATTTTTTTTAAAACCCTTCCAGAACCATATGTCTGAAGTTCAAATGCCAGACGTCTGATACATGACCAGACGTCTCATTACTAAATGTCAGACGTCTGATTTACTTCAGATTTGAGGAAAAAAATCGAGCGGCTGGATTACCAGAAGTTTGATGTGGTTGCACCAGACGCCTAGTAATCCAGCCGCTGGAGGCTGACGAGGCAACCATTCAGCCACTGTTAAGCCCTCCATTGGAAGGGAGCAGAGGCTGAATCTGTTAGGGCTGAATGGTTCAGCCCTCCCTTGAGAGTGCTCTTATATACCTCTAAGTCCATGCCACATTACACGTTACTAGTCTTTTGGGCACGTGCAAAAATACACATCATTTTTAATGCTTACCGACCTAGAACTCTCATGGGAACAAAACACGTAGCTACTAGCTACGATTTAGTTTTAATACGTTTTTTCTTTTGGAATTGAAATTTGATTCATATTTGGACCAAGTCAGACAATTACGCTTATAATAAAAAATGAATTCAAAATAATAACAACTATTAATGCCTAATTTTATTGGACCACGCTACATGGTTTTTAATGTTTTATGATCTAAATCAATTGTTGGATGCCATTATTCCCTTGGATGACCCATTTCTTTTTAGCTTCTTCATTAGCCATTAGGTGGTTTGATGTGAAGTCAGCATTTTTATTAAAAAGGACCAAACAATGACAGTTATGGTGGATGACATACATGTTTCTTTTGGTTAAATTAGTTTAAACATCGTGATGTCGTGACAACTGGATCCGGGCAACTCTCACTCGACCTGTTAATGGATAGTCACGTGATATGCACACCATAACAGTAAAGAGCTTTAGCGTGTCGAACTCGGACAGAGGCACCGGTTTCGACTAGCTTAAATGAGAACCATACATAGATGATAAAATATATAAAATAGGAGAGTGAGGGTTGAGAATAAGAATGAGTTCGCCTCCCTCGAGTGATATTTATAAGATTTTGAATATTTATTTTACTTCACAAACAGACCATCCATCTTCTAGGTTATGCCTTCTTGGGCCTATCGTGTGATCTGCTAGGTCTTTGGATCCTTATCGATAGCGGGCCTATGAATATCATCCATCACTTTACTTTCAAGGTAAGTTGGTTAACACCGTTTATATTATTAGTTTCAAGAATAACCCTTTATGAGATGGATATATTAAAATGCACTTCAAGAAGATTTTTATATAGAGTCATTTCATACCGAATTATTCTTTCGATTCCATTATTAAAAAGGAGAAAATTTCTCTTATTACTAAATAATAGTATTAGGTGTTGTGAAGGCGGTGGCTACGGAACTTGTAGCCATATATTTATAGGAAAAGATTACATAATGGGTGGATACCCTAGTTCTAAGTGGGCTCCACAGGGGCCTACAAAATCCCATTCATAACACTTCCCCTTATCCATTCATCATTGTCTTCAGGATTCGTAGGGCTTATCTGATCATGAGGATTTGGATACTTCTGGATCCTTAGTTAGGAGGTCTTGCCTTGTTAAAACCTTTGGCTATGGAAAACCCAATGTGAAAAATTCAATAGCTAAGGAAAAAGAGTACAAATCTCCTTAACTTCCCCTGATCGGTGGATATCACTAGGGGTGGATACTTCTAGATCCAGATTTAATGTGGTTACCTCGTTAAAAACTTTGGCTATGGAAAACCTAGTGGAAAAAGACCAATAGCTAAGAAAAAAGAGTACAACTCAACTTTTAACTGCCCCTGTTGTGTACAAGCTACATGCTTGTAATTCTCTTAAATGTCTCATCCCAATCCCTTTTATACGATTCCTAAAAGTACATCGAGGTAGTGCTTTAGTGAATAGATCTGCCAAGTTGTTGCAAGAATGGATTTGTCGAATGTCGATCTGTATGTCTTCTTGTAGTTCGTGTGTCCAGAAAAGCTTAAGGGAGATGTGCTTCGTCCCGCCAACCTTGATGTAGCCACCTCGTAGTTGAGTTATGAAGTTTGCATTGTCTTCGAACATGGTGGTTAGTTCAAGGTAGTCCGTCTTTAGGCCAGTCGTCACTAAGATGTGGTGATTGACTGAACATAGCCAAAAACATTCTCTGCTAGCGTCATGGATCTCAATCAGTTTAGAGCGATTGGATGAGATTGCTGGCATGGTCTGCTTCACAGATCTCCTTGAAATGGACGTCCCACCGAATGTAAACACGAACCCAGTCTGTGACTTCTCAGTGTAGGGATCTGATCTATAACCTGCATCTGCATATCCGATTAGGTTGGAGGATTCACCTTTCTGGTAATATAATCCCAGATCGATTGACCCTTAGACGTAGCGCAGAAGTGCTTCACCTGTTCCAGTGGCACTTTATGGGCAATGTACTGTATCTGGCTAGTAGGTTTACTGTAAATGCTATATCGAAATGCGTGAAGTTTGCCAGATAGAGGAGTGCTACAATGACACTTAGGTAAAGTACTTTAGGACCAAGTGTTTCATCTCCCTCTTCCAGCGAACGGAAGTGGTCTTTATTAATGTCCAATGATCTGACGACCATTTGCGTACTCAGCGGGTGACATTTGTCCATTTAGAAATTTTTCAGCAATTTCCATGTGTAAGTGGATTGATGTAACAGGATTCCTCCACTGATGTGTTCTAATTGTAAGCCGATGCAGTATTTGTTTTTGCCTTGGTCTTTCATCTCAAAAGTCTTTGTAAGGCTTTTGGATATCTCAGATATCTCTTCGGGAGATCCAATGAGATTTAAATCATCTACATAGATGGCAATAATCACAAATCATTTTCCCTTTACTCTTATGAATATGCAAGGGCAGACTTCATTATTGGTGAATCCTTGATGTACAAGGAATTCACTGAGTCTGTTATACCACATTCTTCTCGATTGTTTTAGACCATACAATGATCATTGGAGTTTGATAGAATACACTTCCCAAGATCTATTTGTCATTTTTGTTGGTAATTTATAACCATCCAGAAGCTTCATACAGATATCTTTATCTATATTACCATATAGGTATGCAGTTACAACGTTCATGAGCTGCATATCTAGGCCTTCCGTAGCTGTTAAGCTTATTATAAATCGGAAAGTGATTGCATCCATGAACGGGGAATAATTCTCTTCGTAATCTATTCCCGGTCGTTGGAAAAACCCCTGTGCTACAAGGTATGCTTTGTAACGTACGATCTGATTATTCTCATTTTTCTTTCTTACAAATACGCATTTATATCCCATAGGTTTTACACCTTTTGGTGTTGAAACTACTGGTCCAAATACTTTATGTTTCAAGAGTGAGTCCAGCTCTACTCCTATTGCCTCGTTCCATTTTGGCCAATCCTCTCTGTGGTTACATTCTGCTAGAGAGTGTGGATCGATATCATCATCATATTCAGAGACGTGATTAGCAAAGTAGTAATCGATGATAGTGCTTTTTTCATCCAGTACCTCCCCAGTACGTACATAATTTAATGATATTTCTCCTATGTTTTTCTCTTCTGGGGAATTGAGGAGGGGAAAGGTATTTGGGTTGAACTCACCATCCTGTGGTGGTATCGTTATATTTTCTCTAGGAATTTTTCTCTTTCGAGGAAACTTATCCTTGGAGCCTGGGGGTCGTCCTTTCTTTTGTTGAGGTACGGTCGCTTCGCTGCAGATGGATTTTATCCATCTTTGGGTATGTCAATCCTAGCTGGCGTGTTTGTAGTGGGGACGTTGATCTGACAATCTTCTGGTTGTCAGTGAATTTGTCCGGTAGTATGTGAACTGTGTTTTATATTTGGAGGATCTTCAGGATCTCATCCTCACATTGGTTTGGATGCGGATCAAAGTGGGACAAAGTCTTGGTGTCCTATGAAATGGTCTCTGGAGCTTTAGGCTTCTTAGAATTTAAGCCAAGTTTGGGGAAAATATTTTCGTCAAACTCATAGTCTTCAAGACGTGCCTTAAAAGCGTCCCCTGTTAGGGGTTCCAGGTATTTAATGATCGAGGATGAGTCAAACCCTACGTAGATACCTAGATGATGTTGAGAACCCATCTTTGTCCTCTGTGGTGGTGCAATGGGGATGTAGATTGCGCATCCAAATATCCTCAAGTGAGAGATATTTAGTGGAGTTCCATATGCGAGTTGAATAGGAGAATAGGCTTGACTTCTAGATGGTCTTATTCTTATTAGTGATGCAGCATGCAAAATTGCATGTCCCCATGCAGTTACATGCAACTGAGATTGCATTAGAAATGAACGAGCGATCCATTGTAGTCTTTTTATAAGAGATTCAGCTAACCCGTTCTGGGTGTGAACATGAGCTACGAGATGATCAATTTCAATGCCAGTTGCTTGGCAGTAGTCTAGAATGACTTGTGATGTAAATTCCCCAGCATTATCCAGATGTATTCTCTTAATCTGGTTGTCTGGAAAATGTGTCCGCAACTTGATGATTTGCTAGTAGCTTTGCAAAGGCTACGTTGCGGATGGACAGTATGCACACATATGACCATTTAGAAGATCTGTCAAATAGTACCATAAATTACCGAAATGGGCCACCTGAGGGGTGAATAGACCCATAAATGTCTCTATGTATTCTTTCTAGGAAGCTATGAGACTCCGAGTCCACTTTAAGTGGGGATGGTCTCGTAATCAATTTTCCTTTGTAACAAGGAGGATAAGGAAAATCGACCTTTGAAGGATTTTCAGGTTCTTCAAATTATGTCCACGTGATTAGGATATGATGTGGTCATCATTGTCAATCCAGGGTGTCCAAATCTGTTATGCCAGAATAAGAACTCTGGTTGGTTTTTGCACTTCTGGTGCTCAGTTATATTAGCTTCCATTGCTTGATTTGTTGTATGATAGAGACCCGATGGGAGTCCATTGAAACGCTCAACGAAGGTTTTAGCACCATCTTAAAGAGTCGTTACGTACAAGTACTCATTATTATATTTGTCCACCGTTTCTAGGTGGTATCTGTTAAGGCGGATGTCCTTGAAACTTAGTAAGTTTCTATTCGAGCATGGAGAGAATAGAGCATTTTTTAGATTTGTGTATCGTTGGGGAGCAAAATATTTGCTTATTTTGCTTCCCCTGATCCTTTTATTATACTCGATGGTTCGAAAATAGTATTTACGGTGCCATCGTAGTTATTGTAAGGATCGCCTTACCATTGCAATACTAACAAAAAACACTCTAGAGAGGGAGTGGGGGAATAGAGTATTGGCAATAAATTGTGACATTAAAATTAAACTTGCAAATGCGGAATAATAAGTGCAAGAGGAATTAATCAATACAATCAATCTAAACGCAAACCCAAGAATTACCCTGGTTCTCCAAACTTGGGTATGTCCAGCCACACTAATATCCACTATAATTCTCACACAGAGAAGTGAATACAATCTCACACAGAGATACCTCACACAGAGGATTTGGATTCTCACACAGAGAAATCCTTACTCTCACACACAGAGACCTCACAAAGAGGATTTAGGATTTCCACAAAGAGATATCCTTACTTTCACACAGAAAGACTTTTGCTCTCACACAGAGAGACTCAAACTCTCACACAAAGAGAAGTCAACCAACCCTCACACTATTCACCCACCCTCTAGTGTATTTGGTGTGCCAGGAGATCCAACATTTGGTATCAAAGCTACATGGTTAAGATGGCCTATACATATCCGACGAACAATTCAACGTCTACGTCACAATTTCCAGAAGGACACTCTACTACAAGGCCTATACTATTCAATAGTTCCAACTACTCCTATGGGAAGACAAGGATGACAATCTATCGTCAAAGCATCGATTACGAACTTTGGAATATGTTGGAAACTTAGTACGAGAAGCCTACAACTCCATATACCCAATGGACCACTAACGAAAAATCTACTGCAACTCGCAACTCTAAAGCAATGAATGCACTATTTTGCGATATGGACAAGAATGAGTTCAATCGTGTCTCCTAGGCCAAAACAGCATATGATATTTGGCATACACTCCGGGTAACACATGAAGGAACTAATAAAGTTAAGGAAACTAAAATCTCTATTCTTGTTCACAGGTTTGAGTTATTTAGAATGAAGGAGAATGAACCAATTGGAGAAATCATCACTCGTTTCACCGACATTGTCAATTCCTTAATATATCTTGGCAAGACCTATACTCAAACGGAACAAGTAAGAAGATTCTTCGTGCCTTAACGTCAGAATGGGAGAAGAAGACTACAGACATAGAAGAAGCCAATGACTTGTCAACTCTCACCGTTGAAAGCTTGGTTGGTAATCTAATGGCCTACGAAGTACAACTTCAAGACCGTAATGAACAAGCAGATACAAAGAAGAAAACTCTTGCCTTCGTCGCTTCATCAGACACCGATGATTCAGATATAAACGATGAAGACATGGCACTAATAACTAGAAACTTTAAGAAGTTTCTACGAAGAGGTAAGTTTAAAAGTTTTAAGCCCAAAACTGCCAATGCTTCTTTGTGTTTTCAATGTAACAGACCAGGACATATGAAAAAGGATTGTCCACTTCTTAAGCCAAAAGAAAGGACATTCAACAACTTTAGAAAGGATAAGAAGTTCGAAAAGAGAAAGAAGGCACTAGTAGCAACATGATATTCTTCACCTTCAGATGAAGAAGAAGAAGTCAACGACCAATCTAATGAAGAAAATGCTTATATGTGCTTTATGGCACAAAGTGATCATGAGGTAAGTAGATTAGATAATGAAGAACTACTTGATGCTTTTAATGAATTATATACGAGATTCAAAAAATTGAATTCTCAACATAAGGCATTAGTTCTATCTCATTTAGTTCTATCTCATCTGGAACTAACCTCTTCTTCATCTTTGTTAGATAGTCTAAATTTTGAGAAGGAAATATTATCTTCTCAAAATGGTAAACTACTTCATGAAAATGAGATTCTCAAATCTGAGAATCATAATATGATTTCACGTATTTCTACTTTATATAAGTATATTTCTTCTCTAAAGTTGAAATATAATGAGATGTCTTCTAACATTATTAAATTTAATAAAGGAAAGAATAATCTAGATGATTTACTTAGATTACAACATCATGCTAATCATAGACAATGTTTGGGATGTAAGAATATTCCGAAATCCAATATTTTTGGTAATGCTATTTTAGAAAAGAAAAGGCATGTATTTATTAATGCTAATAAAATTGTTCTAATAATATGAAAAAAGATACTATTTATATGCCAAAGAAAACCAATTTTCTTACATCTTCTAAGAAAACAATTATGCATAATATTTCGGTTTCCAAAAACATTTGGTTATATGATAAGGATTTATATATTTCTAACTTTATGCAAAATATTATTCTTTTTTCCAATTATTTGAAAAAACTAAATTCCACTTGGGTTTGGTTTCCTAAGGACTAATCCCAAGGACCCATATAAAAAGGGTACCAATATTTATTGTTTATCTTTAGGTACCCATAAAAGAAAGATAGGTACTAGATAGTGGATGTTCTAAACATATGACCGGGAACATCAAACTTCTATCAAACATACAATTTAAAGATGGTGGCACCGTTACTTTTGGTGATAACAACAAATGTAAAGTGATTGTCATCAGAACAATTGGTGATCCAACTAAGCCAATCATCGAAAACGTGCTCCTCGTTGACGGTTTGAAATATAATCTCTTATCCATTTCTTAATTATGCAATAAAGATTTTAAAATAGTTTTCGAAAAGAATCCATGCATTATATATGATTTTGATATGTCTAATATTTTATTCCAAGGTAATCATAAGAATTTTTTTTTGCAAAGTAAGTTAGTATTTATATTCATATGAACCAAATATACAAAGTGGCCGGCCACTGAATACCAGCCTCAATGACTACGGGAGAGGACACAAGCGTCGTCACCATAGATCATTTCCTCTGGCATCAGTAAGCGCAACCAAACAGAGAACACAAATTACAGAGATACAAGCCAAGAGTTACAGACGCAATGTCATAGCTCAAGCAAGTCACAGCAAGAGCAAAGTTACAGCACCCAAAGACAAGCAAAAATCAGCAATCTCGAATGACCCGCCTAAAAAGTAATAGCATGATCCGCAATCAGCATAAACCGCATATAATTCAGCATAAGGAGAGACAGATTTAGTGATAGCATGAGCCGCATTCAGCCATCCATAACAGCCGGGATAACTCGCCCAGTCTCAATGCCCAGATAATGCCGTACACTGCAATCCTCAACCCACATGCAGCATTCCAAACATACACCCGCCATTAAGCCATTGTTGCAACCAAACTTGACAATGCAACCAAACAGCCGAGATAAATGAGCCGAGATAAATGAGCTCCATTGCATGTTTGACAATGCAAACAGCCAGCTTGCCAATGTTGCAACCAAAAATCATCCGTGAGTTGTCAATCTCACCACAGTTAGACACAGGGCCATGCTGAGCCTTATCAAAGAGTATCTTACAGCAGCATGTGGGAAATAAGTGGCAGACTTAACAGATCGAGTGCAGAATATAGCAAGGTGACAGTATAAGCTCAGCAGGTTGAGTCATAACTTGCGCAGTAATTCCAATGATACATTATGTAGCAAACCGCATTCCTCAACACCCGAGTGCAGAATAAAGCCGCCCAGTCTCAGCGCCCACAATCAGCCGTTAACCTGTATCCCATATACCCCAGTTATCCATGGCCGTAGAGGCGTCATCCTCAACCTCATCAATATTACGTAGGGCCATGCGAACATCCTGCGAGATCATGTCAAACAGCACTGTCTTCTGCTTCCTGCACTGCTCAAAGACACGTCTATTGCGCTCACGCCATATATGATAAACGATGGCAGCTAGGACAGTTTTTGCAAGAAAACTAAGGGCCCCATCCTTCACATACTTACCCAGGAAGAAGGTACCCAAAGTTGGCAAAGTGAGACTAATAGGACCTGAGACACCCAGTTTGAGAAGAGATCTTCGCATTATATAATTGGAATATGGGCATTCAAAGAAAAGGTGAGTAATAGTCTCGGGGCTGCCATCCGAGCAAATTTCACAACTATTAGAGCTTAGGGGACACCATTTTTCCATGCGTACCTTCGTGAGTAGCTTATCTTTGAATGCACGAAGGAGAGTAACAGACATTTTAGGAATGGACTTACTAAACCATATCAATTTAGAGAAAGGGAAAGGGGCACCTCTATCACGAACGATGTCCCAAGCATCTTTGAACTTAAATGATGAACCCTGCTTCCAATCCCAAGTGTCAACGCCGTCGGATAGAGAAAAGTGTTGAAGCAAATGTTTAAGGATATGAATTTCAGCAATATCGATCCAGGACGAACCATCCCAATAGTCACTGACACGTTTCCTGCTTGCTCCATCAGGAATGCTGTAATGATTTTTCAGGGGACCACAAGGGAGCCAATTGTCATGCCAGAAGAGGGTGTCTTTCCCATCCCGGACCTTTCTCATTATAATTCGATGCGAGAGATTACGACAATGAAGAAGGAACTTCCATGTTCCAGAATGTGAGGCCTCCCCTTTTGCAACATAAAATTTAGTAGACTCCTTATATTTATTACGCATATACTCAGCCCAAAGTCCTCTGGAATGTAAGAATCTCCAGGTTAACTTATTCCCTGCAGCAATATTCAGGTCAGATAGTAATCTTAATCCAACTCCCCCTTCCTCCTTAGGTCTACAAGAGTCCCGACAGGCCCAAGTTTTTGAAGGTCCCCAGATAAATTTTCTACACATGGATGTAAGCGAACGAAGGACAGTGGTTGGTACTTTATAAACCTGCACCCAGAAAGCAATCATGCCATAAATAACACTCCTTACCAACTCGATACGCCCAGATATGGATAACGAGGAAGAAGTCCACCCACTCAGCCGTTTCCTACACTTGTCAATGAGCCGGCTATACATGAAGGTTTTAGGATAATTGGATGACAATGGGAGGCCCAAATAAGTAGAGATAGTACTTGCCTGCTTGACACCTAAATAATCCGCAAGCTCCCCAGGATTTTTAACTCCCTTGCTGAACATGGAAAGACTCTTCTCCCAGTTGATCTCCAAACCTGTGAAGTTCCTGAACTCTTCCAACAAATTTTTAAGGCCCCTTAGTGATTTCCGATTACCACGGCAGCAAACCAGGAGATCATCAGCAAATAACAGGTGGGAAATAGATCCAGTTCGTTTCATAGGATGGATGGTACCCTTTGTAATAGCCTTGGCAAGTAAAAGAGAGAAAGCTTCCATGATAATGACAAAGAGGAAAGGGGAAATAGGGTCACCTTGCCTGATTCCACGGTTTCCCCCAAAGAAGCCCACTGGGGATCCGTTCACCATCACAGAAAATGAGGCAGTAGAAATGCATTCCTTAATCCAGCTGATGAACATATATCCGAACCCCATCTGGTGCAAGATAAAATACACAAACTCTCTGTTAACTCTGTCAAAAGCCTTTTTGAGGTCCAATTTCAGGCACGCTCTGGACCCCATAGGGTTGCTAAAATCTCTGATCTGCTCATGAGCTAGCAGTGTACAATCAGATAGCAGTCTCCCATGAATGAAAGCAGATTGGTTGGGGGAGATCAAATCACTAATGATCCTTTTTAGCCTGTTGCAAATCGCCTTACTAATAATTTTATAAATAAAATTGCAACAAGCAATAGGCCTGTAATCACCAAGAGACGAGGCATTAGAATTTTTTGGGACAAGAGTGAGGAAGGTATGGTTCACCTGTTTGAGTAAGGAGGCTGATTTGAAAAATGATTGCACAGCGTCAACAATATCAGGGCCAATAAGATGCCAATTCTGTTGGAAAAAGAATCCATTAAACCCATCAGGGCCAGGAGCCTTGGATGGCCCAATTTGGAAGACCACCTCTTTAATTTCTTCAGCAGAAACTCTTCTTTCAAGCCACCTATCCGTTTCTTCTTTGAGCTTCTTTTTAGGAACCAGTTTAGGAAAAACATTCCAGTATTGGTTTTGGTTGTACAACATCTCATAGAAATTAACAGCCTCTGATTTAATATCCTCATAAGATTTACTCCTCACTCCATGCACATCAATCAGGTGAGATAAATTATTCTTACTTTGCCTTGCCCTCATAGAATTGTAGAAGAAACTGGTATTTCTATCCCCCAGATCCAACCAATCCTGCCTACTCTTCTGGCGTAGCATTTCCTCTTCCATATCAAGTAAATTAGCGAGCTCATTAGATAGTTGATGCTCTCTCTCCTGAATGTCTTGGCTAAAGTGAATTGCGGAGTGGTTTCTGACAGCTTCAAGATTACGTCTGCATGTATGAATGGAGTCCATAGCATGATGTTCCCTGGCCCATCTTCTAAGCTCCCTTTTTAATTTCCACATTTTCATAACCAGACGAAACATAGGGGTACCACCATAGATAGTAGGCCAATTTGAATCCATGATATCCTTAAAACCTGGTAAATGAGTCCAGTGATTGAAAAATTTGAAGGGCTTTGGGTCAGTAATTACCTGGTGGTGAAGATTGATAACCATAGGAGTGTGGTCACTGGTGTGGGGGTCCAAATATTCCAAGAAGGAATCAGGGAGTTTGTCAATCCAGTATCCATTGCATAGTACTCGATCCAATTGTGCCGTAATGCGTGCCTTTTCCAATCTCTTATTGCACCAACTGAGGCGATTTCCAGTACATTTAAGCTCACACAATCTACAGTCAGTAAGGGAGTTGCTGAAATCAGAAAGTTTGCTAGTTTCTACCTTGCGGCCCCCAATTTTGTCTTTAGCATATAATATGCAATTAAAGTCCCCTCCCACAAGCCAAGCTTTAGTGCCCAAAATTGCCGCATCCCCCTTTAGCATGTCCCAAAGATTCTTCCTTTCATGTAACAGGTTACTTCCATACACTGCCGTGAGTGCGAACTCAAAACCCCCAACATTCTGACAGCTTATTGAAATGTGCTGCATAAACGAAGAGATGACTCCAGCTTGCCACACAACAGGGTCAAGACCAGCTACAATACGCCCTCCTGGATGATTGTGAAAATTATCCATAATAATCCACCCCTAGGAATGCAAGATATGGTCTTCACTGTCGCAGAATTTAACTTAGTCTCCAAAAGAACAATGACCGAAGGGTTAATCTTCTTAATTCTATCCCTGAGGTCCCTACGCCTCACCGAATTATTTAGGCCCCTTGTATTCCAAATTAGGAAACACATCAGAAAACAATATAGAAAAATTTCAAGAGCAGAACTAGTACTCTACTTCAGTCTGCTACTACAACGGGCCGGAGTGGAGATGCCCTGCTTCCTTCGCTTTGTGGACTCAATATCACTAAGTAACTCGGCATGTTCTGAAATCCAATCAGGATTGTCATACAGTGGAATTTCAGGGAGAGTATCAGCATGAGAATCCGATACGGCATCACAAGTTTCAGATTGGATAACAGCATGAGTGAGGGGGATATTATCAGCTTGGATAACAGCATCATTTACTGGACAGAGGAGATCCAATTGGAGTGAACAAGCCTCAGGAATGACATCAGACTCATTTGAGGGAGGGGGGCCGTCAGCATCACGACTAATATCCCCTACAGCCGTATTATTCCTAGGTCCGGTCTTATAGCTCCCAGGGCGGTTTTCCTTGAAGATAGAATACGAACAAGCTTCAGGACTTTGACAAAACTAATGAGATGAGAGCCGGCCCTCAAAGCCGTGGTCTTCAAAGTGTTTGTTGTTACAACATGTTCAAGTCCTGCAGTCCCCTTCGAGGCTAGGCCAGCAATAGTCATTTTAGGAGAGGCTAGGTCATCATCAAGTTTCCCCATAGTAGAGCTTTGCCCAGGATCATAGTCAAGGCCAGGACAAATGTCAATACCCTTACCTTTGTCACGTAGGGGACATTGCAAGTCAGAGTGACCAAAGCAGACGCATTTACTGCATCGGGGTGGTTCTGCCTCATACTTCGCATCAAAAGACAGCAAAGCCCCATCGTCAAGTTCAACCTCCACGACATTCGGAAGTGGCCTCTTAGCGTCAACCTCAACCAAACATCTATCATAGGAAATCCTCTCCAAATTTGCAGTAGATCGATACAGGCACAAGGGAGTTCCGACAACAGAAGAAAGGATGTTGAGAATCTCCAAATTCCACATATTAACAGGGACCCCATGCAATTGTAACCAGACGGGTACCGATGTAAGGATGTCCATGTCATGCCGAATATTACGGTTCCATAATTTAAGCACAAACAGCCGCCTGTCGAAGAGCCAAGGACCCCCGTGGAGGATCCTATTGAATTCATCCATGCTCTCAAATTTAAAGTAGAAAAAACCATTATCCTTGCTGAAGATTCGAACTCTCTTTTTGGGCTTCCATAGCCTCTCCACCCAAGAGAGCATCTGCACATACATAGGAGTATCCCCCAAAACATATCCAACTAGAGTGGATTTCCAGTCCGCAGCACCCTTCTCCAGAAGTGAATCCGGAACCCTGGCAACACAAGAGTCATCCTGTCTGATTGCGGGGGGAACAAACTTCATACCATTGGATTCACCATATGTGCGCTTGTTAGAGCACACATCAGACCAACTCCTCTTAGCAGCAGACAAGTTAATAGAAATTGGTTTGGAATTTATCATCGGTCTGTGGGGCAAAAAGTCGAGCACCTTAGTTGCTTTCTTCAATTTGGCGACACCTGATCTGTTTGGACCGTACGGCCCATCCCCTGCGATGGAAAACCAATACTGCGACTGAGTTTCACCTCCTTCCACCGGGTAACAAGATGCCAACCCGCCGCTTCATCAGCTAGATCCGAGGAAGATGCTAACCCGCCGCTAGGAAACCTTGAGTAGCGCCTAGCGCCGTGAACCCGAACACCGGAAGCCCGATCAATAGGAGGCCGATCACCGGGAGCCTGATCTGAAGGCGGCCGATCACCAGGAGCCCGATCTGAAGGGGCTCGATCGGCCGGAGCCCTAGGACGATTGACAGGAGCCCGATCTACAGGAGCCCGAACGCCAGGAGTTCTATCAACCGGAGCCCGATCGCTAGGAGCTATAGGACGATCGCCAATAGCCCTAGGAAGATCGCACAGGTCGCCATGGTCACCACTCCGAAAAACACTCATCTCACCTTTTTCCATCATATATATGTAATCATAAGAATTATTTATATATGTGTGTATATATTATGCATGAAAATATTTTCAAATGATCATTGTTTACTAGCATCCACAGATAAGACATTATTATGGTATAAACGTTTTGGACATACTAACTTTAAGCATTTGGCATGTATTTCAAAACAAAAGTTAGTTTCTGGAATGCCTAATATATCTTTCACTCATACACAATTTTGTTCAACAAGGAAAAATGCATAAATCTTCTTTTAAATTGAAAGATGTTATTTCTACTAAAAGACCACTTGAACTTTTACACTTAGATTTGTTTGGTCCTTCTAGAATAGCTTCTTTAAATGGCAATAAATATGCATTTGTAATTGTTGATGATTATTCAAGATATACTTGGATAATATTTTTAAAACATAAAAATGATGCATTTGAGGATTATTCAAGATATACATAAAAATTTGAAGTCTTCATCCATTATTACTATTCGTAGTGATCGTGGAGGAGAATTTGAAAATGAATTATTTACAAAATTTTGTAATAAACATGGTATAACACATAACTTCTCTTTTCATCGAGTCGCACCACAAAATGGTGTAGTTGAAAGGAAAAATAGAACATTACAAGAATGTGCTAGAACCATGTTATGTGATAGTTCTTTACCAAAATATTTTTGGGTAGAAGCCATTGTCACTGCATGTTATGTATTGAATAGAATTTTGGTAAGATCACAAATGAATAAAACATGTTTTGAATTATATTATGATCGTATACCTTGTGTATCTTATTTTAAGATATTTGGTTGTAAATGTTTTATTCTTAATACTAAGGATTCACTAGATAAGTTTGATTCTAAATCAGACGAAGGTATTTTTGTAGGATATTCTACATGTATTAAAGCATATAGGATTTATAATAAAAGAACCTTATGATTGAGGAATCTCTACATGTAAATTTTAATGAGAATTTTGCACCGGTCACACATTTAGATGAAGAAGATTCTATACCTATTCCTAGCTCTTTAGAAAACACTAAATTAGATGACAATGATTCTACTAATTTCTCTCCTAAAATTATCCTTGAAAATACAAGTCTTCCTAAAGCATTTGTTGAAATTCCTAAGCTTCCACATGATTTAGTTATTGGAGATATTTCTGATAATGTAAGAACTAGATCTCAAATAGAACAAATGACTAATTGTGCATTTATATCATCCATTGAACCAAAGAATGTTAATGAAGCATGTAAGGATAGTTCATGGATTATATCAATGCAGGAAGAACTTAATCAATTCAAAAGGAATGATGTATGGAAATTAATACCTAGTCCTTCAGATCATCCTATTATTGGAACAAAGTGGGTAATTAAGAACAATTGGATGAATCTGGACAAGTAGTCAGAAATAAGGCTAGCTTAGTTACACAAGGTTATAATCAGGAAGAAGGCATAGATTATGATGAAACCTATGCTCCTATAGCAAGATTAGAATCTATTAGAATGTTATTAGCATATGCATGCTATAAAGATTTTAAGTTATATCAAATGGATGTTGGATGCAAATTTGATCGTAAAAGTACAAGTGGAACTTGTCACCTTTTAGGTTATGCATTAGTATTATGGTTTAGTAAGAAACGAAATTCTATTTCTTTATCTACTACTGAAGCGAAATACAATGTCGCTGGTTTAGCATGTGCACAGATTTTATGGATGAAACACATAATACTAGATTATGACATTATATGTAACACATGTCCTATTATGTGTGACAATACTAGTGCTATAAATTTATCCAAAAATCCAGTACATCATGCACACACTAAACACAATGATATACATCATCACTTCTTGGATGATCATGTCCAAAAAGGTGACATTATTCTTAAGTATATAGATACTAAGAATCAAATAGCCGATATCCTAACTAAGCCTCTTAAGGAAGAAACTTTTCTAAAACTTAGAAGAGAACTTGGCATTCTAAGTGAATCAACATTTTAATCATTTATTATAGTTATATATTACGTTTACTGTTATGAATGAGGGAGGCATTTGGCCTCCCCTCCTTCATTACCCATTCATTAGGCCCCATTACTTAGAGTAATGGGGACCCTTGGTCTCCTAGAGGCTTTTGGCCTCCCCACTATGAGATATATAAATAGAGCACCATGGCTCTTAGCTATGGTGACTTATTCTTTTGCTAAGAAATCTTGTCTCTTTCTCTCTTGAGTTCATCATCATCCAACACGTTATCAGCACGTGTTCTCCATTCTTGAGCAAAAATCTTCATCTACATTCATCCCTACGCGCAAGGAATCTAACGTTGCTGCGGCGGTTCGTTGGAGCGTTGCGGCATCCTAAAAGCGTTCGGGAGCTTGGATTATTATTTCTACGGATCATCGTCGCGTTCTTCCCTAGATCATTGATCTAGAGGTAAAACCATATAATCCTGTAGATAAAATTAGACTAAATAATTTTTACATTGTTTTAATATACAAGTAAAAAAATTTAGTCTAATAAAAGAAAAAAAATTTATCCCTATTACAAAGTTTTTTTTCTATGAAATTTTTTTTTCCTTTTGCCATTAAAATTCTTCGGTGGGAAGAAGAACCGGAATGAAATCCTCCCCTCCCCCCTGACGGAGGAGGGGGCCTTCCCACAATGCCGACCATGACCCCCCCTGCAGTGGAGAGGGGGGCCTTCCGCGCCGCCCCCCCCGCTGAAAGGGGGCAGCCTGAGGCCGAGGCAGAGCCCTGAGGCCGAGGCCGAGCCCCGAGGCCGAGGCCGATGGCAGGCTGAGCCCTGAGGCCGAGGCCGATGGCAGGCTGAGCCCTGAGGCCGAGCCCGAGCCCTGAGGCCGAGGCCGATAGCAGGCTGAGCCCTGAGGCCGAGGCCGAAGCCGAGCCCGAGCCCGAGGCCGAGCCCTGAGGCCGAGGCCGAGGCCGAGCCCGTGACCGTGACCCGAGGCCGAGGCCGAGGCCCGAGGCCGAGGCCTGAAGCCGAGGCTAATTGTTTATTTTTGGCTCGAAGCCATAATAATTGCGACAAACAACTTTGCAGAACTGCGGAACGTGCCACAAGCGCTTATACTAAAAATAATTTTTGGCCCGAAGCCACAAAATTCTACAGAAATTCGGCTTCTTCATAATTTTAAAGAAGAATTAAATTTGCAAATTGAAATTTATGAGAAAAACTTTGTAAAATCAATAATTACATTTATATGTTCCTCTATTTATTTAAACATCTCTCTTGCAAATTATTATGTATGGTTTACTAGAATTTTTAAAAAATATAATCATCTCAAAGATCCTGAGACCGCTCTGCCGTTAGGTAATTAACCTAACGGTGTATGACGTTTCCCCGTGGTCTACGAGATAGTTATATTTTCTAGTTTACTTTTTCCATATTTTTTTATGCTTGAGATATATGTGTGGTTGTTTAATTTATGCCTGTAGCATATAAACTGCGTGGATGTTTAAAATAAGTAAAAATGTGTTTTTCGGGATCGGCCATTGTATACCTATTTACTTTCCTTGCACTTTTATTATCTTTTGAGAGAATTTGTAAGTGAGGAAATTTGTATTTAAAAGCCCAAGCTCGATGCAACATCACATAGAATTGATGAAAACTCCTTCAATGGATCATGATGTCGGTCAATGTGCTTGGCTAAGTTTGCTGGACCAACCTAGCTTGACTGGGTAACAAGTGGTCCTGGCTTAGTGTTTATTATTTTGGGTATCTGGCCGATCCCCGCATTTTTACTTATTAATTTATGCATGGTTTGTTGAATTTATTTTAATCCATGATTATCTTTAAATTGCATAGATAAAATGGCCAAATTGGCAAGCGTCGATTTCGATGTGCTCGATGCAGCTGGCAAGAATTACTTGAGCTGGCGAGTGGACCTGAAGTTCCACTTGCGCTCCATGGCGCTCCTGCACTCCATTCTGGCCCCAGCATTGGCCCAATCATCGGCTCCCGCAGCATCCGATGCATCTGCTAGCAAAGCCCCAGAAGCGGCCCTTTCAGCTGGCAGTACCTCTACCACTGTCTCTGACATGGATAAGGCGAAAGCCATTATCTATATCAGACGACACATAGATCGGACCCTGAAGGCCGAATACTTGACGGTAGAGGACCCTCTGGAGTTATGGACATCGTTAGAGGCACGCTACAGACATCAAATTGATGTCATACTCCCGCGTGCCAGCTATGAGTGGGAGAACCTCCGACTTCAGGACTACAAGTCCGTTGCTGAGTACAACTCAGCACTTCACAACATCACCTCACGCCTAAAGTTGTGTGGTGAAGAAGTCTCGGAGCACCGCATGTTGGAAAAGACATTTACCTCGTTTCACGAGAAAGATGCTATCCTCATGCAGCAGTATCGTGAACCCAATTTCACGAAGTTCTCTGAACTGCTCTCTTGCCTCCTTAGGGCAGAGCAGAATAGAGACCTTTTACTGGCCACTCATAACCAGCGCCTGGCAGGCTCAGCTCCTATTCCCGAAGCCCACAGTGTTCACCCCCCGAAGTGGAAGAACAAGAAGAGGGGCAGAAAGAACAAAGGAAATACCCCTATGAAACCAGCCATTGCTCCTCCCCAAAGCAAGAATAACAAAGGGAAGAAAAACTTCACTTGGAAACGTAAGAACACTGATACAGTGTCAAATCCAAAGAAGACATGGGAGGACAAATGTCATCGTTGTGGCATGACTGGACATTGGTCCAGAAACTGTCGCACACCTCGCCACTTCCAGGAACTGTATCAGGCGAGCCAGAAGCCTCCGCCTGAAACAAACATGGCAAATGTGGAAAATCCGACGAAATTCACTTCCAAGGATTTCGAAAATGACGACCTGCTCGATTGAGCCTCATCTTTATCTATGCTTTTCAAAGAATAAATTGTAGCTTCATCTCTAGTATGCTTAATAAAGACGATCTTTTATTTTGAATGTATGCATTTTACATTTCCATCAATAAATTTTCGTTTTTGGCTTATATAGATGATGTATGATTGCCTAGTGGACAGTGCCTCGACGCACACTATCCTTCGCGATGAATGCTATTTCAATAGCATAAGTAAATATGACGGTCCTGTCATTACAATTTCAGGACTGTCCAAAATAATCGAAGGATCTGGTGATGCAATATTATTGCTCCCAAATAACACAAGACTAAAAATCAATAATGCACTATTTTCTCCAAGATCAAATAGAAATCTCATGAGTTTCAAGGACATCCGTTTAAACGGATATCACTTAGAAACTAGAGATGAAAATAAGGTTGAATACCTGTATGTCACTCTTCGTAAAGATGGCCAGAAGACCATCTGCGAAATATTTAAGGGACTCCCGTCGGGTCTCTACCAAACATACATTCAACCAGTTGAAGCCAATATGACTGAGCACCAGACGTGCCAGCCAATGCCACCATTTCAACTATGGCATAACAGACTTGGTCACCCTGGATCTATTCTGATGCGACGCATCTTATCTGAATCCCGCAGACATGATTTGAAGAATCAGAAGATTCTTCAGAAAGGTGAATTTTCTTGTCCCCCTTGTTTCAAGGGGAAACTAATAACGAGACCATCGCCCCTAAAAGTGGGTTTAGAGTCTCCTGGCTTCCTTGAGAGGATACATGGTGACATTTGCGGGCCTATTCACCCCGCAAGTGGCCCATTTCAGTACTTCATGGTACTAATAGATGCATCCACAAAATGGTCTTATGTGTGCCTCTTGTCCACCCGTAACCTAGCTTTTCCAAAGCTGTTGGCACAGATAATTAGGTTACGTGCTCATTTCCCTGATAACCATATCAAGAAACTACGTCTTGATAATGCGGGCGAATTCACATCTCAAGTCTTCGAAGACTATTGCCAGGCAACGGGTATAGAAGTTGAACATCCAGTAGCTCATGTTCACACCCAGAATGGATTAGCAGAGTCCCTTATAAAGAGACTCCAATGGATTGCTCGTCCATTGCTTATGCAATCCCAATTGCCGGTGGATGCTTGGGGGCATGCTATTCTGCATGCCGCATCTCTTATCAGGATACGCCCCTCTGGAGGCAATACATTATCTCCGATGCAACTAGCATACGGCTCAACTCCAGATATATCTCATTTGAGAATATTTGGTTGTGCGGTCTATGTTCCAATAGCACCACCTCAGAGGACCAAAATGGGTCCTCAACGTCGTTTAGGAATCTATATTGGATTTGATTCACCCTCGATTATTAGATACCTAGAACCCCTAACAGGGGACGCATTTAAGGCACGTCTTGCTGATTGTGAATTCGATGAGAAAACTTTTCCAAAGTTGGGCAAACATTCCAAGAAGCCTGAAGCTTCGGAGACCATTAATTGGGAAAATAAGTCTTTGTCCTTTTATGATCCGCGTACAAATCTGTGTGAAGATGAGATCCTGAAGATCCTTCACATCCAGAATACAGTACACCAATTGCCGGATAAATTCACGGACAACCAGAAGATCGTCCGTTCACACGTCCCTGCTGCTAACACTCCAGCTAGGATTGACATCCCTATAAATGGATGCAATCCACCCGCAGCAGAAATGGCTGTACCTCAATTGAAAAGAGGACGGCCACCAGGTTCAAAAGATAAAGTTCCTCGAAAGAGGAAGATTCCTGGTGAAAATAAGATTATCCCTCCACAGGATACTGAGCTCAGGACAGCTACCTCTCCCCTCCTAATTTCCCCCGCAGAGGAAACATTAGGAGAAACATCATTAAACTTTGTACGTACTGGGGAGGTACTGGACCGACATAGCACAGTCGTCGTCGACGATTTTGCGTTCACTATTGCCGTTCACGTCGCTGAATACGACGATGACGTCGAACCACTTTCTCTAGCGGATTGTAAACGCAGAGATGATTGGCCAAAGTGGGACGAGGCGATAAGAGTAGAGCTGGACTCACTCTCGAAACGCAAAGTCTTTGGACCTGTAGTCCAAACACCAGTAGGTGTAAGACCTGTGGGATATAAGTGGGTTTTCATTAGAAAAAGAAATGAACAAAATCTGATCGTCCGCTACAAGGCGCGTCTTGTAGTAAAGGGTTTTTCCCAAAGACCGGGTATCGATTATGAAGATACATACTCCCCGGTAATGGACGCTATTACATTCAGATTCTTAATAAGCCTATCATCTCTGGCAAGCCTAGAAATGCAGCTCATGGATGTTGTGACTGCATATCTTTATGGCGATTTAGATAAAAAGATCTATATGAAACTACCAGATGGGTTTAACTTACCCACAGAGATGAAAGAGATACCTCGGGAGGTATTCTCTGTTAGACTACATAGATCCTTGTATGGACTAAAACAGTCAGGCAAAATGTGGTATAACAGACTAAGTGATTTCCTTGCACAGCAAGGATTCACTAATAACGAAGTCTGCCCGTGCATCTTATCAAAAGAACGGGAAAAGGATTCGTCATCATAGCAGTTTACGTTGATGACTTAAATCTCATAGGCTCTCCAGCAGAGATTAATGTGATATCTGCAAGGCTAAAGCAAACTTTTGAAATGAAAGACCTAGGCATAACGAAGTATTGCCTTAGCTTACAGATTGAACACCTACGAGGTGGAATCCTCCTACATCAATCCAATTATACCAGGAAGCTTTTAAATAAGTTTCAAATGGATAAATATCATCCTTTATGTACCCTTATGGTCGTGAGATCATTAGACGTACAAAAGGACCCCCTTCCGGCCTCTGGAAGAGGGGGAGGAGATACTGGGTCCAGAAGTACCCTACCTAAGTGCCATTGGTGCACTTCTCTATCTGGCTAACTGCACGCGTCCCGATATAGCGTTTGCAGTCAATCTCCTAGCCAGACACAGTGCATCGCCTACAAAGCGCCACTGGAATGGAGTAAAGCATCTTCTGCGATACCTCCAGGGTTCCGTAGACCTTGGACTTTACTACCAGAGAGGTGCCTCCTCCCAGTTACTTGGTTATGCCGATGCAGGCTATCTTTCAGATCCGCATAAGGCAAAATCACAGACTGGTTTTGTCTTTACCTACGGAGGTACTGCTATCTCCTGGAGATCGGTAAAACAAACCACTACTGCTACATCTTCTAACCATGCAGAGCTCATCGCGATCCATGAAGCGAGCAGAGAATGTTTTTGGCTACGCTCCGTCGTCCAACACATTCTCCAATCCACTGGCCTGAAGACCGGTGATCTGGAGCCTACTGCCCTATTCGAAGACAACGCCGCGTGCATTGCTCAGCTTCAGAAGGGCTACATCAAAGGCGACAGGAACAACAACCTAGCTGATTCTGTTGGGTTTTCCCATGAGACCGAAGTGATGAATGTGTAAGGGGGAGTGTTATGAATGAGGGAGGCCTTTGGCCTCCCCTCCTTCATTACCCATTCATTAGGCCCCATTACTTAGAGTAATGGGGACCCTTGGTCTCCTAGAGGCTTTTGGCCTCCCCACTATGAGATATATAAATAGAGCACCATGGCTCTTAGCGATGGTGACTTATTCTTTTGCTAAGAAATCTTGTCTCTTTCTCTCTTGAGTTCATCATCATCCAACATTTCATCATTTTCTGATTTTCTGGATTTTTCTGAATTTATTCATATTTTAATTAGTCGACCAATACTGGATACCAGTCGACTAATCCTCCAGAATTACTTATTATATTAATAAAAATATATTTTTTTCATAAAATTATTTTTATATTTGATCAAAACCGGATCTTCTCATTCAAAAATTTGAATGATGCATTTCCCTCTCTTCAAGTACTGTCCAAGTACTAAGGACATGACCTTTCCCTTACACCTTCTTACACTTTAAGTACAAAGGTACTTACACATGGTCAAACCACTTACACATGGTCCTTTCCAAGGCAATAACCACTTTGTCCTCTCTTTTGACCGCAATTTAATTTATAATTTATTTTGAATTATTTGCGCTCACTTCCCAAACTGCTCAGATTTTACCCCTGACTAGTCGACCAATAACCAATCCTTGTCGACTAATCGCTGTAGACAGCCGAAGAACAACAGTTTCTGAACGTTGTTTTGCGCGATTTCTTGCTAGATTTCCCTCTCAAAACATTACAGAAGTTTCCAAAACGTCGGAAGTTATTTAATTCGGTTTCTTGATTCAAAATTCGAATTTTCAACTCAAATCTTCTTTTTAAACACCATGGGTCGAGAGAGATCATTCAAATTCTCTGTAGAAGTACTACACCCCTCTTTGATGGCTTCCTTTTCAAATCCCCGTTCATCTCGTCGACCCACTCCGATTGAAGATGTATGCGCCAAGTACACAACCATGGAATTTACTCCGTTCTATCCCGAACAATCAATTGATTTTAGTGATCACACGATCCAAAACTTCAATCTCCACCATCTTCTCCATAATGTCTCTCTTTTGTACCTTTGGTGTGAAGATAATCCATATTATCCTCTCCTTGTGAAACAATTTTATTCTAATATGGTTATTTATCAAGATGGTAGAAACATCTATTTTGACACAAAGGTTCAAGGTATAGATATGCATCTCACCTTTAGCATTCTTGCCAAATGTTTTGGCCTTCTTCAATCAAATAATCAAGATATCGGATTTCCAATGAATCATCGACCCACTCTTGATTAACTTAGTCCTAATTTTCAACTCTTCGGTATGCTTACCATGAACTTACATCCCACTCCTCGCCTTCTCCTAAAGTTCATCACTTACAACCTTCTTCCAAAGGTTGGTTCTTTACACTACATCGATGAAACTCGCCTCCGCGTTCTCTATGCAATCATGCATGGAATAAAAGTATATTGGTCTGTATCTCTCATGTTAGCCTTAGTAAAACCTGTTTCCAAGACCATCTTTCTACCTTGCACGATCACTCGTATTCTTCAACATTTTGAAATTCCTCTTAACGATGAAGTAGCCATTTATAATCCACTATGCTTTGATCATTCTTTCTTGATTTGTATGGAACTTCATCCACTTCCAAATGTTGACGAAGAGCAACAGATCAAGTCACCGCCTCATCGTCGCCAGATTACTATGAACCCTCATGTTCACTCTCAACCATCTCGGTCCTCCCTTCAAGATCAAATTGATCAACTCCGCGAAGATGTTAGCTCTGGATTTACCGGTGTTCAAGAGCACCTTAGTGGTTTTGAGACTTGCCTTGAAAGGATTAATACCGACATGAACACTGGCTTTGAAAATGTGCAAGAGAGTCAAGCACAAATTCTAAGCCTATTGGAACAATGGTCTCCTTACTCTCCTTCCACATCGCACCGCACCCCTAGGCCTCCTCCACCATATTAGGCCTCGCATGTTTCAGCTTCTGGTTGACCACGCCAATCAGCTGGTTGACTAGTGATCTTTGATAATAGTTTGTTTAGTTGTTTGAATGTATTTGCTTTATGTTTGCTTTAGTTTGTATTTCTTTTTAGTACATCATATCATGTATTGTTGTCCTTTATTAATGTATTTCAATTTGCCTAAAACGCGTCTTCTCTGTTGTTCTGCTCTCTGAAATTTTTTGTGCAATTAGTCGGCCAGCATCAATATTTAGTCGACTAATCCAAAAAAATGGCAGATTTTCCCCATTTTTGATAATTTCCACGGGGGAGAATTAATATAACAAGTATACTATTCCGGGGAGATATACTATTCAGGGGAGATATGCTACAAAAAAAATATATATACTGCATTAACATTATATTATTTATAATTTTCACATTTCATGTTAATATACATGTTAAATTACTAAAGTTTTTAATAAACATCATATATGGTTATACAAATTGCAAGTTTCATATATTGTTTATAAGCCATATATTAAGATTGTACAAATAACATTTTTAACTTGTTTAGTAGTACTAACATTTTTTTACAAATAACATCTTTTTATATTATTATATTCAATGTTTGTAAAATCATCAAAAAGGGGGAGAATGTTGGAAACTCACAACTCCTCATATGGTTTTGATGATACAAACATATTATCTGTGCACTAACTTTATCTATGCAGCTGTTATAGCTCAAATCAACTAAGACAATCATCAAATCTACATATTACAAGAAGCATCCACTACAAGACGAAGCTTATCGATGATATTTTGTATCTTGTAAATGAGATATAGTCTTTGTTTTTTTCTTGCATTTACTTAGAATGTAAAAGTCTTGATAATAATCTATCTTAGACGTCTAGGGTTTGTCTTCAAAAATTCACATCGGAAATCCTATTAGTCGACCAACCCCTAATACTAGTCGACTAATTATAATATTAAAATATTCTTGTCCTAAAACTTCGTCAGACTCATTTTTAAGACTCTAGGATCTTTTTCCCATAAATTTCTAAACTTTCAAATTTTTAGTCGACCAACAGACTTTGTTAGTCTACCAGTCTATTTTCAAAACAGTTATTTAAATGATTTATCATTTAAACTATATATTTTATTTCTGGAAGTTAGAAATGCCATAAATGGCTAGTTCCTGACAGTTTAAATACGTTTAAAGAAGTTTCTTTCCATTTTTAGAAGTTATTTTCTAAAAGTACACCTTATCAGCTAAAATCCTAGGCAGCAGTTCTAATTAGTAGACCAGGCACTAATATTAGTCGACTAATAGAAAAACTTTCCCAGAATTTTTGGAAAATTTAGGCAGTTGTTCAACGTTCAAAAACAACATTTTTGGACTATAAATAGACCCCCAGACCACTACCTAAAACACACGAAAATTCACTTTATTTCTCTTCTCTTAAGTTTACTTTCTCTCTCTAGAAAGTTAGTGTTTTTCAGATTTTCTTAGAGGAACCTCTGCAGAAATTTTTCCTCCATTGAAAGTCCAATCTTCAAGTTTGTTTTACTACAAGTTCCATCCAGAACCTTGGAGATTCAATCACCTTCCTTGCGCAATAATTTCATCAATTATCAATGCTATATGTGATATTGTTTCATACTCTTTCTTTACTTTAATTGGAGAATCTCTTGTTGAAGAGATTGTACAAGTTTGCAACACGGGGAGTGTTGGCATCTTTGTATGTTGATTACTTGCAGGGAGCAAGTGTTTTAGTGGACTCAAATCTCTACGAGGTAGAGGACTGGACATAGGATCACAAGTATTCGAACCAGGATAAAAATCTCTGTGTTTGTGTTTAGATTATTCTGGATTGTGTTCTTTTATTTTCCGCACTCTTATTGCAATTTTCCATTAACTTTTAAATTTGCAATATCGACGTGATTTACATTATTCATCCCGCTCTAGTGTATTTGGTGTGCCAAGAGATCCAACAAATGGATGGTGAAATTTTTGAGCGCGACAAACATGATCTAGCCACACAAATCATATGTTTCCCATTTTTCTCTATTATTAGATGCATAAACCAAAGTCTTGTAAATACAAAATTTTGACTCATGTCACTTGTTTTTAAATGTTAATCTTGCACTTTTGTATTTACTAATTTATTCTAGAAAAGAAATGTTAATGGTTTAGTCAGCGCTTTAGCCCAGTCCAACACGCCAGCTAGGGAGTAGCCTAATTCGTTAGTTTTAGGGTTTGGCTAGCGCTTTGGCCCAATCCAACATGCCAAGTAGGCACCTGTCACCGAGAACCCATGGCCCAACTCAAGGGGTTACCTGACTTAACCCCCTCTTAGCACAATTCAACATCCCACGCCTGAGGCTGGCCTTCCCAGCCTCCAGGCCTGGGCACTAGCTTGTTCGGGAAACTCGGCCCAAGCCACACCACGTGGCATGATCCTAGGCGATCATCCACATCCTCTCCGGGTCATTATCAGTAGCCATGTCTAAGGTATTTGGACTGGAAATGCTGCTAGGATAGGCACGCACTACCTTTTGGCAGCAGAGATGTGTGGCAGCTTTATTAGGCAGCAGTTACGGCGGGCACGTCCAAAATCCCTGTAATTACGCCTAAAACCCATCAAATGGCTAATTCAGTTACAAAGAGAATAGGGGACCATCTGACGTTGCGAGAATGTACCATGACCCTATAAATAGGAGGGAATACCCCTCTATTATGTAGGCCAATTCCTCCATACACAAAAATCCTAGCATATTCACCCCTAACAATCCCTAGATGTAGCTACCCATAGCTGGCTTCCTCTCCTTCCTCCACTTGACGATGACTTAAGTATCGGAGTCTGATCGGAGGGCCAACCCCCCTCCGGTGAGGCTAACGAGCTTTTCTATCTGTTTCAGGCATTTGACGAAGGATCTCTGCCCTTAGTCGGACGAAATCATCCTGTCCGAACTCAACTTATTGCGAGAATACTCGGTCCCGTGGCACGATCCAGGCCCAGCGAGATTCTATGCATCAACCATCACATCTTTTAAGTTACTTATTATAGCTAAACTTTTTTCACAATGTGTTCTTATCTTAGAAATCTTGGTCTACTGATGAAGACAATGTGCTTTGAAAGTCATGTCAACACTGGTCTAGATCCACACCCATTGGAGTGAGATGTGTGTGTGTGTGTGTCAATGCTTGGATCCGAGGCTCTGGTCACTTGGGAACGAGCTATCCTTCAACCGAGGAACCTCTGTAGTATGAGCTGTTAGGAAGATTAGGAGTCGATGAGGATGTTGTTGGGGACTCGTGGCTACACAATACACTAGGGGGTGAATAGTGTAAAGACAAGCAAAAGTGTTAAACGTTGCTAGAATTAATTGCACAATGTAGCGGAAATTAAAAAGATTATCTCAACAACAATAAAACACAAAAGGATATATGTCAAAACAAATCATAAATACACGAGATGTATCCTGGGTTGGATCCCTATTCCAACGCGATCCTATTCCAGTCCGATGTTGCAATCGCACTCCATGGATTACACTATCAGGCATTTTCAAGACACAACATTCTCTCACTACATGAGTACAGATACAAAATCCTTTCCGGGATATCAACACACATGTTTCCAAGTGCCACACTCTTTTCACAAGAGCCGCCCTTTTCCAAGAGCCTATCTTTTCCAAGATAGCACACCCTATTTCAAGTGTAATCCCTATTCCAAGGGAAACACACCTCTCTTTCCAGAGAGACACTCCCACAACCCGGGAGCAAGGTTTTAAACGAAACAAAGAAACAAATACAATCTTTCTATTGTCTTATTTAGATGTACTTACAAATCATGAAGTGTAGAGGTAAAAAAATATTGATGTCGAAGTGCTACATGTAAGCTTGATGCACTTTTGGACTTCCCTTGAGTTTGGAGTTCAAATCAACATTAAGGAGCTCTAAGGAAAAATGAGAGAAATGAAGTAAGAATGAAAGTCTATCTAGTTTTTGGCTCTTTAAAATGCTTTCAATATCAGTGGAGAGTTGCCAAAAGTAGCCCCTTAAACTGGCTTAAATAAGCTCACAAAACAGCCCGCAAAACGCCGAGAAAAACGGCTAGAAACGGTTAGTCCAAAAACCCAATGGCTAGTTTTTGGCGGTCGACCAAGCGCTTGGTGAAGGGTAAACAGGCTCATGGTTAACTGTTCAGACAACTAGTCTGACGTTATACAGCGTCTAACAAAATCTGCCCAGAACGAGACTTGATCACCAAAAGAGTCATAAATTCCTCAAATGAACTCCGAGAATGGATGAGAAATTCTGTAACGCCCCGATTCCCGGGCCCGTTACTTTTTGGTATTTGCGCAGGTCCAGCAGTTAACCAGTGAAAACAAAATAGCCACGATGCAGAGATGTACAAAAATACCCAAATAGTGTCCAATTATTACATCCGTATTGTACAAAAATGGTCCAACAATCGTACATGAAGGAAAGTAATTACAACTGAAAATGACTCTGAAAGCTACGGTCTCATGGTCAAATTCTGGCGTTATTAACTCTAGAGCATCTGTCTACATATGTACGTCGTCTGCGGTGCCACAGAGATGAAACCGTAGGTAAGTCACAACAATTCTAGCAATAGAAACAAAGTAGTGCAAAAGTATGGAACAGATTATAGTAAACAAAAGATGGTCAGATAGGTACAAAAGTAAAGTATGAGCTGACAGGTATGTAAGAGTGAATACTGGTAACTATTCAGAAGTGATGCATAAAGTAAAGATGATTGTACAAGTGCAAAAGTAACGACTGTGGTGTGGCATGTGGTAGACACGATATTTTGACCAATGGGATGGCAATAGTAAGACAACCAGGTTAACAATGTTTTGACCAATCGGTTACTTAAGTAAGGACGAGTGTCGCTTGACTATCTAATAGTGTAGGATGGCCTAATAATAAGAAGTCTAACTTAACTTGCAAATCAGCCAATCAGTCAGGGCTTGAAGGCACAGGTCACTTCAAAGACCGCATGAACAAGTCCCTTGGTTGACCAACCCCCTTCCCATTTCCTTTCTAGACACTGATTCAGTCGTAATTCAAGACCGCTCATTATTAAACCATTCTATCACGTTCGAGTAGTCTCGACTTAGTCCGTAGAATAGTAGTAGTCGTGACTGAAGCAATGGTCTCAATCAATTATCAATTAGTGCAACATCAATCAAACTAGTGCATCAGTCTTAAATGCCGCAAGGGCCCAATAGTGTGCTCCGTAAATGTGCTCCGTAAATGCCCGAAGGCCCAATAGTGTGTTCCGTAATGTGCTCCGTAAATGCCCGAGGGCCCAATAGTGTGTTCCGACAATACAAACAACCATGAGTACAATACAACAATCAAACTAGTGCATCAGCCTTGGCTCGAGTGTACGATATGCAACCAGAAGTGCACCCATCCCACGGAGTAACTCGTGGAATATCTACATACCATTCCTACAGGGTGATGGTACAGCTTAACTAATAAGTGTGGACCCGGGTACTCCCGCACACTTCGTAGCTCAAGACTACCCTGTATCCCGTGTATTATCATAATCCAATGTTCATATCAGTGTTCGTATCAATATGGCCTCATGGGCCCTGTATCATTCAGCTAGTGCAACAGTCTTAGCTCGAGTGTACGATATGCAACTAGAAGTGCACCCATCCCACGGAGCAACTCGTGGAATATCTACCTACCATCCCCTTCATGGTGATGGTACAGCTTACCAAATACGGGTGGACCCAGTCACTCCCGCACACTTTGTAGCTCAAGACTACACCATAACCCGTGTTGTATCACATTTCACATTTATAACCGTATCAGTATCCGTGTCCGTATCCATATCCGTATCCGTATCTGTTTGGCCTCATAGGCCCATCATTTCGTACATCTAACAATGTGTACAACAATACATCCATCAATGAGTACAACAAATACATGTGGTATTTACTTGCTGAAAAGTCAAGGTAGAAGCCTCAACAGAGAATATCAGTCCTGAGCAATGCTTTGAAGTCCAACAACTATGATATCTAATTCCATAAAAGTGTACTATCCTGATCAATGCTTTGAAGTCCAACAACTATGATATCCAATTCCATAAAAGTTTACTATCTCAATTTAGTCATGAGCGATTCTTTTGAAGTCCAACAACTATGATATCAAATTCCATAAAAGTGCACTATCCCAATTTAGTCCTGAGCAATGCTTTGAAGTCCAACAATAAAAGTGCACTATCTCAATTTAGTCCTTTGGTCATTCCACTATTGATTAGTCCTATGGTTAATTAGGTCTCTAATCATTGGTTCAAGTCAATAGGTGTTCTGACACTAGATGTCATTTCCTAAGTTCATACAAGTACACTGGCTTAATTTCTAAAGTTAGAATTAAAGTGACTTACCATCGAGATCGTCGTAGCAAGACGAGGTTGGAGCTAGAGCTTATAAAGATGCTGGTGTAAAAATGGGTACTTGCAAATACAAGAAATCGTTAGTTACAGGCTACTCTATTTTCCATCTATTTGATTGGTCGTTTCGATTTTTATAACCGATTGAAACGTTGTCAAAAAGCTTTCTAAATTTTTCTATAGCCTAGATATAAGGAAACTAATTTTACTGTAAGAGGAAATATTTTTCGGAAGCTTATAGTAATTTTTATAATTTTTAAAAGTTTAAAATAGGTTTAAAAACTAATTTTTAATTAAGTACGTAATTATTCAATAATTTTTCCTGGATGCAATCTGCATCAGAAAGTCGCAAATAATCTGTCAAAATGACCGTCTCGAAGGGTACTTTAACATATACTTTTATCACATATTGGTCTACGTGAAAATATCAAGTTACTGATTTTTGAATGAAAATAACCTATTTAACTTTTAGGCTTAAAAATTAATTCGGGAAAAACTAAGCGTCCGATTGAGATGAAACTAGTGCCATTGGGTCCAGAATATCATTTCTGATTTTCTGAGCCTAGTCTCATATTTTTCTGACTTATATATTATTTATAATCAATTTATCACTTCTCAGCCTTATTAAAAACAATTATTAAAATACGTATTTTTCGTATATACGTATTCGTATAAAATATGTTTTTATTATCGAACTTTACCTCCTCTCTCTCTCTCGTATTTGCGTGCATGGGTGGTTGGAAGCTGGGCGGCCTTCGTCGGAAGCGTCGAGCGGCGGCGGCGTCCAAGGCGGAGGCGGGGTGCACGGCGTCAGGGCGCTTGGGGTCGTATGGCAGCGTTCGTTTGGTGGCTTCGAGCTCAAGGCTCCGGTGGCGTGGATCTGCTTCGAGCGACGTCGGAGGCACTTGCACGGAGGAGGAGGGTGTCGGAGCTGCTCAGGCGTCGAAAGGAAAGTGGGGGAGTTTCGGGGCTGAGCTGGAGACAGGGGAGTGCGGCGCTGGTCGGGAGAAGTCGGAGAGCGGTGCTCGTCGTCGGAGATCGGAGAGGGAAGAGGCGGTGCTCCGTTGACGGCGAGGGCGTGGGGCGGTGGCGAAGCGGGAGTTGCGCTCGTCGGAGCTCCGGGGAACAGCGGGTGACGGGGCTTCGTGCGGTGGCACTCTCTGGCGATGAGAGGAGGTGACAACATGGGTTTGGTGCTCTCGGGGGGTGTGGGTGACGGCGGAGGGGCAGAGGCCTCGCCGGCGGTGAGATGAGTACGAGCGTGGGTACGGGGCTGCTGAGAGAGCTCGTGTGTGAATATAGAGATGGAAGAATGTGAGCGGGCTTTGGGTTTCGCATGGGGTGCGTGAGTGGGCTTAGGGTGCGAGCCTGAGTGAAGATAGGTTAGGGGGGTATTTATAGTTAAGCTGGATTAGTAGTAGGGTTAACTAGTCAAATGCATTTAATAGTATTAGGTGGATAATAAATGTTAAAGGTTTTATCTTTTGACTAAATGTAGGAAACTTTAAACGTGTTCCCCCACACGTTTAAGTCCTGATTTGGGTTAAAAATTTTGATTAGGTTGATGTAATTTAGAGGGGTTAAAAAGTCATTAGTGAAAAATCATTTTGTAACGAAATGACGATTTTGCCCTTACTAGTAAATGTGTCCGAAAAATTACGAAAACATACCCACGGGACCGTGTCGTCGCGAGGATCGCGAATACGAAGTCCGTTTTGGGGTTTGAGCTACGGAAATACTAGTTTTTGGCCAAAACGTTTAGGAAGCGGGTTTGCGGGTTCTCTATCGATTTGACTTCAGAAAATTATGAAATAAATATGGGAAGCCCTAAATGATCATTGAATGTTACGGTAAAAGGTTGAAATCGTTTTGATGGTATTTGTATAGGAAATAAATTCATTAAGTCAAAACGGTAATAACTGAAAATGAATTTTAGCAGAAATGTTTTGAGTATTTGATGAAATCCGATCTTACTAAAATACTCCATAACTAGTCTGGTACTTCAAAATATTTTTATAAGAAATTTTTGAAATCAGTAAAACTCCTGACAAACCATTATAAAATAGTTTAAAAATTGAAAAATTGGTCAAATACGTAAATAGTTTTTCTTGATGAAAACAGGCCGTTACATCCTACCCTCCTTAAAATAATTCCGTCCTCGGAATTTCTTAAACAAATAATTTTTGTTATGAAGAAGCTCAAGTAAATAAATGATAGAAAAGACAGTAATATAGTAAATTAGGTTGTAAATAACATGAAATGTAATGTGACATCACAGCATCTAGAAAACAAGAGATGTTATGTATGAATATATACTATTGACATCACCATAGCTTCAGTAACTATTCCTGAGACCTAGTATCATCATAATAGTTACTTTGGCTTTCCAAAATTAACATGAGATAATAACATCACATGAAAATGAGGGCTATTATGATGACAACATCTGTTCGAACTTGGAACCTGAGGTGATAAGCCAGTAGTAAGCTATTTAAACCATATAAACCGGAAGACCATAAAGTTTTATTCGTGCTACTGGTGACTAACTGGATCTAGCCACAGATGTCGTTCATAATATAGAATGTAACGATTAATCCACGGGTACCAACAACATCAATCTCCATAATGCCCAACCATATGCTAATGTCCAGATCAACGCCCAAAGGTAAGTACAGGGCCAACACCCAAAATCAGTACTCACTTCTAGTATTCCTTCCATCAATCTCCATAATATCCCACAATAAGGCAAGATCCAAGCTCTCATCCAGAGCCAAGCACAAGGCCTACATCCAACTTCAACTCCCAAGGCCAATATCATGCCAATAATCATCGCCATTACTCCTTCCGTAGACCAATGCTTGACATTCGCAACACCCAACATTACCCATCAAGTAAACAGCCAGAAACACACTTTTCCGCAAACCAAAAGGAGTGGTCGCAAGAGGAAGCCTAAACGGGACATCATTCTGGGTGAGACCCAGAGCAGAGAGCTCAAGAGAAGCCCAAGGATCATGGCTTCCCAAGATCTCAGCCACACAGCGGTGGCGAAGGTCGTCGTCAAGGCCAAAAATCCCAAAACATATCGTCGGAGGGCCATCGGTGGTTGTCGATTTATGGTGGCTGTGACTGCTTGACGTGGCGGGTGTCACTGGAGTAGGGTGGGGTGGTGGAGCTTCGGGTGAGGTCGGAGGAGCTTGAGGCGAGATGGGTCGAGTTCGCTTGGGGAAGAGGCCGGGAAGAGGAGTGGGTGCGCCGAGGCGTATAGGAAACCACGTGGTGGCTTGGTGAAGAAGAGAATGGGTTTTTAAAAAAGAAGAGGGGTACCGAAAGTCGTCGGTAGGTAGACTAGGTTAGGCAGGACCGTGGCTCGAGGTGAGGATGAAGACAAAAAGCAATAACGAGGGGGTAGGTGGTAGGTGGGAAAGGAATTCAAACTTATGGAAAAATCGGGCACAAGATAGAAAGTATGGGTTAGAATAGGAATACGATCTCTAGAAGACGTAACAACCTACACTTGCACGTCGGGTTTGGCTCGTCTCAAATCCTTTAGCATCATCCTCCAATACTTCTAAGTGTCATTCAATTCACTTCCGTTGTCGAGCTCAATCGAATGCTACCCTCCTTAAAATAGACGTGGCTAGAGTTCAAGGTCAATCGAAGGTCATCAAGTTAAAGGAAGAGTGATGGTAATCAAGGAAGTCTTAATGAAGATGGCAATAAGGACGGTTCACCCGTATATCCAATGCAGGTGAACACTCGAGACATCCAGTACTCGAGAGTTCTATTTGAGTATTTTATACTGTACACCCTGATCTTGCTATATTGTTCACGAGGTAGTTAGCACAGACCTGCGTGGGCCACCAAAGCTGTAACGCCCCGATTCCCGGGCCCGTTACTTTTTCGTATTTGCGTAGGTCCTGTAATTAACCAGTGAAAATAAAATAACCACGATGCAGAGATGTACAAAAAACCCAAATAGTGTCCAATTATTACATCCGTATTGTACAAAAATGGTCCAACAATCGTACATGAAGGAAAGTAATTACAACTGTAAATGACTCTGAAAGCTACGGTCTCATGGTCAAATTCTGGCGTTATTAACTCTAGAGCATCTGCCTCCATAGGTACGTCGTCTGCGGTGCCACAGAGATGAAACCGTAGGTAAGTCACAACAATTCTAGCAATAGAAACAAAGTAGTGCAAAAGTATGGAACAGATTATAGTAAACAAAAGATGGTCAAATAGGTACAAAAGTAAAGTATGAGCTGACAGGTATGTAAGAGTGAATACTGGTAACTATTCAGAAGTGATGCATAAAGTAAAGATGACTGTACAAGTGCAAAAGTAACGACTGTGGCGTGGCATGTGGTAGACACGATATTTTGACCAATGGGATGGCAATAGTAAGACAACCAGGTTAACAATGTTTTGACCAATCGGTTACTTAAGTAAGGATGAGCGTCGCTTGACTATCTAATAGTGTAGGATGGCCTAATAATAAGAAGTCTAACTTAACTTCCAAATCAGCCAGTCAGTCAGGGCTTGAAGGCACATGTCACTTCAAAGACCGCAGGAACAAGTCCCTTGGTTGACCAACCCCCTTCCCATTTCCTTTCTAGACACTGATTCAGTCGTAATTCAAGACCGCTCATTATTAAACCGTTCTATCACGTTCGAGTAGTCTCGACTTAGTCCGTAGAATAGTAGTAGTCGTGACTGAAGCAATGGTCTCAATCAATTATCAATTAGTGCAACATCAATCAAACTAGTGCATCAGTCTTAAATGCCGCAAGGGCCCAATAGTGTGCTCTGTAAATGTGCTCCGTAAATGCCCAAAGGCCCAATAGTGTATTCCGTAATGTGCTCCGTAAATGCCCGAGGGCCCAATAGTGTGTTCCGACAATACAAACAACCATGAGTACAATACAGCAATCAAACTAGTGCATCAGCCTTGGCTCGAGTGTACGATATGTAACCAGAAGTGCACCCATCCCACGGAGCAACTCGTGGAATATCTACCTACCATTCCTGCAGGGTGATGGTACAGCTTAACTAATAAGTGTGGACCCGGTCACTCCCGCATACTTCGTAGTTCAAGACTACCCCGTATCCCGTGTATTATCATAGTCCAATGTTCATATCAGTGTTCGTATCAATATGGCCTCATGGGCCCTGTATCACTCAGCTAGTGCAACAGTCTTAGCTCGAGTGTACGATATGCAACCAGAAGTGCACCCATCCCACGGAGCAACTCGTGGAATATCTACCTACCATCCCCTTCATGGTGATGGTACAGCTTACCAAATACGGGTGGACCCAGTCACTCCCGCACACTTCGTAGCTCAAGACTACCCCATAACCCGTGTTGTATCACATTTCACATTAATAACCGTATCAGTATCTGTGTCCGTATCCATATCCGTATCTGTATCTGTATGGCCTCATAGGCCCATCATTTCGTACATCTAACAATGTGTACAACAATACATCCATCAATGAGTACAACAAATACATATGGTATTTACTTGCTGAAAAGTCAAGGCAGAAGCCTCAACAGAGAATATCAGTCCTGAGCAATGCTTTGAAGTCCAACAACTATGATATCTAATTCCATAAAAGTGTACTATCCTGATCAATGCTTTGAAGTCCAACAACTATGATATCCAATTCCATAAAAGTTTACTATCTCAATTTAGTCATGAGCGATTCTTTTGAAGTCCAACAACTATGATATCAAATTCCATAAAAGTGCACTATCCCAATTTAGTCCTGAGCAATGCTTTGAAGTCCAACAATAAAAGTGCACTATCTCAATTTAGTCCTTTGGTCATTCCACTATTGATTAGTCCTATGGTTAATTAGGTCTCTAATCATTGGTTCAAGTCAATAGTTGTTCTGACACTAGATGTCATTTCCTAAGTTCATACAAGTACACTGGCTTAATTTCTAAAGTTAGAATTAAAGTGACTTACCATCGAGATCGTCGTAGCAAGACGAGGTTGGAGCTAGAGCTTATAAAGATGCTGGTGTAAAAATGGGTACTTGCAAATACAAGAAATCGTTAGTTACAGGCTACTCTATTTTCCATCTATTTGATTGGTCGTTTCGATTTTTATAACCGATTGAAACGTTGTCAAAAAGCTTTCTAAATTTTTCTATAGCCTAGATATAAGGAAACTAATTTTACTGTAAGAGGAAATATTTTTCGGAAGCTTATAGTAATTTTTATAATTTTTAAAAGTTTAAAATAGGATTAAAAACTAATTTTTAATTAAGTACGTAATTATTCAATAACTTTTCCTGGATGCAATCTGCATCGGAAAGTCGCAAATAAGCTGTCAAAATGACCGTCTCGAAGGGTACTTTAACATATATTTTTATCACATATTGGTCTACGTGAAAATATCAAGTTACTGATTTTTGAATGAAAATAACATATTTAACTTTTAGGCTTAAAAATTAATTCGAGAAAAACTAAGCGTCCGATTGAGATGAAACTAGTGCCATTGGGTCCAGAATATCATTTCTGATTTTCTGAGCCTAGTCTAATATTTTTCTAACGTATATATTATTTATAATCAATTTATCACTTCTCAGCCTTATTAAAAACAATTATTAAAATACGTATTTTTCGTATATACGTATTCGTATAAAATATGTTTTTATTATCGAACTTTACCTCCTCTCTCTCTCTCTCTCGTATTTGCATGCATGGGTGGTTGGAAGCGGGGCGGCCTTCGTCGGAAGCGTCGAGCGGCGGCGGCGTCCAAGGCGGAGGCGGGGTGCACGGCGTCGGGGCGCTTGGGGTCGTACGGCGGCGTTCGTTTGGTGGCTGCGAGCTCAAGGCTCCAGTGGCGTGGATCTGCTTCGAGCAACGTCGGAGGCACTTGCACGGAGGAGGAGGGTGTCGGAGCTGCTCAGGCGTCGAGAGGAAAGTGGGGGAGTTTCGGGCTGAGCTGGAGACAGGGGAGTGCGGCGGTGGTCGGGAGAAGTCGGAGAGCGGTGCTCATCGTCGGAGATCGGAGAGGGAAGCGGCGGTGCTCCGTTGACGGCGAAGGCGTGGGGCGGTGGCGAAGCGGGAGCTGCGCTCGTCGGAGCTCCGGGGAACAGCGGGTGACGGTGCTTCGTGCGGTGGCGCTCTCCGGCGATGAGAGGAGGTGACAGCGTGGGTTTGGTGCTCTCGGGGGGTGTGGGTGACGGCGGAGGGGCGGAGGCCTCACCGGCGGTGAGATGAGTACGAGCGTGGGTACGGGGCTGCTGAGAGAGCTCGTGCGTGAATAGAGAGAGGGAAGAATGTGAGCGGGCTTTGGGTTTCGCCTGGGGTGCGTGAGTGGGCTTAGGGTGTGGGCCTGAGGGAAGATAGGTTAGGGGGGGTATTTATAGTTAAGCTGGATTAGTAGTAGGGTTAACTAGTCAAATGCATTTAATAGTATTAGGTGGATAATAAATGTTAAAGGTTTTATCTTTTGACTAAATGTAGGAAACTTTAAACGTGTCCCCCACACGTTTAAGTCCTGATTTGGGTTAAAAATTTTGATTAGGTTGATGTAATTTAGAGGGGTTAAAAAGTCATTAGTGAAAAATCATTTTGTAACGAAATGACGATTTTGCCCCTACTAGTAAATGTGTCCGAAAAATTACGAAAACATACCCACGGGACCGTGTCGTCGCGAGGATCGCGAATACGAAGTCCGTTTTGGGGTTTGAGCTACGGAAATACTAGTTTTTGGCCAAAACGTTTAGGAAGCGGGTTTGCGGGTTCTCTATCGATTTGACTTCAGAAAATTATGAAATAAATATGGGAAGCCCTAAATGATCATTGAATGTTACGGTAAAAGGTTGAAATCGTTTTGATGGTATTTGTATAGGAAATAAATTCGTTAAGTCAAAACGGTAATAACTGAAAATGAATTTTAGCAGAAATGTTTTGAGTATTTGATGAAATCCGATCTTACTAAAATACTCCATAACTAGTCTGGTACTTCAAAATATTTTTATAAGAAATTTTTGAAATCAGTAAAACTCCTGACAAACCATTATAAAATAGTTTAAAAATTGAAAAATTGGTCAAATACGTAAATAGTTTTTCTTGATGAAAACAGGCCGTTACAAATTCTAACCACAGAAAAACTGATATCGGTTTGAATACTGACCGACTGCAGAAAGACTGATTGCAGAAAACAGAGAGCACTGAAATTTTGGCTCAACTGATCAAGCTTCTGGAGTTCATCGACCAGACGTCTGGACCACTGCTTAGATGCCTGGTGATTGAACTTCAGACGTCTTTACTTCCTAGGAATTTTAGCTATCTTAAATGCGGACGTGCCTGACCTCTTGTGGGTGTATTCCAGGCGTCTGGTGATAGGGTGAAAGCATGATTAGAGTGTTTTGACCATTCAACATATTGGGATGGATTTTCGGAAGTTCATATGGATCACTAAGATGGAAATAGACATGGAAATGTGTGTGTGTCCATCTAATCAAGGCATACAAGTATTCTACTAAAGAAAGAGCAAAATACATAAAGAATCATAAAATGATTTACAATATTCTTCTTGATTCTTTATGGCTTCAATGTCCATTGCTCTATGCCTTGAGTCCATCATCCCAACACCATATGTTCTGTCTCCTCCATGATACAATCAATGTTAAATAACTGAGACTAAAACATAAAAGATGATTAGCACACAACATAACATTGGTCTTGAACTCAAGAAACAACAGATGTTCTATTGGAGCCTTGCCCTCGGTCCTCACTTGGATCAGCCCATGACCTTGCACGCCATTATCATGGGGCCTTTGTGAGAGCGCTTGCTTGAGTGGGGTTGTGCTTTTCAGCCGGGGCAATTAGACTAAGCCAAACAAGGTGCGATTGAAGTTACTCTGCGTTTCTTATGCTCTTTATTTATAAACGACTTGCTACGCCGCCCCTACGTATACAAAAGTGCTGACTGTTCATTACAGATACTTGCAAGTAGCAGCAGACAAGGCTTCCCTAATTATGCCATCGAGATTCGAGACTAAAACAAAATTTAATTAGCGACGATAACCTTTCATCCTATAGTTAATCGACAGAAGAGAGGGGACACTAATTATCAAGCCTAAGATACTCCCTATGACTAATCCTTGATACCTATAAGATAGTAGTGCCCACACTACTTTCAAAAGTGAAGGAGAGCGACGTCTGCTCAATTAGGTCATCTCATTTCTTTCTTTTTTCCTGCAACTAGCTAAATAATTGATTAATATACCAACAACCGTTAGTGCATGGATTAGACCGGGATTAAGTAACTAATTGGTCTAGTTATGCTCGACCCCTGCTTCCCCCAACCAAGGAACAAACAACACTCTAGCCATATAGGCACGTCATGCCCACGTCTAATTAAGCTTATTTAGATTAGGCATCTAGCTTTGAGGTCACTGTCTTGGAGCAACCTATTGTTAGCTAGCTTTCAGGGAATCTGCAGCTGAGGAGAAATAAAATCCTTTATTATCAAATAAAACTTGATGACCTTGAGCTCCTCAGTCACAATATTAGTGGTAGTGATGACATGCTGATGTGGCATTCACCAAGTTCAAGCTGTTCTACAGTCAGTCGTCTTAATAAACTCACTAACACAAGCGGAATTACTTTTGTCAATCATATATGATAAACTCTTAAGAAAGTGTTGTTTCAATTGACAATACAAGCTGCACCATTTGCTCTAATATCAACGAGCACTGTGAACTTTGAAAATTCTTTTGGGACAATCTTAATCTTAATTACTATCCTATTTCAATTGACCCGTTGCTGAAGAATTTAGGGGCGACAGCTCGAATGGGCATGCTAAAAGAATTATACTAACAGGTACGGATCATGGAAGAGTATCCGTGTACCCGATCCATTTAGTGCCAACGACCCGAAACCCGTTATCAAAGCGGAGTAATACCGAGTCAAGCGAACGGCTCACTCGGCCATTAAGCTTCTGCTGATACTCGGGGGGAAGTTAATGGGGCCGAATAAATGGGCTGCCGTTATCTCAAATCCCGGAGAAGATCACGAATCAAAGAGGGACGGTTACATACAATCAACAGGGAACTGCCTATAAGTACCCGAAAGGACAAAGGTAAATGGGCTCCAACTCCCAAGGTACGAGATCAAATACATAGACTCTACTCTTTCAGCATACATGTTCTTCCACTAAAGAGCTTACGACGTCAGATCTGAGACGAACCTCCGTGGGTCGATCTCAGCTACTCTAAACTCCCTCTTTTCCTTAAGTTCCCGTTTGAACTTAAGCATCGGAGGGGATTTGGGTCAGGACCCAGATCCGACCCCCTGACGTTTCTTTGTGGTGTAGATCGTCGAGTCTCAATCTTGTGTGAGGGTCATTTCAGAGCTTTCCAACCTCGACCTATCGACGTACAAGCTGCTCGAGGGTCGATCGAGCACTGCATCTCAATCAACGTCCATCAACCGATCCTGATTCTACCAACCTAGGTCCCATTCAACTAGCTAACAAGGCTCCGACTCAGCATGAAGGGTCCACGTCAGCTAGACAACTGTATCAGTCATTTTTGGCATTAACAGTTTGCGCCATCTATGAAAAACACGAGTCGACATCCCAATCAACGAAATATCTCGACCATATTGACTCGCCCATCAACACCCTCCGACGATACCTTGGCACCTCCTAGTGTCGGCCTCATCAACATGATAGTGGGAGGTCCTCCGCACCCAGAGCTGTCAACCTCGTTCCAAAGCTCCTATGTCGGAAGGTTAATGACAATATCCGTGGGGTGAAAGCGCCCCAGAGATTCTACACCTCCTATATCCTTTTTAGATGAATATCTAGAGGGTGTAGAACTATCGCACGATGATGCCGTCGTCATCACGGCCACCATCAACAAGATCATCGTAAAGAGATTACTCGTCGACACCGGAAGCTCGTGCGACGTGCTCTTCTTCACCACGTTGGAGAGACTGGGGCTGTCCTCCGTGGAGTTGACACCTTATTCAGGACCTCTAGTGGGATTCACTGGACATTCCGTCCCAGTAGTTGACATCATCACCCTACCGGTGACCTTAGGTACATATCCACGACAAGTCACAAGCCTGATCAATTTCGTGTTGGTAAAGATCAACCCGACGTACAACGAAATCATCGACAGACCACTACTAAATGCTATAGAAGCGGTGATCTCAACTTTCCATCAAATGATCAAATTCCAGACTTCTGAAGGAGTCGGGAAAGCGAGAGAAAATCTGATGCAAACACGATCGTGATATACTCTGTCCACGCTTTGAGAAGGATAGGGCAGGCAGACCCGGTTAATCCCAAAGGAAAAGATCGATGGCCCACAACAGTCGAAGAGACGGAGAACATCCGAATCTCTGAAGAAGAATTGAAGACTGTCTCTAATGGGTCAATGCTCCCTTTCAACCTAAGGGAGCAGTTGATCGCTCTCTTGAGAGAGCATACAGATGTTTTCGCCTAGTCCCCGAAGGATATGCCTGGCATCGACCCCGAGGTGATATCCCACAAGCTGGAGGTCGACCCGACTTTCAGACCTATGAAGCAAAAGAAGAGGAACATGAGGGGCAAAAAGATGAAGGCTGCAATCGAGGAAGTGGATCGACTTCTGGAGGCAGGCTTCATTCGGGAAGTCAAATATCCTGATTGGCTCTCGAATGTCGTCATGGTTAAGAAGGCGAATGGAAAATGACGAATGTGCAACGACTTCACCGTTCTCAATAAAGTATGTCTGAAGGATAGTTACCCCCTGTCCCGGATCGACCATCTGGTCGACAGTGCTTCGGGCTACGAACTCCTTAACTTCATGGACGCGTTCTCAGGATATAACCAGATCCAGATGGCACCGAAAGACGAAGAGAAGACTTCTTTCATCACCGATCGATGTATTTTCTGTTATACCAAAATGCCATTTGGTTTGAAGAATGCCGGGGCCACGTACCAACGCATGATGAACGGAGTCTTCGAGGTTCAAATCGGTCGGAACCTAGAAGTCTACGTTGACGATATGCTGGTCAATGCGAAGAAACCGGCAGATCACATTGCAGATCTCCGAGAGATATTCGCATAAATCCGGTGATACAACCTTCGGCTGAACGCTGCCAAATGTACCTTTGGTGTTCGATCGGGGAAGTTCTTTAGTTTCATGCTGACGAATCAAGGGATCGAGGCTAACCCTGACAAGATTGCGGCAATCGTAACGATGAAGGAGCCTACGACCATAAGAAAACACCATAGATTGAACGGGAGAATAACTGCTTTGGGATGGTTCTTGTCTAAGTTGGCCAAGAGATCGTTGCCTTTCATCAAAGTTATAAGAAAGGCGATAGCATCCGCCTCGAATGGCAAAAGGGTCATCGAGTGGGACACAGATTACAAGAAATCTTTCTTCGAATTGAAAGAGTACCTCCACAGCCCACCGCTCCTGACCAAGCCGGACAAGGATGACCAACTCATCATTTATCTGGCTGCTACCATGGAGGTTGTAAGCTCGGCACTCGTCAAAGAGGACTCAGGAGTGCAACGACCTATCTACTACGTCAGCCAAGTCCTCCGAGGTGCAGAAGTAAACTACTCAAGAATAGAGAAGATGGCCTTTGTACTGATCCAATCTGCGAGGAGGCTACGACCATACTTCCAAGCGCACACCATCTTGGTCATCACTAATACTCCCTTGGAACAGACCCTAAAAAGGTTGGATCGTTCGAGGAGAATGACGAAGTGTGGAGTCGAGCTGAGCGAATTCGACATCCAGTTCAAGTCGAGGACCACCATCAACGGGCAGGCTCTCGCTGACTTCATCGACGAACTCATTTACGACGACAGCCTAACGAAAGAGGTATATGTTACTAACATACAATCCGATGCAATTAAAAACGAGGGAACGTGGATCGTACAAGTTGACGGTTCGGCCACTCAAACCGGGAGCGGGGCCGAAATAATTGTCCAAATGTCAGCGGACAACATATTCGAGTCCGCTCTCCGCTTCGATTTCCAAACCACAAATAATGGTGCAGAGTATGAAGCAGCCATCAACGGACTCTGATTGGCTTGAGCCTTAGGAGTAAAGGTGGTCCAACTGCTCAGGGATTCCAACCTCGTCGTCCACCAACTAAACGGAAGGTTTGAGGCTCGCAAAGACACAATGCAGAGCTACATACAAGTTGTTAAAGCGGAGCTCGCCAAATTCAGACGAGTAGAAATCCATCATGTACCAAAGTCGAAGAATTACCGAGCCGACGCCCTTTCGAAGCTTGTGTCATCCTCCCCTGCGAGACTCAGTTAGATAGTGTATGTGCAACGTCTACCACACCCCAGCATATTGGAGCAGGAACTACTAAGCCTCGACCAAGGATTCACTTGGATGGATCTCATTATCCGTTACCTAAGCACAGGGAAAAAGCTGTCACGCCCCGCTTCCCAAAAATACAGAGGCGAAGAGTGACTAAGGCCCGCTTAGGTCGGAGCTGAGAGCTCAGACCCAATAAGCGTCTGTGGTATTCCAAAACGAAGGAACAAGTCCCTGCAAGTTAGTACGGAACAATAAAAGTACTGAAAGGAAAGAGCATATCATTTTATTCTAAACATAATCATCCAAAGTACTGAGAGTCTAAAACGCCCGAAGGGCTACAACTGCTGAAAAGAAAACTACTGGTGCAAGCACCCAACCTAGACAGGAAAACAAAAGGTGCTACGCACCCAATCTAAAACTGGAACAGAAACTCTGGAACAGCAACGAGAGGCCTCTAACGCTGGTCCTCCTCTGGATTGTACTCTGGATCAGTATCCTCTGGCTCCACGTCTGCTGACAAGTCCGCCTCGTCGACGTACTCTGGCTCAACACCTGACGTACAGCACCAAAAGAAGGAACTGTACGTCAGGTAAGGTCTACAAAAAGGGTCAGACCAAACTGCAAGTGCACCGACTATTTAAAAATGGTTTACTGATTGATTAGCATGCTGAGGTTATAATAGAGGAACAAAGAAAGTAACCGCAGCAGGAAAGTAAAACGTGACAAGTAGTAGTTATAGCGTGTGCTACCAACTACGGGACTAGCCTAACAGGTGTCAAGACAAATCAGGACATGGCGGGACAAGACAAGACAAGTGTGACACGAAAGAGTTTACGCCTTACGGTTCGAGGGGGATCAGACCCTCTTACCATACGCACGCTCAACCCTACCCCAAACCCAAGTATTCAAGACATGACATGACAAGGGATCACTCGCTCTAGCTTGGCAAGTGCCCTATTGCCCTCTGGGTTGTGTATCACGACAAGGGATCACTCAGAGAGTGCCCTATTGCCCTCTGGGCTGTGTATCAAGACAAGGGATCACTCAGAGAGTGCCCTATTGCCCTCTGGGCTGTGCAAGACGGGACGGGACGTGACAAGACAGGAAAGGTTATTCTAGGGTGTCCACACGCACGCACACACAAGATAGTCCTATGATGTCAAAAGTTGTTGTTGTTGGGCTCAGACTTCGTCGTCAAGTCTGAGCCGTCACGGGACGTCCCGGGCGCTATCATTTCACGTCCGGTTCTCTTTGTTCACAGTTAACAGTTCTAACAAACTAAGGCCTAAGCACGGCCAAAAGTGCAAGTGGATACACTTGCCTGCGGTGGCGAGTGTGTCGTCCTCCCGGAGCATCTCGTCCAAGCGTCTCGTCAGCGGTAGTCCGTTTGAAATAGTGTCGCGTCGACGGTGTCAGGTCTCGTTTTCAGCAATTCCTATTAGGGTTCGTGTCTAGGTTATCGGGACTATCCTATTCGTCAGAAATCACATTTTTGGTGTTCAGCCCTATTCGACGATCTATCCTATGTGCACAGTCATCAAGTCCATTCATCGATTTTCCTATGTTTGCACAACGTTTTAAAAGAGCGAAAAGGAAAATTTAATTAAAGTTGTCGACTTTTAGTTTTGGGTCCGATTATAGCTACGGTGGGGGTTGCTACGAGTTTGGGGAACCAACCTTTTCCGGATTCTGGAATAGAATGAAAGTAGTGGCGAAGAACTCCTCGTCGCCAAATCTGAATCACGAACAAGATTCCAAAAGCTAGATCTTGCGACGAAGGGCTACGACGTGTCGTAACGTCGTAGTCGGCAAATCCATGAAGAAGAACACCAAAGTGGGGCCCACAGCAGTGCTAGGGGTCAATGGGGGACCCACAACACTTTTGGAGAACTTGGGGGGCCCACGGTGGCAAGCGATGCGACGGATGCGGGGTTACGACGAAGATCGTCGGCCGCAGCTAGCCGCCGCTGCGGGGGTTTCTCTCGGTCAGACCGAGAGGAGCTCTCGGTCAGGCGCTGCGGGTGCTGGCGCTTGCGAAGAGGAGGCTGCAGCGGGCGGGGCTCTCGGTCGTAGCGGGCCAAATGCGGGGGATCTCTTCGGTCGGGCGCTTGGGGCGGGGGTTGCAACGCAGCGGGTTGCAACGGAGTGGAGCGGGGTGTGGAGCGGGGTGCGGAGCGGGGGTTGCCTTCGGTCGTAGCGGGCGGATGCGGGGGATTCTATCGGTCGCAGCGGGGGCGGCTGCGGGCTGCAATGTTGCAGCTTGCAACGTTGCGGAGCGGAGTGGATGCGGGGGTTAGCCTCGGTCAGACTGAGGAAATGCGGGGGTTTCCTTCGGTCGTGCGGGGCGGCTGCGGCTGTAGGGGGTGCGAAGCTTTGGGGGGGGTTTTGACGGCTAGGGTTTGTGTTGTTGCGAAAAATACTTAACCTAGGGATTATTTAAATAGGAAAGGGGGTTAGGGCTAGGTCTAGGGTTTAGGAAATTATTTAAAATAATTAAAATAATTAAAAAGCTTAGAATAACTCTCCCTCACCCTCTCTCATGCATGGAGATGCGGCTAGGGCTTGGGCTTGGGTCAAAAATTATTTTTGTAGAGTTATTATGAAATAGGAATTTTATTAGAACTAAAATACTTATAAAAGTAAGATTTAAAAATATTATAAACTTAGTCAAAAATAGAAAATAGGTCAAACGAATTCTAAAAATTGTAAAATAAATATGGGGTGCTCGAGACGACGAAAGAAAGAGGACTAAGAAGACTGATCTAAATTTCGACGTCGATGGGCGAAACTAAAAATAGAAACGTCACACGCCAAAGCTGAAAATCGTGACGTCACTTCAAATATGATCAAATCGTGAAAGAACGACCCGAGAAATGTCGTTCCAAAATAGTGCCACAATTTAATACTCTCAGAGACGATCACAACGACATATCACACAAAAGTGTTCAAAAATCAAACAAGTCTAAGATAACAACGTGCACGATCAAAAGCACGTGCACGAAGAAAGTACGATCGAAAACCGACCGTTACAAAAGCCGACCGACTCGGTAGAGGTGCGAAAGCTAGAACGGAAGGTGTACCAATTCGTTATGCTAGACGGTTCATTTTGCAAAAGGCGATTGACTAGGTATGACATTTTCCCCTACCTCAAATGTTTAGACTCGCAGGAAGCGGTTTATATGATCCTAGAGATTCATGAGGGTGATTGCGGGAACCATTGCATGGCAAAAGCAATAGCTTTGAAGGCCATAAGTACTTCTGGCCAACCATGTTCAAGGATGTTGTCGAGTACGTGCGAAAGTGTCCGACTTGCCAGAAATTCTCAAGGATCAGCTCGGCCCCTCCAACTATCTGATCCCTATCGTTAATCCAGTGCCCTTCGCTAAGTGGGGATTGGAACTCCTCGGTCTATTCAAGCAAGTGAGCAGGCAATGGAAATTCCTGATAGTGATAATCGACTACTTCACAAAATGGATCGAGGCAGAGCCCCTGTCCCGAATCACCTGGAAAGAAGTCAGAGCTTCGTCTGGAAATCCATTATCTATCGGGTTGGCATCCCACAATCCATCGTGACAGACAATGTGATGCAATTTGACAGTGTCGGCTTCAAGGATTTCTGCTCCGAGCTGAAGATCAAGCTGCATTTCGCCTCTGTCGCTATCTCCAGTCCAATGGATTGGCAGAAGCTGCTAACAAATACATCCTTGGACCCATTCAGAAGAGAATAACCGGGCTCGAGGGAACTTGGCCAGAGGAGATCACCGGCATACTATGCTTGTACAGAACAACCCATAAAACCTCAACAGGTGAAATACCATCCATGCTTCCTTATGGTTGTGAAGCTGTCGTCCCTGTGGAGGTTAATGAACGACCACTTCGTCTCTAATACTATGAGAAAGAGAGAAACTCAGAAGGACTCGAACTCAACCTACAACTCGTCGACGAGGTTTGCGAATGGGCTTTGACGACACTCATTGAACAAAAAGGATGCATGGCTCGGTATTTCAACTCCAAGATACACGGACGTAGCTTCTGTATAGGCGACTTAGTGCTACGTAAGGCTGCCTTCACCCCCGAGATTCTCAAGCAAGGAAAGCTCATTGCGAAGTGGAAAGGGCCTTACAAAGTGATTGATGTGCTCAGTCCGGCCACCTATCGGATCGCTACATTGGATGATAGGGAGCTACCCCATCTGAGTGCTTAGTATCAGTGGAAGTATTATCATTGATTGTACCAGCGATGGTAAATAAATTGGGCAATCAAAACTTACCTTTGTTTTTTATCTTACGCAAATTTATGATAAATACAAAGTCGATCGTTTCGTATCTATCTAATGATTTCTTACCCTAGTCACCAGCCGTAAGCCGGTGGATCACCCCTCGCCATTGAACGACCCTCGACTGTCGTCCACCGTAAGCCGAGGGATCGCCCTCGCCACCGAATGACCCTCGACCCTCGACGGCCGTAAGTCGAAGGGGCCTCGTCTCTTGCCACTGAACGACCCTAGTCGTCAGCCATAAGCCGTGGGATTAGCCCTCGCCACTGAACGACCCCCGACTGTCGTCGGCCGTAAGCCGAAGGGGCCTTGCCCCTCACCACCAAACAACCCTCGACCCTCTCAGTCGTAAGTCGAATGGGCCTCACCCTTCACCACCGAACGATTCTAATCATCAGCCGTAAGTCGGAGGATCACCCCTCGCCACTGAATGACCCCCGATTGTTGCCAGTCGTAAGTCGAAGGGGCCTCGCCCCTCGCCACCGAACGACCCTAGACTTTCTTCGTCATAAGCCGAATGGGCATCGCCCCTCGCCACCGAACGACCGTCAAATTTCGTTGGCTCTAAGTCGAAGTGGCCTTGCTCCTCGCTACCAAATGAAACGCACCCCCGTGGTTTATGGTCTAAAAGATTGTATTTGTCGAGTGAATGCGCCTAACTTATTAACGACCAAACTTACCCTCGATTTCTATGGAATTGAAATTTGAGTCGTTGAGGGGCCATACACGCACATATCGCATATCTTAGGCTCAAATAAAAATCAAATGAAGACTCAAAAGTTGTCGATCAAAAGTTGTTGTCGATCAAAAGATGTATTTATTCAAAGCAAAAAGGGTTACATAAAACCTAGGCTAAATTCTACCAGCCGAGGACGGAGGAGCACCTCTCGGTACAAAGACATTATGGAAAGCTTCCATCGCCTTTGTGAACCTCACCGTGAGCTCCTCCTTCTCTCTCACCGCGGCCCTCTCGAGCTCGGCAACTTTGGCTTGGAACTCAACGGCCTCCGCTTTGCAAGCCTCCGCCCATCTCTCGGAGTCGAAAGCTTTGGCTCAGAGCTCGATCGCTTCCCTCTTTGAAGCGTCGAGGTCCGCCTGGAGCTGAGTTATCTCCATCCTCTATTGAAGCTCAACAGACTTGCGGAGGTCGGACATGGACGAGAGGCTATTTTGGCCTCTACAGCCATCCACTCGGCTTCTGCCTTGGCTATGAGGGCTCTCCAGATTCTCTTCTTCCTTCCTCATCCGGGCTTCGAGCTCGAACGCCTTGCGCTCAGTGGCTTCCACCCGCCGACACCCTTCTATCAAGTCGATGGCCTGGTGACGCAATGATGTGTCCATACTTTTCATATATTTACTGCATCATTTCATATTATATTCGTAATCAAAAGTTCATATTTTCATATATTATCGCACTTCTAATGCTATATTCGAGTTTCGTATAGATTTGTAGATTTTCAGGAATTTTGGAGCGAATCCGATCTATTATAGGACACGGACACATCCGAGATGTCCGGAGCATCATTGGCTAGGTTCCATAGGTGTTCGGCAAGGCATGGAAGAAGATTGGAGGAGAGGAGGGAAAGAGAGCGAGAGTTGAGAGCTCTAAGGGCAACTAGAGTCTGTTTCCTAGGCTACTCGGTGGAGTACGATCAGCACTAGACCGAGCTGACACGAAGAAATCACAGCAAAAACGGACACGCCTCACTTGACCGATCAGACAGCCAACTCGACCGAGATGCATCCAAACAGAGTGACTATTCTGAGTCATTCTCCAAGCACTGTAGCTCGACCAAGCAACTAAGTGTACTCGACTGAGCAGGCGATCTACTCGACCCGAGTCGCCACCAAACAGAACCGTGTTTTGAGGAGAGGTCAGCTCTACTGTAGCTCGACCGAGTGGAGGGGCTGCTCGACACAGTAGCCCGGATCAGCCTAGAGCCAATGAAGCCGCAAAGCAGAGCTGCATGTCAGCTCGACCGAGCGGCACCGCTACTCGACCGAGTAGGGGGCCACGGCCAGATTAGTTAGTGGGCCCAAGTGCCCAGATTTTCTGATTTTTTTGAGGGTCCATACCCCTTGTATTTAAGTAGGATTTTTACACTATCTTAGATAGACTACCTTTCTTTAGTTTTCGTTTTAGAAAAGAGAGTTCTTAGCCGTCGCTATTTTCTGGAAGACAAAGTTCATATTTTTATTAGTCTGTTTTGCTTGGAATATTGTGCCCTTAATTCTCTGCGTGTGCTTATTGATCTACGACGTTTTGGTAACGATCTTCTCTCTTTATATGCTTTATTTAATGTATTCAATTGCGATGTTGATCTCTCTAGCCTTTATTGAATTCTCTCTTGTTATCTCTATGATCCATGAGTAGTCTTTTCTAGGGCTAATGGATTAGCCCTAGGATTTTAGGATTTAGATGTAAAGTTAGGATTTTTATGTTATTTTGGTATAAAAGGGATGTGATTTGGTTGATCTAGCCAAGCTTGTAGGAGATTCCAAATAGGGTTCGTGACCATGATGGTGGCATGCACTTTGGACGGATATCCTATGAACTTAATTAGTATGTTAGTGAATCCAATTGGAGTTCGTGACCATGATAGTGGCACGTACTTTGACGGGATCTACCGACATCCTATATTACTAATTGATGTCTACGATAGTAGGGTCAATGAGAGCCACCAACTCACAGACTAAAGCTCTACCCACGATAGTGGTGAGAGTAGAGTTGAGAGTAGTTGTCGATCATAATGCACGGATCACGTGTGAGGCCGTCCACGATGGTGGAGCTAAACACGGGATACGTTAGACGAGTGACATGACGATAGCTGGCCATGAGTTCTATATTTTAGATGTGACAATCTCTCCCTAATAAATCCAATTCAACGTAAGAATTCTAACCTAGAATCGACATCCGACGATCCTAGTGGTGAGTCCTAATGCCCTAGTCTTTTTATATTGTTAATAATCATGATAAGAGATATTTTGTGACAACCAATCTGAATACGCCTGCTAATATTATTCTGAGATTTGGAAAATACCCAAGCTAATTAACATCACATCCATGTGGATTCGACATCTTTCTATACTTCAAAGCCTAACACCGTGCACTTGCGGTAATTTCAGGGGTTAATTTAGGAACACATCTAGCCATTGGCACCGTTAGCGGGGATTTATCTCCGTGTGATTCGTGTCATAACTAGGTGGGTTTTGAGGTTAATTCTGGCAGCATCAAGCTTTTGGCGTCGTTGCCGGGGAGGTAACGGTTATTACTTGGGATTATTTCTTTATTGAAGAATTTGTTAGCAACTCTTACCATCTTCTATCTTTTTATATTTTTATTCTTTTTATTCCTTTGCTGCTGATGGTTTTTCTCTTAGCTTTTGCTTGTGCATGAACACTCTCCTCGGGGGTTCTAACGAAGAATTATTATTTGACCCCGAGATTGAAAGGACAGCCAGAAGACTCGGAGCTGAAAAGAGGAATCAGATTATCATTGAACCAATGGCAGACGACATTTTTCTAACAGTAATATCAGAGTTGATGTGATGGATTTGAAAGGATAGGATGTCCAGCTGATCGATCTATGGATTAGCACATCTCTTAGCAGGTTGTGTGCTCGGGACTTCCTCAAGTGTTTCTTAGAATAACTTATTATTTAATAAATATGGGCTTTATCCGAGGACGCAAAATACGGAAGCTTTATATGGGCTTCGCCCCTATTTATTAGGCATAACATCACCGGGATCATGAAAACCAAACTCTATTTAAAGTGGTGGTTTTGTTGTGGATGGTCATTATATATCTTTCTTTCATTGGCTCTGATGAACTTGTTTTGTTTTTCTTGTTGGTTTATATGTCACATATGCGCTGATCTAATATGAAATCCTCGTGCACTTGTAGCATGCCGGTTGCCTTCATATCTACTCCTAAGTTGTGCGGTGAGTAACAACGGTTTACGTCCAGTTATTGTCATGATAAAAATGAGCATCAGATGGCCAAGGAGGGGATTTCCTCCTTGGCCACAATCCATGTCGTCCACACCTCCATGTGGGGCCCACATCCCCACATTGAGGTGTGAATTGCAATCCACACCCCCACATGGTGGTGTGGGCAGCCAAGATTGTGGCCAATGAGGAACTCCCCTCCTTGTCCACTGACCCCCATTAACCTCTATTATCATATTTTTTGATACATCGGAAAGAAAGATACAAGGATTAGAGGTTAAACCCCCTAGGCAGACCAGATCCCTTTACGTCCATGACAAGTAATTGAGCTAAAGAAGCAGGCGAACGATCCCAAATACGCAGTTCTTCATCAAGTTGACATCCCAAATTTGCAAGTACGTCAGTATAAAAATTTGCCTCCCTAAATCCATGCTCAATAGTGCATAGCCGAAATTTCACCACCAAATGCCGAATGTCCAGAATCAGATTCCAAAGTGGATAAGCATCTGCATCCTTAGAATTTAAAAGTAGGAGGACGACCTTTGAATCTGATTCACACATAACCTCCAAGAACCCCTTTCGCAACGAGATCTGCAATCCAAAAGGTATCGCCTGGAGCTCCGCGTTCAGGTTAGTCCCCCACCCAAGATAAACAGAGAATCCAAGTAACCATGAACCCTGATCATCCCGCAAAATGCCACCTGCACCTGCAATACCTGGATTTTCCTTGCTAGCACCATCAACATTTATTTTGATCACTCCTGACCTAGGAGGAGCCCACCAAATGAGTGAATCAGTAGGAGCGACTGGAGAGGGCTTGCAAGAAAGACGAGAGACCTCTGCTGCAACAAGGGAAATCTGTCGCAAAATAAGAGTACCATCCTTATCCTTATCCCCCTGCGAAAAAATCATGTGGCAACGGGCACCCCAAATCTTCCACAAACATGCAGTAAACAACCTGATGGGGGGATGCGTCCCTATGTCCAAGAAACCCTTAATCCACTCCACCAACCATAGAGAATAGAATCCTGAAAAGATTGATCTAGGAAAGAGAACCTCCCAAACTCTCCTTGCTCCAACACAATCTCTGAGAGCATGGATCTTTGTCTCAGGACCAGCAGAGCAGAATGAACACAAATCAGAATCAGTGATTCCCCTCTTAAAACGCAACACATTTGTGACAATCCTTTCCTTGAAGACCAGCCATAAGAAATACATCCAACGAACAAGCAAAGGCAACTTCCATAACCATGCAAACTGAAACTCCGACCCTCCATCTGTTTCCAGCAACTTCCGATAAACTGATTGAGTTGAAAAAATCCCATTTAGTGTTAGTTTTCATATTTTACTATCCCTCTGTGCAGCAACTTTGGAAAGTGGGTAAGACATAATCCTGTGTGCTACAATATCTGGAACCAATTGAAGTAACTTGTCAATATCCCATGAACCATGTGCAATAAATTCACTAACAAGAGTCTGAGAACAATCCAACCGAGGAGGGAGATCAGCAGAAGAAGAAAGTGGTTGCCCCAACCAATTAGCTCTCCAAAAATAAGTACATTGCCCATCACCAACCCTTTCTAATAGCCCATCTTTAAAAAAATTCAATCCTTGAACTAAACATTTCCAAGAGTAAGACCAAGATGAAGGAAGGGAGTTCAAACCAGAAATATACTCAACAAAATTTTCAGGGAGCTTATATTTTGCTTTCAACAACCTTACCCAAAGAGAACGGGGTTCCTTCAAAAACCTCCAGGCTAGCCTCTGTAATATTACATTATTATGCAACTCCATGGATCTGAGGCCAAGACCTCCTACCTTCTTTGGTTTACACACCTCCTTCCAACTAACAAGGTGAAGTCTCTTCTTTCCTTCATGTCCACCCCATATAAAGGCCCTATTTAACTTATCTATCTCCCTCATTGTATTCTTTGGGAAACGGGTAGTAAACATAGCATATGTAGGTATGGCAGTAGTAACTGAACTAACCAGGGTAGCACGTCCTCCCAGGCTCAACAATTTCGATTTCCAACAAGTGAGCTTAGAGCTAATTCTCTCCACCACATCTCTGTAAGTATCCTTCGACACTCTGCCATGAAGTAAAGGCACACCCAGGTACTTTTACAAATCAGTAGATATATGAACACCTAACGAAGAACATATATTCAAAGCATGTTGACGTCCTACCGTCAGGGAGACAAAACACCTTGATTTCTCCAAATTGACCTTCGAACCAGATGAGCACAAAACAAGTCCAATATCTCCATGACCCTACTAGTTTGTGATAAAGTAGCTCTACCAAACAAGAACAGGTCCTCTGTAAATAGCAAATGGGTAATAGCAGGAACCCCCTTTCCAATCACAATTGGCTTCCAAACCTTCGCAACAACCGCTTTCAGAAATGAGTAACCCCAGCCTCTGCATACATAGTACGAATAAATATGGGGAAAGAGGATCACCTTGACATAGCCCCCTTCCTGGTTTAAACCATTCCGAAATCTCTCCATTCCATAATACTGAAATCTGAGCTGAAGACACACAAAACATGATGAGTCTTATCCATGAGCTGGGGAACCCGAACAGAACCTGTCTCCTCCTAAAAGTCCCACCTAATCTTGTTATATGATGTTTCCAAGTCTATCTTCGGTGCAAAGAGACCAGCCTGACTTTTTGATTTTCTTATCGTATGAATCAGTTCCTGAGCAACTACAATATTATTTGATGCATGTCTCCCAGGAATAAAACTCGCTTGTAAAGGTCCAACCAGCTCTGCAAGGAATGGGCGAAGTCTGTTGACAAGCACTTTAGTAATGATTTTATATGTCACGCAACATAAACTAATAGGCCGGAACTGCTTAACCAGTGTAGGTTGTTGGACCTTAGGAATAAGAACTAGCAAAATCTTGCATAGCTCTTGATCAAAAAAGCCTCTTTCCAAAGCAGACGACACTAACTCCACCAAAGAGTGCTTAATTGTATCCCACATTTCCTAAAAAAAATCAGCTTGGAAGCCATCTACTCCAGGGGACTTCCACGGTTTCATTTGGAATAGCGCTGCTTTAACCTCCTTCTCCAATACATTCCCCTCCAGCATCTCTGCCTGAGAAAGTGTCAAAGATGGGCAATGTGGATGTGAAAATGATTGTCTGACACCCCCCTTAATCTAAAACAAAGATCTGTAGAAATCAGTAACATGGAGCTGCAAAGCCTCTCTATCCATAATCCAATGACTATCAATATCTTTCAACATAGCAATACAATTCCTCCTCCTTCTAAATAAGGTGGAAATGTGGAAAATTTTTGTAATCCTATCCCCTTTGAGCAACCAATCAGCCCAAGATTTTTGGGCCCAAAAAACCTCTTCCTGTGAAAGAATATCATCATACTCTGCCAATACCGTTCCTCTAAACTACATAGCTGATGGGACCAATGAACAAAAAGTTCTCTTTGTACTCCGTCAATCCTCCCCTTGATCCATCTCTTTCTCCGAAACAGATTTTCAAAAGATTCACGGTTCCATATAACACTACTACAAAATGGACCTTTAACAGCGCTTAAATAAGGCCTTTAATAGCGCTTTACAAGCGCTATCTATCTCGTCGCTGCTATAGGGGGGCTGGTTTTAATAGCGCTTTACAAGCGCTGTTAAAGGGGGCCTTTAACAGCGCTTGTTTGTGCAAGCGCTGTTAAAGGGGGGTCTTTAACAGCGCTTGTTTGGGAAAGCGCTGTTAAAGGGGGGCCTTTAACAACGCTTGTTTGGGAAAGCGCTGTTAAAGGCCCCCCTTTAACAGCGCTTGTTTGGAAAAGCGATGTTAAAGGCCCCCCTTTAACAGCGCTTGTTTGGGCAAGCGCTGTTAAAGGCCCCCTTTAACAGCGCTTGTTTGTGCAAGCGCTGTTAAAGCCCCCCCTTTAACAGCGCCTGTTTGTGCAAGCGTTGTTAAAAGGGGGCATTTAACAGCGCTTGGTAAACGGGGACTGCAGCACGTAGCTTGTTCTTTGAAGCTCGGACAAGCCACTCACTAGTGATTCATACGCATGACGTTTTGATGACGAGTCATCGCAAATGTTTTCGAGTAATACCATAATCGCGAAATCATAATTGCAAATGTTTCGTAATAAGTCAACATTCATTTGATCGAAAATATATTCAGCATTTCTATTAAAGTATCCAAACTGACAGATGAAATTGTTATTAATAAAGAGCACCATTAATTCTTGATATTTGTCTAAGATCGCATACAGAAACTTGTAGAAACCAAATTACATGCTACATTTAGCTCCCAGTTGGTTTGAAACGTTAAACAAACCGTTAATCAAGCCTTCATTCTGTATCAAGTTTTATAAATTGAGTATGTGATTTCCCATCCATTTTTCTCTCCATAGAATACCAATTCAAGTCCAACCCCATGAACATAACGGCTTGCTCAATTGATCCTGACGCACAAGCCACACTCTCACATCCTGATACGAATCGTGTGTTTTTAACACAGCCTTGGATTGCCTGAAGGGGGGCGATGGAAGTACACGTGTATTATCACCGCCCCGACCGGCAGCATCACTTGGGCCGCCACCGCGGTCGCTTCTTCAGGATTGTGGTGGTGGGGGAGACTGCACACCGGGCTGCTGGCTGCAGAATTGCACATTGGAACAAAGAATAATACACATAAATCTTTAAAGAGAGAAGATAAAACTAGTATAAATGATGCAACGATCAAATCCATGCTGCTTACAGAACATAGCCAAGGCGGCCGTCAGGTAGAACCATTGGCACCATTCTCATCCATGTGGGCATTGGCCCCCTACCGTATATTACAGGCTGCAAATTCAACCGCCAAATCCTCCATTAAACATGTATGCAGAGTAAATGTCTCTTTAAAAAAAAGAAAAAAAACATAAACAGAACAAAACCAAGGTTATGGGTATCAGACTAATCTCGTTTTGATTGAGGCAAGAGAAAACCTGGCCTGCTCCTGCTGTGCCATATCCGGCACTGTAAGACCCGTATGGATCTGCCCCGTACCCATACGGGTATTGAGAATAATTAGGAAGTTGCCCAGCTTTGTACGCATTGGAGGCATAATCAAAATTTCTGTCGGTCTGAGGTTTTGCAAGGACAACCTCAATTACTTGCCATGATCACAAGATACAAACCATTCATCTACAGTTTACCAACAGCATACCAACATAGAAACAGAATATTCAGCAGATGTGAAATGACATGTATTTTGCACTAGGGCAATACACCTTCTAAGTTTTTTAAACCAAATGGGGTTACACTTCACTTTGAAAATAATACATATTTTCTAATATAACCAGCATTAATCGTTAAGAGGAGCAAATATTGATTCTAACATGAAAACTAGACGACATAAAAAACCAAAATCAGAAGACCAACATACCTTGCCCCGCACAGCAATCATCGGCCTCAGCTTTACATCCACAGGAGGAGCACGAACAGAAAGAAGTTCCATCCACATAAAAATGCAGATTCCAAGTTCCCTCCTCTCCTCGCCAACCTTTTTCATCCAACAAATTTACTAGGAAAAATAATGAAATAAGAATGGCAACAACAAAGCGAGCAAAAAGGAATACCAAGAAGAATAAGAATATATCATTAAAAGTAACGACTCATGAGTAAGAACCAGACAACATATGCCTCAGTAAGGCACACATTTCACGTATCAGATCCTGCGCTGGAGCTGATGCAAGTGCCTTATGTGAGGCACATGCTTTACACTCTATTCCAGCTTACGCATACTCTCTTTCTACTGCCTCCATTTCTGTCCTCCTCTCTTCTTCAGTGCTAGTTTATATTTATTAGATAATTAAGCATGTTTAAATTGAAACTTGAAACTTAAGTATTTTGGCACTGTTGACCTTTACAAACTCTGAGTAATTTTTTTAATCAAAGAAATTTGGTTTGTTATATTTCAAAGAATATAGCAAGCTAATATTATTTCTAACGTATACATATTGGCTAAGATCTTGCTAACTTTTACTTAATTTTATTCAATTTCCTTTTTCTAAGAAAAGATGAAATTCGATGTTGCTTTTATTGAAAAAGAAGTGAAGCATTATTGCAAATACAAAATCTTCAAAACTATCTAATACATATAATACCTAAATTCCAATCTTAGTACATAATCCAAGAAAACTTCTAGTAACTACTCTTTTCTATACTCTTTCCCCATCTCTTCAATCTAATTATCATCTAACCACAACATTATGTTGCTACTGTGAATGATAACAGTGATTATACTTTTCATGCTACATTCCAACCATACCAATAATACCTGAAGCAAGATAAAATTTTGTCATTGTGAAGTTGATACATGTTAATAGTTACTTAAATATATACCTATCAACATATGTTAAATGATATTGATAGTAATATAAATAATACAAAGACCATGAGGCTTACGCCTCACGCTTCTCATTGCGCCTCTACCTTTTTAAACAATGGTTGAAAGTTGTCATGTGATCAAAAGCAAGTACATGAACTTTAGTTCTTCCTTTCAAGAAGATGCATAATTTGCTTATTCCAGAAATAATTTTGCATTAATGCTTTCAATTTCTTTTCCCCACAATACTCATTTTATGGCATCCTTCATGTGAGCGATAATTAATCTGAATATAAGCATTAATTCAAAATAATTAAACACCTTAACTCAAACATGGACATTAATCATACAAGGATCCAATATGGATGTTTCCAGATGACAATATTTGCACAAGTTCACAGAAAAATATTAGGTGCTATTAACATGCAGGTATTCTTCAATGATGTGCATCCAGTTAGCATTTGATAGAAACTGGAGGTAGTAACATTGCCTCATTGGCTCTATTTCATTAAAGGATAACAAAGTTAATTGAATTGACACATACACAGAGTAAATGGTGTTGGTAGTTAGAACTGGAATCTTCCTAGTAATGTGTCTCATTTTCAACAGAAAAGATGGCCCAATCGCTTCAGGTAGAAAGTAACCAGGGAAAAAAAAACTCCAATCTAGTTCCCAGAGATATCAGAGACGTCGATTTGGACAAATTGATTGAATATTAATTTGGAAAAGCAATCCAAATCCTTAAAATTATACTACATGCGATTAGCACCAAATCAATAGATTAAAGGAAGCAAGAACATGTCGTATTGGATCAAGATATTACAAGGATCGGATCAAAATTTTGTCCCAACCAGTCATAATTAGAACTGCATGGGAACCCCAATACAATCTTATCTATCAATATAATTAATATTTCTGATACTAGCTGAAAGGCCATGCACAAAGAATTAATTAGCACACTCACAAAGATGTGTTTGCTGAAAATTTGATTAGCATGTAGGTGGCAATTTAGAACAAGGAAACAGTAACAAAGGTATTGACAGTCAGGTCATCGATGTCGTAAACATAAGCCAGTGATATTACATACGAAACGAGCATGGGAAGGAAGAAGAAAGATTCAAACCGTAGTTGGATTGCCAATTAAGAAGCTATTTGGATTGCCAAGCCGTAGTTGAACATTCATATATGCTTACTTGAAATTTTAACATGGGTGCTAGATATGCATCGCATCAACTTAGGAAATAATACCACTAACAAGCAACAAAAACCAAAACAAGCATCTATACTAAATAATGGCATTATTAACCAAATATCACAACGACAAAAAGAAAGCATTATTAATGCAAATTGACCAAATATCACAACTTTATCAAAGGGTAAAAAACAAATTTTCACTGAATACCGACCTTTAGGGTGCACATCTATACTAAATAATGACATATTTCTGGACCACATAACGACACCAATCTTCCTTGACTTCAGCTAGTTGATCAGGAGAGTAAGTAGCACATTTGTAGTCAGGGAAGTACTACAAAATAGAATATCATAGCAAATAGCAAATATATGTTATAATCAAATATTAGCAAATATAAATGAAAAATGCGATAAATATAAATTAAGACAAACTACATACCGTATCTGGGATGATGTTTTCATTTTGTGAAAGGATTTCTTTCATGAATCTCATAACATAATAACCACAATCAATTGTATTGGTCTGAAGGGGGCACTATACAATTCAAAAATGAAAAATTAAATGAATGGTGTGTTATCCTTGTTTGATCTAGATTTGAGCAACATATTAAATTAGAAGAGACCGTTGTACATACATTTATACGGATCCGCGTGGTTTTGTTTGATCTAGATTTCAGGACCCTGGTTCCCTTAGCAGCACGATAAATGCACAAAGCTCTAACAAAATAAAATAAATTTAGTCAACTCGTTATATTCAACATGTATCATATTTACATATTGACATAAAACACAATTAACTTACTTGTCGAATGTATCCTTCATGGTTTGATTATATTTTGGATCATGATGCAAGGAATCCAAATAATATATTGTCTCTGATGTGGCATTGATGACTAACAACACCCAATGACCCCTACAAAAGTAGTTAGCAAATTCTAAGTAACTACATTCTTCGGAATTCATTAAATTAAATAAAATTATTAAAAAGTTATTTACCCTGTATTATATGGTGCCAAGAATAACTTCCCTGGCTCGTTATATTCAATAATTGCATCGGCTATATACTTCGTTGGCTCATCCACTAAAGAAGATGTGTTATGTGGGCATAAGAATGAGAATCTCCTTGTGTTTTGTCTGTTGAGAACCAACTCATAGTACAAGTACCTTGAATGATGATTTAAAATAAGTTATCAATAATATCATCATTTAATTGAAAAGAAATTCTAAAAATTGTTTACTGAAAGTACCTGATATATACACAGATTATCGGACAATCTAACCATTAGTGTTGAAGAAGTTCCTTGACAATTTGATGACTAATTAACTCCATATATGATATACCAAAAATGTCTCTCTCCATGTCTATTTGTAACAGCGCACCACCTTGAAGCTTTTGTGTAGCATATACCTGAATAAAATTGCAATACATGGAGAGATTATTTGCAGCAACTGCAGGAAACGACTCCTGATGTTTTGACTCTACTATTTCTTGTTTCTTTTTACTAGTTGCACGAACAGCATGGGAGGGCTCCTGATGTTTTGTCTTTACTTTTTCTTGTTTCTTTTTAGGAGTACCTGACTCCTTTGTTTTAACCGACTCTTTGCAGTTAGATTTTACGGGCACCTGTATGTGAAAGCATTTAAGTGAATCATTTAGTTAGAAAATAATGAAACAACAATATAAGAATCTAATGTATACCATAAGAAGTCTAACCGTAGAGACCAAATCAATAAGGTTGGTTGGCCATGCAACAAAAGTACCAATCGCATCACCCACTACCATGACTCCTGCATCCTCTATAGGTATTGGTAGTGGTGCATCTGACTCTATCACATGTTCATTCATAACTTTCATATGATTCATGGGTAATGATATATTATGTAGTTTTCTATCATCAGGACGATTGAAGACCTTTCCCTTCCCAACTATGCGATGTGACGGGGATGATAAATAGAAATTGCATGATGAGATGTCCTAAAACAAAATTTTCATAAAGAAAACATCAATTAATGTTGTTAATCATACATGAATGTATTTTCCTAATAATATCTTGAATCGATTATTTGTAAATGCAATAATTTAATAGAAAAACACTTACTTCAGGAATATTACAGGAAAGAAGCGTGCAACTACCACTTTTGCTGATTGTAGCTAATTCTTTGTTGTGACCCATACTCTCAAATACTTTCATCTTCTCTAAGAGCAATGCCATTGTTTCTCTCAAGTCCGCGTTATCATTATTTCTTCTGCGCTTTTCACTTGGGAAACAATCTTTTACTGACGGCCCGAATCCATAACCTCTAACACGTCCAGGATACTCTGGGACATTTAAGACTCGAGAAAGTATATCCTGCGAGTCCTGTAACTGATCCTGTGATGTAGTTTGTGAAATGGTCTCCTGGCACATAAATTTGAAAGGTAACATATACATCATTAGTGATAAAATAAGAAAATAATAAAAGAACTAGAGTAAAATGATATCATACTTACAATTTTCTCACACACTTGCTGAACATTTTCATTATCAACCACTCCTAACTTATTTACACGAGCACCCTTCCATAAATCATGACGGGATATGGATGTGTCATTTGATTCTGAATCCTTTAACTGTACATTCAGACAATTAAGATAATTAATAAATTGATTGAAAATCATTTCTAACATCTTATACGTTATATCTTTTGCATACTTACCATCTTTTGCTCAAGGCGTGCGTAACCCATACGGCCCTTTCTATATGGGTACATATGATTTAATGCTCTTTTTCGATTTTAAGTGCTTCGCATCTATTTAGGCACAAAGCAACTATACAAAGTAATATGTTTAGTCAGATTCCTCAAAAAGAGTAACATTGCCTTAAATTCATCGCACTGACGTTTAGCAACAAACGCTCTCCATTGATCTTCAGATATGAAAGGATACTCATGTGGAGGATGCTCAATAACACTACCACTTTCATCACAAACATAATTCTTTGTTAAGTAGGTTATGAAATTTCTACAAAGTTTGCCTGCTTCTTTAAGAATATATCTCCAATGACTATCATCAACAATGAAAGATGTCTACAAAAGTGTGCTCAATTGTGTTAGTATGTTTGTATAAGAATAAAAAAAGATGAGAGTATGTATATTACCTGTATATCCTTCCAGATGTTTTCTTTCACTACTTTTAAAGCCGACGATTTCCAGTTATCACATGTTATTGGCACCATCTGTCGGGTAATTGCCCCAATATAACTCACAAATATAGCACTGTTAGGATCAATTGGTTGACCCCTATCATTCCATCCAACCTAATAACAATGATAGAATAAGAAAATGAATATATGTTGATGAAAATTAATATGATTAAATAATAAAAACTTGTAAGTAGAATACCTTAAATGATATCTCTTTGCTTCGTGCACGAATAACTCCCTCCATAGCGGTCACTCCACGTTTAATAACATTTTCCTCAATATTGGGAGCATCACCATCAAGGGGAACACAGTTGTCATCACTAGAAGACATTTATCTACAACAAAATAAAACAACATTAAATTGTTAGTTCACAAGAAAAGATGCAAGAAAAATGAATTAAGATCAATATACATCACTCACCAGAAAAAGTCGTATGAACTTAATTAGGTTAATCTTTTCCTTTTCCTTGTTGGATTAATACTTTCTTGTCCCTTCATGACATGAAATGACGGATTGACCCAAATCCCCTCATCATGATCATCTCTCATATAGAAACCATCATCTACAGTAGGATCAATATCAAGTGATTGTGATGTCCCTAAGAAAGGATCATCCTCAATATTGATATCTTCATGTCCTTGGCTACAACAGTCATTTAATTTGTTATTTAACAACACAATGGACCACTTCACATCAGTGGGATCTGTGACATAGAATACTTGTTGAGCTTGCGATGCTAAAATAAAAGGCTCGTCCTTATACCCCTCCCTATTAAGATCCACCCGCATGAACCTTAACTCATCAATTTGAACCCCATTATTGTTGTCTGCCCACTTACAACCAAACACAGCCAATCGAAACATACTATAATCCAACTCCCATATGCGTTCAATAACACCAAAGTATGACATATTTGCATATATGGAATTTCTGTCTTTTGCACTAGAGATGTGCATAGATTCAGCTACAAGAGTCACTCCACTATTTTGCATTGTACTTTGACCATCATGATCTTTAGTGTAGAATGTATACCCGTTAATAAGGTAACCATTGTGAGAAAAAACGTGTATACTTGGACCATTTGCTAACCATCTCAATCTATCTGAAACTGAAGCTCTATTTATAGCCAACTCTCCAAAGACTTGTTCTTTCAGCCATGTTATAAAAGACCGATTGTGTTCTCTTGTTATCCAATTCTCATTCCTATTTGGGTTTGAATTTCGAAGTAGTTCCTTGTGTCTTTCAGCATACGGCTCAACTTCAACATCATTGTGCAGAACATATAAATGTGCTTGCTCCCACTCTGTCCTTGATATGAGCACTACATCACCTCCCTTAATCCCTTCCACTGATATTCTTCCTGTGTGACGAGACCTTGGAAGCCCTATGGAATCAACATTGCTTAGGTACTCTGTACAAAATTCAACAGCTTCTTCAACTATGTAACGCTCAACCATACAACCTTCTGGTCGACTACGATTTTTCACATACCCTTTTAATATCTTCATATAGCGCTCGATCGGGTACATCCATCTCATATAGGCTGGTCCACACAATTGTGTCTCTCTAACCAGGTGAACAGTCAGATGAACCATTATGTCAAAGAAGGATGGTGGTAAATACATCTCAAGCTCACACAATGTGACAACAATTTCTTTTTGCAATGCCGGTAACTTTCCAGGATCAATAACTTTACTGCAAATTGCCCTGAAGAAGAAACATAGTTTTGTGATGGTCACCCTCACCTTTTTTGGCAAAATGGAACGTATACCCACTGGTAGTAAATGCTCCATCAATACATGACAATCATGAGATTTTAGACCTTTTAACTTGAGATCTTTCATAGATACGAGGCTTCTAATGTTTGAAGAGTATCCCTCTGGAACTTTAACTCCATCGAGAAACTTACAAAAAACTTTTTTTTCTTTCCTAGATAGAGTATGAGCTGCAGGAGGTAGATATGTACGCTTTCCCTTCTTTACCGGTCCCAATTCTATCCTCATTCACATACTTACCATGTCCAACCTCGCATTTATCCCATCTTTACTCTTTCCTAGAACATTAAGCAACGTCCCGATAACACTTTCAAAAACATTCTTTTCAATATGCATCACATCAAGGAAATGTCTTACATACAATGATTTCCAATATGGTAATTCAAAGAAAATAGAGTTTTTCTTCCACCCACTGGTGAAAAGTTCTCCTGCAAATGGCTTACCAAAATTACTACTTAAATTCTTTACCTTTTCAAACAGATTATCACCGGTCAATGGCACAGGAGCTCTACATTCCTCTGTATTCCCATTGAATGCTTTCCTCAACCACCGGTAACGATGCCTCAAGGGTAAAAATCTACGATGTCCGAGGAAGACATTCTTCTTACAATGTTCCAACCACATCCAATACGTACTCTCTTCACATAGAGGGCATGCACACTTTCCTTTGACACTATATCCTGACAGATTACCATATGCTGGAAAATCATTAATTGTGCCAAATAACATAGCCCTCAAGTTGAAATTCTCTTCCCTGTACCCATCATACACCTCTACACCTGTGTCCCACATTTGTTTCAAATCTTCAATTAACAGAGACAAGTATATGTCTATATCATTTCCTGGTTGTTTAGGCCCAGAAATTAACATAAACAACATCATGTACTTGCGCTTCATGCATAACCATGGAGGTAGATTATAAATCATCAAAATCACTGGCCATGTGCTGTGGGAACTACTTTGAATACCATGTGGGTTCATTCCGTCGGTAGACAATGCAAGGTTTCTTGCTTCTTCCCCAAATTCAGGATAATCGTGATCAAATTTTGTCCATTGAGGAGAATCTGCTGGGTGACGGAACATGCCATCTTTAATCCGTTCATTTGAATGCCACGTCAAGTGTTTTGCATCTTCTGGACTGCGATACATGCGCCTAAATCTCGGTATTATGGGGAAATACCATGCCACCTTCACTGGAGTTGATTCTTTTCTTTTATATCGTGAGGCATTACATTTAGGACACATGTTTAACGATGCATATTCATTACGAAATAAGATGCAATCGTTAGGACAAGCATGAATCCTTTCATAGCTCATGCCTATAGAGCATAACATTCGCTTAGCCTCATATGTTCGACTAGGAAGCACATTATCTTCTGGCAACATATCCTTTAGAATTATGAGTAATTCTGTGATGCTCTTATCAGACCATCCATTGCTCGCTTTCAAGTTATACAATTTTAATTCCGCCGACAATCGGTTGAACTTAGTACAACCACTGTACAATGGCTTCTCTGCATCACTTACCAACCTCGTAAACATTTCAGGACAATCCCGGAGATCCTCTTCAACCATATTTTCCATCTCTTCTAGGCGATCGTCGTCATATGTATTTGTGTTTGTATCACTTGTAGCATACCTCTCTGTACTTCCAAATTCACTGCACTTTTCTGTTGTCTCACCATGCCTTGTCCAACATGTATAACTTTGATCAATTCCATTGCACACTAAATGATCTTTCAACTCATCCTTGTTAACTCCCCTTGCATAGCAACACTTTAAACATGGGCATATGATTTTCCTTGGATTTTCTGCATGATCAACTGCAAATCTAATGAACTCTTTCACTCCATCCTCATATTCTTTCGATAAACGATTTGCAGACATCCATTTTCGATCCATATTTATCAATCTAACAAAAAAATTATTAACATTAGTTATTTTGTTATTTGAGATGTTAAAGTCTGAATACAAGAAGGCAAACCTGGAGATAAAACAAGCAGAGGGCAATGGCACCGTTATAGCAAAGTAGGCCTTAGAGAAGACCAATCACAAAAGTATTTACTCATGCAAGTAACACGAAGTTGTTTTTAGTTATATATAAAAGCGCCTAATAGTCTGTATTTCCAACAAGAAGCCCTGCCTGAATACAACTTCGATCTTGCAAATGAAACACTGGAATTCAAGGCAAGTGTTCTTTCCCTCATCAAGAATACCAATCAAGCTTGCTTGATCAATTGTGCAATAGTGGCTGTCACCAACCCAAGAATCACACCAGCTGTAACCTGAAATAAAATGAAATTAAGTTGTATTTGCGTGTTAGACAAATATTACAGGTCTGAGTCTTCAAATGCTGGCAAAAAGCACAAGTGAGCAAATAAATTGCTTGCTTCGAAAATGTAGCACGACGTACTCTTATCTTAACAGAAGCTGAAACTATTAGTATCAGATTTGTGTCTGCAAATCATTTATCTGACTTGTACTCCATCCTCATATAATGCCTTTTCAAGCACCATAAGTAGTTGAGAACTTCCAGTTCTCTTTATGTTGAGGACTTAAGTCTTCTACTAAACATGATAAAACTGAAAAATTACGACACAAGGATGACATATTGGTCATAGTTCAACAACGATGATCTGACATCAACGATGATCTGACCTCAACGATGATGATAGCATGATTTGCAAAACATAGTACTGGAATAAGATCAAAAATTCAGGAACTAAGATCTATGCCAGGAAATAAGATCAAACATAGTACTGGAAAAAGAAAAAGTGGACTTGTTGGGCACTTTCAATAGTTTTCAAGACATCAAAAGATGCATCCATCTTAAACATTTGGTTAAGTACCCATAACACCACATTACGTTTGTCTCATGTCCCCTAATGGTATCATCACAAGCAAGACAGCTTAAATATCAAGAGCTAGTGATGCTCCACAGTTCAAGGTCAAAGCCTTAGACAAAATTTTGTATGTCAAAGGGTGTGTTATTGCTAACTGCCCTATAAGGGGAATGTTATTTAAAGCGAGTCAAACGATGATTTACCTTCGTCGCAAGCTACTTGCAGAGGCACCCTGTGATGTGTATTTGCTGTAGTCTGAGAATGATCAATAATGGTACAGTTGAGACCTATCCAGATTTTAATCTCAAAGTATCCTACGAACCTTTGAACAATACTACAAAAAATAATGGACACAGTGACAGAAGAAACCAACTCTCACTAACCTTTCTCTAATATTTCCTATCCCTGCTTTCTACAGTAACAATACGACACACAGCAATCAAAAAGTTTTGTTAGCAATACAAGGCACTAAGATATCTGACCTTAGGCCCTTTCGGAGAAACAAATACATTAAATCGCCAACATATGTGAATATAAACAATGCATGAGACTATACACAAAAACTAGGACCATAAGTGCATAGCATCACAACCCTGCTAATATGAGAGACTGTAAAAATTCTGCTGTGTTGCACTGTTATACATACCCCTGTAATGCTATTTCAAACAGCCAAAGACAGGAGAAATGTACATCATAAGAATAAGAGCACCTTAGATCTTGACAACCATATTGCTAAATTTTAAAGCATCTCTCAATTCCTTGAGAGACATACATGAAATTACATTTAAAGCATTACTATGCTTTGATGATGGGCATATGAATCAGTTTGAATGCATTATGGAGTAGGTTTCTATTCAAGATGTTAGAACTTGAATAACAAAAAATTCTAAGAGAACTTTGAAGTTCTGTATGAGATCAAAGAAAATAAGAAAAAGTTCGCGATCAACTTTTGATCAAATGAGGTGTCAAATCCTTTAAACAGAGAGCAATCAACGTGCAAACGACTTGAAAAAGAGATGTTGCAATTGGCATTAATGGATGCATGATGAATAGTTAATTGAAAAATCAACTCTGAGTAGTTGACACGCAATTCTGCAAGTCGACTACATAATGAAAAAAATTAGAGCAAACAACCTGTGGTAGTTTACTTGCAGATGTATTAGTAGAATCATAAAAGATCATCGTTGAGTGTCAACTACTCAGTGTAGAAATTACTTTGCAGATGTTACATTCACCTCATATTTACAGTTGCGAGTTAAGTACAAGAAACACACATCCAACCGGTGACAAAGTTGAAGAACAAGTATCGATGAAAAAACCAACAAACTGTAAGCAAGCAGGAGGGCTACCTTCAAGGAACACAACTCCACAGTCGAAGCCGTGAAATTCAAAGTAATTTCTACACAATCAAGACAGCAAAAAGCAATGTCACTTAAAAGGCAGAATATTAAATGAAAACATTCTCACAGAAATTCTCTTACGCTTAAAATCCAGTCATTTTTTGGTCCGTGGCATGCTGAGACTTAAAATTGACCAGCCCTGATATCTCTATCTAGTCGATCAGCATTCAATGTACCAGGTTCCCTGAAATCTTCGTTGAATATTGAATATGCACTGCACAACCACATTAAAAAAAGAATTAACATTGATCATAGATGGCAAAAAAGAATTAACATTGATCAGTCCCGACATATATTGAGTTTTCAGGAACTTCATGGTCATTTACAACAATTGTGACCTTGCAATTGCACATTCCATAAACTACGCTATTCAAATTCAATACCCCATTTTAAACCAAATTTGTATGGTATAAAATATAAATCAAATTTGCAATTTTTGTAACCATCATCATCATCGTCATCATCTACACCAATGTAATCCCTTTAAAAGTAAATTTCAGAAAACAAGGAAGAGATAGGAAGAAGAACGCACAAGAGGGTCACCTCCTTTGAGCAACACCTTGATAATCGCTAGGGGTCGCTCTAGGGCTTCTCGAGCGCTCGAAGATGGCAGCGGCGGTGATAATCGCTATCGAGCGCACGATCCTAGGGCTTCGGAGGCACGAAGATGGCAGCGGCCGTGATGATCCTAGGGCTTCGGAGCGCACGAAGATGGCAGCGGCCGTGATGATCCTAGGGCTTCGGAGCGCTAGAAGATGGCAGCGGCCGTGATGATCGCTATCGAGCTCACGATCTAAGGCTTCGGAGCGATATTGCGTGAATGCGAGATAAGATGAGTCGGGTTCGGAGCTGGGAAATTGCGAAACCGTGACGTGAATGTATACTATTTTTAACAGCGCTTGTTAAACACAAGCGCTGTTAAAGGCCAGCCTTTAATAGCGCTTTCACAAACAAGCGCTATTAAAGGGGGGGCCTTTAACAACGCTGGTTTGTGAAAGCGCTGTTAAAGGCTGGCCTTTAACAGCACTTGTGTTTAACAAGCGCTGTCTATTGGGACTTTTAACAGCGCATGTTCTAAAGAAGCGCTGTCTATTTGAACCTTTAACATCGCTTGTAGAAAAAAGCGATGTCTATTGTCTGACATTTAACAGCGCTTCTTTCTACAAGCGCTGTGTATTATATGTGTCTCTAATACACAGCGCTTGCAGAAAGAAGGGCTGTCTATTGTCGGACCTTTAACAGCGCTTGCAGAAAGAAGCACTGTCTATTCTCCAACCTTTAACAGCGCTTCCAAAAAGAAGCGCTGTCTATTATATGTGCCTATAATTAACATCGCTTATAATTGACAAGCGCTATTAAAGGTGTGCTATTAAAGGTCCTTTTTGTAGTAGTGTAAGAAGCTCCTCCGCCACCTGTCTCAGACGACCAACCCAGTTACCATGTGCTTTATCCCACATATCAGAAAGAGAGCTTCTGAAATTATCCGCCAAAAGCCACATCGCTTGAAAACGAAACGGCTTCTTAAGATTGTTCGATGAAACAGTTGGTTCTGACTGAAGCAAAAGTGGACATTGGCCTGAGAAAATACGAGGCAGATGTCGAACCAAAGCATGAGGAAAAGCATTGCACCAAGCTAAATTAGCCACCACCATGTCCAAACGTTCATAGACTCTGTCATACCGATGACGCTTATTACACCAAGTAAAAGGGGACCCAACAAAATGCATACCCATGAGGCCAGAATACGACAGCATCTCCTGAAATCTCGCACAACGAGATAGTGAAGGGAGCACGCCACCTTGCTTCTCTTTAGAATTAAGTATATCATTGAAATCTCACATGATCATCCAAGGAAGCAAACTGTTCTAACTGATCCCATAGAAGCCATCTAGCGGCTCGATTAGGAGGAGCATAAATAACTGATAGTAAGGACGTGGGATATCCCCTTCTCCGGATCAAAGCATGTATCAAGTGCGGTGAAGAAGAAATCATTTCCAAATCCACAACTCGACCAATCCTAACATAATCACAAACCACCAGAATAACCCAAAGGATCTTCTACTATCATACTGGAACCCCAGGAAGAGGGAATATTTTGTTGCGCTAATGATGTGTACTTGAGATGTCTGTAAAATTATACTTGTGAATACTACAATCTTGTATAGTTTTGACACACAATGAGCAGGAAACAAGTGCTGAATAGAGAAACGTGTTGGTTTCCCAGAGTGTGAACCAAATTGGGTCAAAAGCTGACGCCCACCCATGAGCATATTCCAAGCAGAATGCCGACCTAATTCAGCTCTAACTAACAAAACACTCCATTGCGTGCCAAACAAATTAACATGCGCTTCATCCTTATCCGCGTTTCTCATAAAAAGGTTCCCCTGCCGGGCAAGAAATAGCCTTCTCAATCTTCAACATTTTACACGCCATGAAATGATCAACTCAATATTATGCGTGTTCGTTATGCATGCATCAGCGCGCTAATAATTAATGACGCCATTCGCTTGTTTCTTTTGGGGGTCAATCTCCACGTGAAACAAATTCCATTTCGCTACCGGACTTTCAGTCCCTCTCGTCGCGGCTGCTGCATCTGCCGCCGGCGGCCTGTACCTTACCGTGTGCCGCCTATGGGGCCCCGTCACGCGCCCCACGCCTGGGGGAGGGGACAGCGTCAGCCTGAGCCGACAAGGCTCCGCCGGTGGGCACGCCCTGTCGGCCCAGAGCGCGTCAAGGGGGCCCACCCTGCCGGCATCCCCACCCGACAAGGCCCCTACGGCAGCAATCCGCTCCCGTGTCCCCTACGTGCATGGCTCCATCCCTGGTGGGCCCCCACTCGCCATCTCTATAAATAGGCCCATACGCAGCCCACCACAACACAGAACTAACTCCACACGCTTCTCGTTTCTCCTTCCCCCTCATCCTTGCAAAAATATCGGAATCAGTCGATGGCGGTCCAGTCCTCACTGAAGCCCAGCCCTCTGGGCCCCGCGGCGTGCGAGAAGCATGCCAAGAAGCTAGAACTGATCCAAGATCTGACGGCCAACGCCGACGCGGTGCAGGCGAAAGTCCTGGCCGAGATACTGAGCAGGAACGCCGAGACCGAGTACCTGAAGAGGTACGGGCTCGACGGCGCCACCGACCGCGAGACCTTCAAGGCCAAGATTCCGCTCGTAACTTACGAGAACCTTCAGCCCGAGATTCAGCGGATCGCCAACGGCGACCGCTCCGCCATTCTCTCCGCTCATCCCATCTCAGAGTTCTTGACGAGGTACGACGACGAATTTACATACATATGTTCTGTAAGTAAAAGACTTGACCAAAATAGTATTTTATTTATTTATTTATATGTTCTTATTATTTATGTGACAGTTCGGGGACGTCGGCCGGAGAGAGGAAGCTGATGCCGACCATCCAAGAGGAGCTTGACCGCCGGCAGCTTCTCTACAGCCTTCTTATGCCCATCATGAGCATGTAATTTTTCTCCCAAAATTTATTGTTAATTCCGTGCAAATATTTATTTCTTAATTTACATAGCTAACACCTTTTTCCAACATATTTTCCGTGGGGTAATTTTACAGTTATGTCCCTGGGCTGGACAAAGGGAAGGCGCTCAACTTTCTGTTCGTGAAGTCGGAATCGAAGACGCCGGGCGGCCTTCCCGCGCGCCCGGTGCTCACCAGCTACTACAAATCCGACCACTTCCGCAGCAGCCCGTACGACCCGTACAACGTCCAGACGAGCCCGACCGCCGCCGTTCTCTGCCCCGACTCGTTCCAGTCGATGTACGTCCAGATGCTCTGCGGCCTCTACGACCGCCTCCAAGTCCTCCGGGTCGGCGCCGTCTTCGCCTCCGGCCTCCTTCGCGCCATCCGCTTCCTGCAGCTCCACTGGGAAAAACTTGCCCACGACATCAAAACCGGCACCCTCACCGCCGACGTCGTCGACCCGTCGGTCCGCGCCTCGGTGGCCGGGATCCTCGCCCCGGACCCGGAGCTGGCGGAATTCATCACGGCGGAGTGCTCGAAAAACGACTGGGCCGGAATCATCACCAGGGTCTGGCCCAACACCAAGTACCTCGACGTGATCGTCACCGGCGCGATGGCCCAATACATCCCCACCCTCGAGTACTACAGCGGCGGGCTGCCGATGGCCTGCACGATGTACGCGTCCTCCGAGTGCTACTTCGGGGTGAACCTCAGCCCAATGTGCAAGCCCTCCGACGTCTCCTACACCATCATGCCCAACATGGCCTACTTCGAGTTCCTCCCGCTCGAGCCCACCGACTCGGGCCCAAAACTCGTCGACCTGGCCCACGTCGAGGTCGGCAAAGAGTACGAGCTGGTCATCACGACGTACGCCGGGCTGTACCGGTACCGAGTCGGCGACATACTCCGAGTCACCGGGTTCCACAACGCGGCGCCGCGGTTCCGGTTCGTGCGGCGGAAGAACGTGATTCTGAGCATCGAGTCGGACAAGACCGACGAGTCCGAGCTGCAGAGAGCGGTGGAGCGGTCGTCGGAGCTGCTGAAGCCGCACGGGGCCAGCGTCGTCGAGTACACGAGCCAGGCCGACACGAGCGCGATCCCCGGGCACTACGTCATCTACTGGGAGCTTCTGGTCCGCGAGGCGGAGAGCGGGCCGGGCCGGGCCGTGCTCGAGAGGTGCTGCCTGGAGATGGAGGAGGCCTTGAATTCGGTGTACAGGCAGAGCCGGGTCGCCTACGGGTCGATTGGGCCGTTGGAGATCAGGGTGGTGAGAAACGGGACGTTCGAGGAGCTGATGGACTACGCGATCTCGAGAGGGGCTTCGATCAACCAGTACAAAGTGCCGAGGTGCGTGAGCTTCCCTCCGATCATCGAGTTGCTGGACTCCAGGGTCGTGTCGGCCCACTTCAGCCCGGCCCTGCCCCAGTGGGCCCCGCCGAAGTGAGCGCTTGGATTCTTTTAATTTCGTGGCTCAGAATAAATGTTGCTGATGTAACTGTAATTAATTAGCATAATCAATTGTTGGTGTGTGTTAATGAATGTGATAATGTGCAATTTTTCTTCAAGCTTGTGAAATTAAATAATCCCTCTCTCTTGTCATCAAATCAAACAGGCTACTTGAAGGTTTTTAATGGGGCAGTTGTTTGCGGTATAATATTATAGTAATATTTTGCAGAGATTAACTGGACACGATTATGTTTGATTAATGGAGAGAAGAGTGCATCATTTGACTTTGTGGTTCATAAAAAAACTCCATCAGCTCGGTGTTTTAGTGTTTGTTAATTATCCTGTCGTCATTGAAGGAAGGACCAAAGGGAATTTTTGTTTGGAATCTAAAGTCGAATGACTTTTAAAGTTGAAATTAATGTGGGTATTTTTAATGTGTGTATAATTGATAAGATTATAACTATAAGTTATCTCTACATTTAAAATACAAAGATGAAAGAACTGATTACATGTTGATATTCAGTATTTGATGTCATTTTCATGATGGCAGCAATACACCGAGGCCTTGCTTGTTAAAAAAAATTAGGCATTCTATTCTTCTTCTAAGGTTACAAAAATTATGACCAAGTACAATTTTTTGGATATAGAAGTTATAAATTTATACCAAGTGAGCTTTAAGAGGCTTGGCAAGTACAGAAAGAATAAAAATGCTTATGTCATATTATTCTCATCTTCAACAATTCAAAGGGTGGGGTTCAGAAAAATTATGTCTAAATTCATCAAGAGAATAAGATGTTCTAAATAATCCAAGCTCTTGGATGACTGCGACTTATTCCAAACAATAAGAAATCAAAAATTTTTGCCATAAATATCATTCTTAGCCTCCAAACCTTGTGATACTCAAATTGAATAGTGATGCTTAAGCCATGCCATTACCCTGCGGACCGGCGAATTTGACAAAAAAGACGGTGCAATGTGCATGCAATGCAAGTGGGAAGAAGAGAGAACATGAACGAGCAGCATAATGGAAGACGACTTGATTTCAGGTGTATGATTAAGACTAGCATCCGAATATAACAACTTATTTTGGTGCACTTGAATCAGGCCGGGTTTAGTTATTTTAGGCAGCGGCCAATTTTGCCAGACAATCTTTCTAGCAAACCCATGATAATCGTGACCCAAGATAGGCAAAACAGACTCACAACATAGCGTGCCAACAATGTGTTGGCATCCCCATAATGAGTATCCAATTTGAATCTCAGGCAAACCATTCATTTGGACCCGAAACGGCCAAAACAGCCCGATGCTAACAGCAGAAAAACTTCTCTTACCTGCTTGAATCCTCTATATGTTTTCGTCGATCAACAGAGATGTGTTGAACCCGAAAACTCATGTCACCGGTTGCAAATGCGATTGAAACATTGCAATTCCATGAAACTGATCGGTTTCCTCCCACCCGATAGAAAACTAAAAATGGTGAAATTTTTCATAGAAAATATAGGCATGATAGTATTTACATTTTTCATGTCCGACAATAGCTTATTGCTACTATTTGGGAATCTAAAATAAGGTTGATACACACAGCTAACTCATAAAAATTACATTTCCGAAGCCTAAACATTGCCAACAAGATCAGGTCAATATAACAACGGCACCTCAATCATGAAAAAGAGCAGCCATTTCCACTGAGAGGCCACCTGTTGGACCTTGCGTCGGAATAAGACATCTCCTGTAGCAGAGTAGCAATTTCACGCATGTAACTTCAGATTGCTGTTATACAACAGAATCGCCATCGTGACTAACAGCTTCCGTTTCGCTAGAGATTGTTAATAGTTGCATCAGCTGTAGGCGATATTCTAGTCCTCTGATATAATGACCAAGTAGCATGCACCTGAGACCCATATCAGAGACCAGGATCAACCTTTGAACATGTGAGCTTGTTTCCAAAGGGAACTTTTCCAGCAATTACTTAGGACGCTGGACAATTTCAGTTATTTTATATTATATTGAAAACAATGGGAGGGCACTGTCTGTCCAATAAGACAAGACATAGCTAGTAAGAAAGGTCATGGGAACATTTTGTTGAGACATTTTTAGGCCATTAAAGTTTTCCCTGCCAAAAAGTATACCATTTAGAGAAGAAATAATGGAATTCTCTTTCTTTGGTTTTTTTTTTTTTTTTTGCTTTGCTTCTTTTTTTTGTTTGTTTTGTATGGGTGGGGTAAGCAACCAAAAAACAAACTTGAAGGCTTAAACATCATACTTAAATCGCGAATAGACATAACCTGACACATACCAGAATAGAAGGCGAGCTAAATAATCTCGTGAAATTGAAATCATGGGCTGGAATCGGAGAGAAGTATTCTCTACGAGTTCTTCACAATCATCCTTTCCCATATTTAAGGTTCCACCTGTGGCATTCTCAGATTGAACTGGAGCTTTTGAGTGCATTTTGGGGGAGAGGGTTGCAAGGAGACCATGAACAACAGAGTGAATGGTTTCTTTCACACTAGGACAGGTTGGTTCCGAAAGCTCAACCACCTGTACAAAAAAAACAAGTCGGTGAAACATATCAATGAAAGAAGCCGCGCCTATAAGTAAATTTTGGTCTCTTTATGCAACAACTATCAATATCCTGAAGTTTCCGGCAGTAGCGATGCTAATTTCTAAATCACGAATTTTTGTTCAAAGAAAAGGTACAAATTAGTTATGTACTTCAATGTTGCAGTCAAAATCAATATTGGACATACAAAAATGAGAATAAAAATAAGCGCCAAGAGTCTACGTTCCTTAAAGGTCCACATCCCAACCACAGCGTCCATCCAACATGGTAGTGTGTGTCCTCGTTTTATCAGATGTAAAGCCTAACAAAAGCGCTGCATGCTGGGTAGCACAAACACTTCAACCTTGTATTGCCATGTCAGACACACATACCGGACACGATACTTCCACATTGAGTATACTCTTTAGAATTTGCTTGAGGCATTATCATGTCATGGCATCCCCGTGTTAGCATCAGTGCCCATGCAACATAGATTATGTGTTGGCGTAACATTTTGGTTTGGCTACATTAATCTTCCTCTTTCATTCAGTTCATTAAGGACCATCTCCTTAGATAAATAAATATCATGTTCTCTTTAATTGCCCCCACCAACGTTCCTTCTGGTGTTACCCTCGACATTGTTGCTTAGTCAGCTATGAGTTTTATTGCTACTCCAAACTCGCCAATGGCCTCTGGTGCACATGCCGATAGAAAGAAAGTGCATAAAACATTGCTCTCCTTGTTAATGTAAAGGATATCTTACATCATAATTGCTGACATTTGGCATGTCCGCATAATAATTCGATATTACACGCCACCGCCATATCCGCTAATCATGGATTCCTGATGCTCTGATAATCTAATTGTCTATAAGGCTTCCCAACAGAGGTTCCAGATCCATCCATTCTAGTTACCTCATTCTCAACACTAAGGACTGTCATTCCACGTGTTGAGGAGCACTTTTCACCAATGATTCCAACTTGCAAATTACAAGTGGGTTTTTTCTGGTATGTGCGTGCTAAAGATTACTCTTTCATTTAGGACTCAAGGAGACTTTCCGGCTTTTAGGATGGGAAAATGTCTGAAAGGCACGTGAATCTTATCACCTAATTGATTTTGACTTTTAACTACAATGCTAGGAGACATTTCAGGCTTTTAGGATGGGAAAATGGCTGAAAGGTGCATGAATCTTATCAACTTATTGATTTTGACTTTTAACTACAATGCTAATTAGTAACAAGCAACAACCAAGAGATACAATGCCTAATAAAGACAATACAATGCCAAGGGAATTTTTGAAATTCTCAGTTAGATTTCCAGATAATATTATACCAAGTCACTAGCATCATCCCCCATCATTATTATAATGGCATTTCTATTTCTACTTTCAACTCTTCAATTTTCCGGTTCACCTTATAGTACGATGATTAAGACATTAAAAAATTCACCTAAATTGTTTGAAGCAGATGTCCGTCACCCGGACCAATATGACAGTTTTGTGGAGAACCAACTTAGGACAGGCCGCTATAGGTTAGGTTCGGTCAAGCAAATTAGTTGGTTAGGCTGGGTAGAGAGTGGGTTAGGTCAGCCAGCACATGATATGTAAAGGTCCAGCAAACACTTCACTTGCATACAAACATATCAACAGTGGAAAACACTATTATGTTGGTTGTAATTGATAGATCATCAATCCTCAATCCCAAATATAAACCTGTGTTTTGGTTTATAATTCGGACTCTCTTCTAAAGGCTTGATACAAGCAGTCCCTGATGTTTTAGCCAATTTCATTTTAATCTGAAAATTAAACTAATAAATAACTAACAAGTACGAATTCTCCAAAAAAAGGGAAAACATAGAAAACATATATATTAGTAACATATTCACTATAACATAATTTGCTTTAGCTTATGTTTCTTTTCCCCTCATCTTCTCTGTGTAGCATGGGCACCCCTTACATGGGACCCATACATGTGTCCGGCACGTGTCGGACACGGATTTAAAATGCATGGAAAAAGTGACACACATCTGTCGTGAAACAGCCCCATTTCAGGTCTGGATTCAGACCTGAAATGGGTGGGTTCATTTTGTATATAAAAACCAAGACGAGTTAATTGCTCAAGATCTAACCGGTTAAACCAAACCTGTTTAACTTAAATTAAAAAAAACATCTCTCTCAAACATTCATGTCTCATCTCTCCAGTGAGAAGTGACCAATTGCAGTGAGAGCTGGCGACGAGGGCAAGACCTTGGCAATGATGGGCAAGATCTCGAGCGACAAAAACAACAATCATCATCAATGACACAGCAATGACAGTGAGCCTTGATTGTGTAGAAAATAGAGAGAGAGACCCCAAAAATTATAGTTTATCTTTAAAAATAGTTATATAATCAATTTTCATTCTTTAAATAATTATACTTGAGTTATTCAGTAGATCTTCTCAATATTATTAGATGGCTAGTTTTTACAGACTTTTGAGAATTTTATGGATTTACACTGGGGGGTTTTCGATTCGTAGTCTAATTAGGAATTTCTGTGGGGTTTTTTGTAGTTATTTGGCTTATTATTGTTAAGTTAGAATTTTTATGAATTTAAATAAATATTCATGGATTTGGATTTGCTTGTTTTGTATTGTTTATATTGTTTTCACTCATGTATGATTTTCAGTGTTCTAAATATCGAATCGATATCCGATATATCTGTCGCAATATCAGATTTATCATTAGGCCGATACGATATATGCTTCTATAGTGCGATTCCGATATTTGGGAAAATATCGCCGCAATATAGGGTTGCGGCCGATATTGCGGCCGATATATCCCTTTGAAATATCGGCCGCAATTCACAGTTTTTTTAAAATAAAGTTAGCAGATAGGTCCACTTAAAAGTGGATCCGACCCAAGTCACCCGACCCAAATCATATACTTAAAACGACGAGGCATCGGGATTTTTGAGGGATAATCGCTGCTTTGCCCTAAATCTAATCACGTCGACCCGCTCCTCTTGACGCTCTGGTCCTCATGTCGTTCCGCTCAGCTCCGTCCAGCGAAAATTTCCGACGACAATCGATTGAGCTTCGGCGTCCGTCATTCAACCTTTGCAATGAAGTGTTTTCCGATCAAAGTGAGTAGTCGAGCTCTTTTTTCACTTTTTCATTTTTTTTCATTTTTTTCCCTTCCAATTTTGAGTTTTTAACCGTCGATTGAGCTTTGACATCCGGCGTTCAATCTTCGCAAGGGATTTTCCTATCAAGATTAATACTTACTACTTAGTATTCTATACCTTTTTCTTTTTTTTCATTTTTTTTCTTTTTCTGAATTTTTTCAGTCTTCGATTTTTTCAGTCCAGAGTTCGTTCTTCTCAAGAAAGGGTTTTCCGATCAAGATGAGTATTCTTTTCCTGTATAATATTTTTACATTTTTCAGTTTTTTTATTTTCATCTTCATACTGTTAATATTAATCCACAAGAATAATATGTGAAGTTGCTTATTTGAGCTATCACTATGTGTCCATTTGAATAATATTGATCATCATGAATAATATTTTTCAGTTTTTTACATGTTTTCCAATTCAATTTGCCAATATTTTTTATTTTCATCTTTTGTTTGGTAGACAGTAGACTTATACATGATGTTAGATAAACACGCAGATATTTAATGGAGCAATTGCCATATTTGTTTTGTTGCAAATTGCAATTGTCATATGCATATATGGTTGTCGTCTCTCAAATAAATGTATTTTATTTTGGAGTTGCAAGTTGCAACAGAATTACTTATTAATTTGACTGCAAGCAAAAAATGTGTAGAAGATGGGGAATAGAAGGGGTCATGTTTATTGTTTATTAATTTTTAACACACGCCTACTGATTTTATTATCATATTTTATAGGAATTTAACTCGCTTGTTTCGTGGCCACTTAAAGAAATATTCCACCAAGTGGGTTGTCAATATTCACATTTAATGAGGTAAGTATACCAAAACATACTTTTATTTTAGTTTCTATCGTTTATATTTTCTTAGACACGTCTATACTTTTATTTGACATCATTTTTTAGATTTGGATATGACACTCTAATATTTAGTCAATATCCCCAATATTCATGTTTAACGAGAGAAGTATAACCAAAATAAACTTTTATTTGAGTTAATATAGTTTATATCTTCTTAGATACATCTATGCTTGCATATGTCATCATTTTATGCCTCCAATATGACACTCCGATATTTAGTCAATATCCCCGATATTTGCAATCCGATATCAAATTTCATAGACCGATACGCGACCGATATCCGATATTTAGAACACTGATGATTTCATAGTCGTTCAGTTGTTTATTAGTTTAATATTCATTTTTTTCAATTATTGTTCAGTTTAAGGTTATGTTCAGTTTGTTGTTTAGTTTAAGGTTCTGTTCAGTGTTGTCCAGTCCGATGCTTTGATTTGCTGTTCACTTTCAGTTTAAGTCTAACTGGTTAAGTTTAAGGTTTGGTCTAATATTCAACTTGAACATTCATCAAGCTGATGTCAGCTTTTATTCTCCAGTTTGTCGTTCAATTTAATAAATCATTTCATATAAATTGAACTTAGATTAACACTAACACTTCATTGTTTATTTAAATTGATCTAAATTTACTGTAAAGTTGATGCTCAGTTTGAAATTGTTGGCTACTCTTGTTCAACTTAAATTGATTTAAGTTGTTTGGTCTAAAGTTCAAAGTTAAGTTTAAAATTAATTTTATGTTTGAAAACGGTGTCTACTCTTGTTATTATTGACGTAATTAACTATGTAGGAATTTAGTACAGTGAATGACTTCTGAAAATTCTATTTGGTGTGGAGGTAGTAGTGGGCAAGAGAATGATAATGCTCATTTGGATGCCACTGTTTTAAATATCCCTAATACGGTCGATATATCCCCCCCCCCCCCCCCCCCCCGACCCCCCCGATATAACGCGTTTGGACCCTACACAAGACTGTAGCGATATGGCAACAAAAAAATGTTTGCTTGTTTTTCTCATATCGGCCAATATGACCTATTTTGTTATTTGTTGAATTAATACTTATAAAAATACAAGTAATCCTAAATTTTATACTCAAAGTTACGTATATAAGTATTTCCTTTCAAGTTAATTAAGCTCTTTTGTATTGATTCATGACACAATAAAATTGAGGAATAAAGATAGAAAGCTTGATGATGACTACATAAAAATCGACAATGGTTATTGATATAACCGATATCAACATGAGTCATAACGGATTTTTCACATTCTTCGACAACTTTGCTACAAAATTTACTTTGTCTAAAATAATTGCATGAGAAATTAAATATGTTAAATGTTGATTTGACTCATTTTGCTATAATTATCTTGCTTCTTATATCATTATTGGCACACTATCTTTGACGCTATTTGCTGCTTCCTCCTTCCTAATGTTCTTCTTACTCTTTTTCAACAATGTAATTGTTGCTTATTACAGCTTTTATCACACTTGCTTTTTACTTGTTCCAACCATTGCTTAAGCTACAACAAAAATAGATATTGGCACTATTACTTACTATAACTGTAGAGATAATAGACAGAGGTAGAGAGCTGTTAAAATAAAAGAATGGGAGAGGAAGAGATGAAGTTTTGCCATAGCTCACATAATTCTGCATATTGTTGGATAAGATTTAAAATCCTACATAGTTCTGTAGCACTTTGTAATGTTGCTGGCTCATATTATTTATAAAATTATTGAAACTATGATATTTTCTAATGAATTGTGATGCCTATCATGGCCCATATAATTTTGATGACATAATAACATATAAGATATTATAGCTACTCTTTAGTAATCAAGATTTATGTATATGTAATATCCAATGTAATATCTGACATGTCTCTGATATTGACATGTATTCCTGATATATCCTCTACTACTTGATATCCAATATGAAAAATTCACATCCAATACAAACATGATATCTGAAATTTAAAGGAAGTATGTCTCAAAAAATATATAACTCTAAAAGGTGAGGGGAAATGTGAATGGCAATGCAATTATTACCATGAAATGTTTTAAAAGTTCGCATTTCCAGGTGAAGGGTCATCTTGTGCGAATACCATGTATTGGCATCAAGGCATTCATAGCTATGAAACATGTAAATAGAGTGAGCGCAAGCGGAGTTAATGTTAAATGCTAAGACTAAAAATGTTTCCTTGCCTACATCAAACATCATGGCTGCCACCAAAGTTACAAAGAAGAGACGTGAATGTGTGCTTGGGGGAGGGGCACACAATAAAGAAATTCTTTAATGGTGGATTGCTGGATAATTTGGATGTATGGCCAGATTATCATTTGACTTGATACAGAACATATACTTCATTCATACACATATGCGGCAAATCACATGGCTGGAGGCTATGTTCCCCTGGAGTTCAACCTTTTGTGAACAAGTCTCGTGCAAAAGGGCAATGCACACATTGAGAACTTGTTGGAGCCAATAAATGACGCAATAAAAGAGAGGTGTTTACATCATGAGTGATTGTCTGATTCACACAAAAACATATGATTAATGCGATGGCAGTGAGGAAAAGTGAACCGATGTTCTTGAACACCGTAAATGTGGAGAGTAAGACTAAAGGAATGGACTACATTGTGGACATTCTCTTAAAAGCTATTGAAGAAATTGGTTCTTAAAATGTGATGCATGTTATTACTGACAATACACCGGCTTGCAAATTGACAGGTAGAATAGTGTAGATACATCATTCTTATTTTTTTTGAACTCCATGTATAGTCCATACACTCATCCTTGATCTAAAGAGCATTTGCAGCAAAATTTGAAGCCAATGAAGTAGTCTATAACGATTGTGATTGGATCACCAAAATTGCTGAGGATTTATGGTGACAAGGAATTTCGTCGTGAATCATTCTACAAGATTGTTATCGTTTAATCGTCGTGTGAAGTTGAAGATGCTTGCCGCTGTGAAAAAATGAGCTTTGCTTCGATAATTGTTATGTTGAGAAGGTTTAAAGAGATATAGTGCTAACCTTACTGATCTGGTGACCAATAACGGGTGAATTTTATATAAAAATGGAAGGGGAACAATTTGTGAGGCCAGAAGATTAAGCATGTTATAAGCAACAATCTATTGCATTGCTTGGCTCACTCACTAAATCCAAACTAATTATAAACTGATCTTTTCTATTGTGTTGCTTGAACACGTTAATATAGTAATACTTTAATTATATAATCGGATTCATACTTTTTAAGTTTCATAATGCAGGTAGCTTAATGAAGCACCAAATAGGCTTGTTCCACACAACTATGCAGATATATCCATTGAAAGAGTTAAAAACTTGAAAAGTTATTTTTCAAGTTCCAACGGACTAGTGGTCAATATGGATTTTGCTAAATTTTATGCCGATGGGATAAATTTGCAAAACATGATTCCTCGCATGACTGCATATATCCCAATGTGTAGTTATCCCAAAGTGTAGTGGGTCGTTCATGGGACTTTCACTCCCATTCTGCAAGAAGTGGCAATCAAGTTACTTGGACATCCATGTTTCTCTTCATGTTGTGAGAATTAGAACATATACAAACATATGCATTACAAAAAGAGAAACAAATCCAGCCCACAACAAGAGAAGGATTTGGTGTATGCACACAAATCATCACATTCTTTCAAGGCAGTCCCCAGAATTTTCATAAGGACTGACGGAGATGTGGGACCTGGAAGGAAATGAATTTTCCTTTGAGGGTGCGGGCATATTAGAGGTTGCAAACATATCTCTTGATGAACCAAGCTAGAAGGGATGGTAATGGTATTTGGAAATGATGAGAATGATAACATTAAAGCATGGTCAATGAAAGTCGGATCCAATTAGAAGAAAGTGTTGAACATTGTCACTTTTGGAGAATTTTGTGAGCAGAGTATTTGGTGGGCTAATACCTGTATTTTGCCGGACATACTTTATTTTGGGAGGTATACTTGTTTTTTTAAAGGCATACATGCAATCTCGTGGGTTATACTTCTAATTTTGTTCGTGCTTAAGAAAACTAGAAAATGAAACTACAAGATATAATGATGAGCAATCTAAATTACGCATCTAAAAGTTATATTTCTTGATGTCACCTTTTATATATTGTTTGTTGTGCATATGTAAATATATAATATAATATAACATTTGATATAGTTGTGTCCCCATCCCTAACTTTTACAAATTTGTTGTACCGTACCTGTATCTAGCACCGTATCTGTGTCAATGTCTAGTTTCCTAGCCTTTACTTGCTTACAAATTTGTTGTATCGTACATGTGTGTCTCCATGGTCAACAATAAGTCATATTGAATCCAATGATTGAGATAGAACATGAACCGATACAGGCAAAGTTAGCCACATCTACCATATTGCATGCTCTCATATGCACTTACTTGAACCACTCTTTAACTCGCAATATTTTTCAAGATAACTAGGATAAAATGTGGCCCAACTGGATAAACAAAAACAATTTACATTTGGTTTACCAAACCAAAGAATCCAGTTTCATGTTCATGCTTTCCAGTCTGGTCACTTAAAACCCCCTCCCTCTCAAAGTTGCAATGTTTTTCAAGGTAGCCCAATCGATTAAAAAAATTAAATCAAACAACTATTGAACAATTTACGTTTTTAACCCAAACCAAAAGGAATCAAATTCCCTTTTTTGACGAAAGTCCAAGAACTCAATGACCCTAATTTAGGACAGGATAGATTTTACGGATTTGGTGGATGATTTAGAGCAGAATTGGGAGATTTGAGAAAGAAATTGATAAATTAAGGTTTGTGGCTTCTCACCGAGGGTTTCTGAGGTTTCTCACCAAGGAGGAGGAACATTTCTCAGGTTTGTGAAAAAAATTTCCTTTGATTCTTTCATTGGATTGTTGATTGAAATAAAAAAGTCGATGGCTTTTTATACGCTTACAACTCAACACATTTCTTCACCCATCCAATATGATACTAAACATTAAAATACTTAAAAAATAAAAAAACTCAAAATACATAAAGACTCTTAAAACTCAAAATAAAATTAAAATTAAAATTAAAATTAAAAACTCTTGATCCGATACCTATCATTCTTCCCGACTTTAGAAAGTCACCATCTGATAAAGGACAGTAAAAGTAGCACAACTAGACAGAAATCAACAGTCCTCTGCAATTGAAGAAAATGTGTTCACGAACTTTGAAATGTGATAGTATGCATATGCACAGACTAACATCATTCGATAATTTCTCCCAATTCATGAAAGATAGAAAAACATTCAGGACCTGATTATTGGTCAGGGGAGGGAGTTCTGGGATAATGAACTCGATGTGCTCAATTAGAATTAGTAGTACTTTTATCGGTAGCTCTGGCGCACGTTGAACAGGTGGCTCAAGATAAGGCTCTGGTTCAGATTGGGATCAAGATCTAGCTCTGACTCAGACTGTGGCGCGATATCAAAACTCTGATTCTGGTTCTGCTTGGTCTCTTATTATTTCTCTAATACTGGCTCTGGCTCTAGGTCGAACTCAGGCTCCAATTCAGACTCAGACGCAAGCTTTGTCTCAATCTCGAGGTTAGGATCTTGAGTTTACTCCGTTGTTCTCTTTTCCATTTGTGCAGGATGTGTTAGAATTTAGAGATTTGGTGGAGAATTTGGAAAAGATTTGCGAGATTTACGAAAGAAATTAATAAATTAGGATTTTTGGCTTCTCACCAAGGGTTTTTGAGTCTTCTCATTAAGGAGAGTGAACATTGCTCAGGTTTGTAGAAATTTTCCATTGTTTTCTTTATTGATTCATGGATTAAAATAAACAAGTTTTATGGCCTTTATATAGGCTTACAAACCAATGCTCTTTTTCACCCATCCGACGTGATACTAAACATTAAAATAAAAAAGACTCAAAATACCTAAAGACACTAAAACTCAAAATTAAATAAAAATTAAAATTAAAGTTCTTGATCTAATCCACATCATTCTTCCTGGTTCGAGAACTTCACCACTTGATGAACGACAACAAAAGTAGCACAGCTGACCATAAATCAGTAGTCCTCTGTAGTTGGAGAAGATGCATACATGAACCTTGAAGTGTAATAAGATGCAGATGGACACACGATCATCCTCCGATAATCTTCCAATTCATAAAAGATAGAAAAGTATTCAGCATTTATTTGGTGTTTAAGAGACGAGGATCCAGGATAACAAACTCAATGTGCGCAATCAGAATCAGCAGTTCTTCTTTCGATAAATTTGGCGCATGCTCAACACATGGCTCTAGATATGGCTCAGGCTCATGTTGCAGTGGTGGATAAAGTTCTATCTCTGGCTCAGAATGTCTCTGGCTCAGAATGCAACACTAGATCAAACGTTGCTTCCGGCTCTGACTGCAGTACTGGATTAATCTCCGGTTCAATATCTGGCTTAAGTTTATTATGTTGTTCCATCCCTAAATTTTCAATCGACTTGGAGAATTCGCTTGTTGCTCTCGCTTATCTTTTCTTCTGCCTGCATCTTTACTTGCGGGCTTGAAGATTATTAGGGTGCATGTGGAATATATCGAGGCTTGAAAGAATAAGGATATTGAAGATGAAGTTTGAACCCTGACCATTGATGACTATGAAGTGGAAGTTGTCTATACCAGGATCTTGCTTCTCCTTTGAATGCATGATATGCATATGTATATTTTTGTATATTTCTGCATGATATGTATATTTCTGTTCTTTTTAAAAATTAAAACAAGTGAAGAAATACTTAAGATGTGATTCCCAATCATCATATATATACATGTCTTCGAAGCCATAAAAGTATGGAACCCGATCCTACATTGTTCGAGGAGACTGGCCCTTGTAGTACTTATCATCGTAGTAATCATAATTTCACATAATTCAAAATAGATCTTCTTGTATGGATGGTACCTGAATCAGCTATCCACTGATGCGAATGACACTAAATTTGGGCTTCAAATGGTTCCAGAATCTTCAAAATAACCGGACTGCAAAATAAATTCCAGAAAATTGACAGAAAATCTGATGGATCTGGAATTTTGGCCTATTAGGGGTATTTGCGTAATTTTTGGTGTTCTAGGGTTTTTTCGTAATTTTCTATTTTTACAGGTCTTTTTGTAATTTTCAGTTTTCAGTTTATTATTTATAGTGGGTAGGGGGATTAGGGAAAGCATTGTGTTGAATCTGAGAGAAATGAGACTCTTTTGTGAAAGGTTGTAGCCTCACCTCGAATAGAAGCTTTTGAGAGCGGTCCACCTCTCGAACGTGGCCAAAGGAGAGTGGCCTCCTCTCGAAAGGGGTTAAATTATCTTTGCATCTCTTGTTACTTTTAGTTTTCCATTAAAAAAATCCCTCCTTTTTCCAATTCTTCTCACCAAACCCCTAAAATCCCACATTTCTTCCAAAATCCTACCTTTCAACATCAAAACCCTAGAAAAATCATATCAAGTGGTATCAGATCATATATCCTGATGACAGAGACGAAAAGGATGGGTTCTTTGGAGGAAAGATGGCAAGCAATCTTGAAGGCCATCATGCAAACAACCCAACAGCTCATGCAACCGTATCAACAGTTCATGCAACAAATCGCGGCATGGTCAATAGCGAAAGAATCAGATTTGTGCGAAAATCTAGATCTAGGATAGAAAGTGGCAACTTTGGACAAGAAAGAGAAAAGGTCGACAACTTTGATGCAAATATGCCTTAGGAAGGCAAAGTTCGACGCAAGGATGAAAGGGGAGGACTTGTCTATCGGCCCCAAGGGTTCCCCGCCCCCGAGAAGGCCGGCAAGGCCTGCCCACGGACCTGCAGGGCCAGCCGACCCATGCGGGCTGCATGTAAGGCAGGCTGTGCCTTGCAGGCCTGTACCCATGCAGGCTGCCTGTAGGGCCGGCTGTGCCTTGCAGGCCGGAGCCAATAGGGATGGCTGCACCCTGCAGACAGTGCTGCAAGAGCTCAACAGGGCCGACTGGGCCATGTCGCTGGGCCCAGCAGACCTTGGGTAGTAGCCCAGGGGCGCTGTAGGTCCTGGACTACAGCCCAGGGGTGCTGCATGCCCTAGACAGCGTGTCAGGGGGCCCGCAAGGCATCGGGAGTTAACAGGGGGTCATTCAAGACCGGTGGCTATCTTTGAGGCACATCGTATCTAATTTTGATGATTACAGTAGCTTCCTTCCAGACTTCGCAGAGGACACTGGAGACCTTGGGTGGCCCTACAATGGTAGAGGAGACACACAGTGCTACGGCCCTTTCGAGAGCAACAATGATGATGATGGAGACCAATCATATCTTTTTGACTCAGGAGGGGACGAGCACCATCACTCGAAGATGATAGGCACACGCACTTCATGCACTACCTTGAGGGCAATGTGGTTTTTAAAGGACGGAGTAACGATGGATCTGAAATTTTGGTCCATTATGAGCATTTTCGTAATTTTCAGATTTATAGGGTTTTTTGTAATTTTCAATTTAGGTATCTTTTTGTAATTTTCTGTTTTCAGTTTATTATGTATATGGTGCTAGGGGGATTATGGGGAGCATCTTGTTAAATCTGAGAGAAAGGATACCTTTTTGTGGGAGGTTGCGGTTTAATCTCGAATAGAAACTTAGGATAGCGGTCCACGTCTTGAACGTGACCAGGGAGAGCGGCCTCCTCTCGAAATGGGTCAAGTTATCTTTGTATATCTTTCTTATTTTCAGTTTTTCATCAATAAAAATTCCTCCTTTTTCCCAATTCTTCTCACCAAAACCCTAAAAATCACACCTTTCCAAAAAAAAATCACACTTTCTACCAAAACCCTAACTTTCTACAACAAAAACCTAAAAAATCCTATCAAATTCGTCAAGCCGCACTGTTGAGCCACAGCTTGGTCAACAGGTCAATGTGGCTCCGGCTGAGCCGTTGACCAGCTCAACCAGCTTGGCTGAGCCGGCTCGAGAGGCGGTTTGCAGCTCAGTCAACTCGAGCCAGCTTCTGATCGGCTCGGAGTCGGTTCCACCCAAGCTGATAAACAATACCGACTGGGCTGACAGCTCAGTTGGTCATCGGGATCAAATGGACCGAGCCGACATTGTAGCTTCGTCGGCTCGATCGACGCCAACGGTGATTTGCTTGGCAAAACGGTGGCGGTTTGCCGTCGGATTGTAGTTGCAGGTTCGTCCCGAGTCGAGGAGCACTTATATGAGATCGGTGACTGCAGGCGGTGCCAATGAACTTTGATGATATTGGTTGAAGGTGGCGCATCAATTTTGAACAACCAAAGACGACGTCACTAATGTGGGCACCTTAAAGAGGGGCTGGCGAACTTCAATGATGTTGAGGCAATGGCGGCTTCAGATCTGAGCAGGTCGAGGCATCGGATCGGTGTTGAGGCGTGCTTTAGATCCACTGCTTCATATCTGAGCGATGTTAAGGCATCGGATCGGAATTAAGGCATGCTTCAGATCCACTGGTTCAAATCTGAGATGTGGCTGCTTCAGGTCTCGACTTTTTTTGCTGACGAAGCGGCGGTGTTGCAGCTCGAGAAGAGAGGCTGACCTGAGGATGAGGTGATGTAGCTCGGGCGGTGGGAGTCGTGAGTCGCTGACGGTGTGGCTGTGTAAGGGCGGCACACGTTTTGGTGAAAGAGGTGGCGGCGAAAATTTTGAGTTAGGTTTTTTTGAATCTGGAAATTGGAGCGCAGAATGGGATCTTCGGCTCTGATACCAAATTGATGTAGGACAAGATAGATTGTAGGGATTTGGTGGAAGTTTAAGAAAAGATTTGGAAGATTTGCGAAAGAAATTGATAAATTATGGTTCTTGGCTTCTCACCAAGGGTTTTCGAGACTTCTCACCAAGGATAAGAATCTTTCTCAGATTTGAGGAAAATTTTCCTTTGTTTCTTTCATTGATTCGTCAATTGAAATAAACAAGTATATGGCCTTTTATAGGCTTACAACTCGACATTTTTCTTCACTCATCTGATGTGATACTAAACATTAAAATACTTTAAAATATAAAGACTCAAAATACCTAAACACTCTTAAAACACAAAATAAAATAAAATTAGACATTCTTGATCTGATGCCTATCAAACCCCTAGCCTACTCTACAAATCATATGGTTACCATTGCGATCAGATGACCATACCATACGAACCCCTTCTAAAAACAAAGACTGTCATTACTATCTTCTGAGAGGGAGAGAACCATCGCAAACTCCCTGTCCTTTGTATCTTAACAGGAGACACAATGCCTCCTGCATTCCACCCATCCTTTGGGGTAGTCAACCTCATTCCATAGCTTCTGAGTCAAAACGATATTACACACAGGTCCACCCATCCATTGGACTCCCCAAGTTCAAACAAACCATCCACCCACAAGAGATAAAAGCTTGTTAACTTTACATTTTATAAAAACCATATATATGGTCACTTTCTGATGGAAAACGTCTAGCATTTTTTATCAGGATGATTGTCTGCATGCATATTTTGATGTATATATAGAGGGGGGAGGCTAAACCCCCACTTAAGCATCCACATTTGGGCACTTCAACTTCTTCAAGATTTAGGATTTTCACATACTTTTATGTATTATCTTCTTGTACTGATTGTTTGTTATTTCCATTTAGATTTTGGAGTTAATTTTTAAATTTCTTTGTGCTTATGCAATTTTTTTTTAATTTTTAGGCACCGTCTTTGATGTATATTTCTTATTTTCCATGTATCTGTCAGAGCTTTGCCATATAATATCGATTCAACCAGCACATCCAAAAATTATAAAACCAAAACCCGCCAAGGAAACTGGAGCATAGTTTACCACTCATTTTCCATTTCTTTTCTTCTTCTTTTGAGTAGAATCTTTAATTTCTTCCTTTATCTCAAGTGTTGTGGAGAGGTCCTTGACATGAAGAAAGATGGAAATTATAATATTAAAAGCACAAACCTTTTGAGGTTAGAATCCTCTGACACCCACCATCTTTGATTTTATGGGATTTATCTTAACCAATCAATCTTATTTTCTAGCTTAGAGTCGATGTAAGGAAAAGGACAAGACCCCCAAGGTTGCAACCAATAATAAGACAAGCACTTCAATGTCAAATTCATACCATCAATCCCTGTTAGCTTGAATGACTTTATTAGTCACTTTGTACCTTGGCTTATCAGTTATCAGTGAACTGGTTGGAGAGGCGAAGCAAGATAGATTGTTCACTCCAATCCTCTCAACACGGATGATGCAAAAGATACAAAAAATGATTTTTCGTGAGTGGGAAAAAAAATCGTTTCTTGATTTTATTTATTATTATTATGTTAAGTTGAAATATTGAAGATTTATTTTTCTACCTTCTATCTCTCATCTCTAGAATGTACTATACTAACTATTGATCTTTCATAGTAGCCTAAGGTTTTTCCAGTAGCCTAAGTTGTACGCGTACTAGGTGCAAGTTTTCTGTGTTCATGTAGGAAATTGCAGGGAGTAAATGTTGTTATTATGATATTACTTAGATGGCAGTTATTCCCTTATGAATGAAAATTTACCTTCTCCAATCTTGTTCCTTTATCAGTAAAGAGTAATAAACATATAGGTCAAATATTAAACAGAGGTTCTTCTCCTAAAGTTACATGATAATCAAAAGAACCAAGAGGAAATGCAGTTGTCCACTATTAGTGTTGAGAGAAGAAGTACAACAGATGTGAAAGGTCAAAAGGGGGCAGAGAAAGCTAGGAGAGACGCAACAGCAGTATCATTGGTGCAGAAGTATCCGATGAAGGAATTAAAGGCAAACCTTCTCTGGTTGCAACGATCTTAGGTAGTCCAGCAAATCATTCTTTTCTTCTCCTACAAATTGTTGCATCTGTAGGGCAGAATTTTTCCTTCTTAGATCATCCAATTCCTGAAAATGGAAAAGCATTTAACAAGCTAGAGACATCTGAAAAAACAAATTTTCATAAAAATTGTAAAATAATCTTAACAGAAAAGTCAATAGACAATTATAACCAGAAATAACATTTCACATGATTTACACATAGGTTAGTAACAAGGTATTGAAGTTTCTAAGGAAATCTATAGTCAATCAAGCATCAAATCCTTTCCAGGTACAGCTTGCCACAAATAAATCAGCATACGGTCTTCAAGATCATCAAACTCTTTTTTAAAATAGAGGAATGTACAGGGGCTACAGTGGGAAAGGAAATACAACTTACAAGAATGCTACCATTTTGGATTCGTAAAAGTATAATACTTAGATAAAAGTTCATGTATTACGAGTTGATAATATAACCCAAACAAGCTTATCTAACAATCTCTTAATGAGATAGTTCTAGCAAAGTACACGACTTTTAAAAATCAAATTAGGTGTATAGAAGAGCATGTATGACTTACAATTCTAATAAATACATAAGACTTTAATCAGTCCAATATTATATTAAATCAGTCCAAAGTCTGGGTGATTTTGTGGTTTGTGTTCCAACTGGTGAACTGGGTGTATAAAAGAGCATGTATGACTTATAATAAATCGAATTAGGTGTATAAAAGAGCATGTATGACTTACGATTCTAATAAATACATAAGACTTTAATCAGTCCACAATATATGACTTTAATCAGTCCAAAGTCTGGGTGTTTATGTGTTTTGTGTTCCAACTTTAATCAGGTGGCAAAGACATTTTGTGTTCCAACTGCTGAACTGTGTGTTTATATTTAGGGATTAATGTAGAGCATGTGGCACCTGATCCATTGGATCGGGTGCAAGCCACAAAAAGGTGGGGCCCCACGAGTACAAGCCCATGTGGGGGCTTGTACTTGCCACCTTTTTGTGTCTAAGCACCTGATCCAATGGATCAGGATTGGATCAGGTGCCATCTTTTCTACATTAAATCCTTATATTTATTAGACTTTAATCGGTCCAATAGATATAAAAAGACTAGTCATAACGCGTGCCCGCTGGCAGGTTCATTTAAGATTTTCCCTCGCGAAATCTTTGTTCCCCAAAAATTATTTCCACAGCCAAAAATTGTGTGGAACAACACATTAGCGTAAAAATATTTAGCGGCACAGACGCCTTTGACGCGAAACAACAAATTCGACGCATGCGCCTTCGACGCGGAACAACAAATTCGACGCATGCGCCTTCGACGCGGAACAACAAATTCGGCGTAGAACAACAAATTCTGCAAGGATGCCTTCGTCACGGAACAACAAATTCGCGTAAAAAATTTAGCGGGGCGCGCCTTCAGCGCGGGAAATTTTTCTCATCTTATTGCCCCGTGCGTCGAAGAGACGGTGGGTCCCGCGTTAATGAAGAGATCATTCGATCTGCAGCATTAAGTGCAAGTTAAAATTTTTTCCCAAATGCATTAATTGCGTGCACTCTACTATTCCTAAGAAACTTTCCTTTCCTAAAAATTTTCATTTTCCCAGAAACTTTCATTTCGCAGAAATGTTTTTCCCTCCGAAACTTTCCACAAAATCTCATCTCAAACATTAATTCCTTAAGATTAAATCTCATCCGTTCTTCTATCAACCATTTTGTCCTAGTCATCTTGTCCTAGTCAGTCCTAGAATTCAAAAACAGTCATCAAATGTAAAATAGATTTATTAAGTTAGAATATTGATTTATTTAGAATACTTGAAATTAATTATTCCTTGTTAATTAAACTTATTCTTTATAATCCCAATACATAAATAGGATTTAATATTAAATAAAAAAATAAAACTTTAGTTAAACTAATTTGGTAATTTATATAAGAAATGCAGAATAGAAATTAATATTAAATTAGAATTCCATTCTTCTTAAAAAGGAAACACAATATAATATAGAATAGAAATTAATAGTAAAGTAGAGTTTCACTCCACTAAAAAAGAAAACATAAAAGAACAAGGAATCAATTAATCAGTATTTTGAGAACATAAGCCCATTAAGGTAAGAGTTAAAACCGCGGCCTGATAAACTACTAAAAAGATATACAGCAAGTTGTTTGCACAGGTAGATAGTTCTTATTTTCACACACAAGGTGTGCTCCTAAAATTAGTTCCATTTAGAAAGAAAAAGGAGCACCTCTGTGTATCCAGATTTGTCTCAGCTATAGTGGAAGTGTGAAACTATGCCGATAATAAACTAAAAATCAAAACAAAAAACATATATCACTAACAGTGCCTCCAATTGAATAGGTAGATATATGAAAATGGCCAACAACACCCATGGAGCATGGTACAATAATAGTGAAGCAAATGAGGTCAAAGAACCATATTTTCATGGGGCGCAGCATAATCTCTCCACAAAACAATTCATTCAATTTTGATTTGAGACGACAAGTATCAGTTAATATAGAGTCTACTCTATAATAGGGAAACGTCCATGGTAGATACTTGCATTTCACAATCCATAACCAAAACCATGTTTCAGGTGTAGAAATGAAGAATTAACACTAACTAGTTTTTAACTTGCTTCCACTATCTCAAATTAGCCTTTGAAAATTTTGCAAATGTGTTGCAACAAGCCACTGTTCTGTAAGCAAATGTACCTTTTGAGCAGAAGAAATACGAGATTGCAGATAAAGAATATACTTTTGAGCTTCCGGAGTTAGTTCACCAAGATCCTCAATATCTATATTTCCAAAGTCTGATGCTTTGTTGATGTTACCAGAATCAGTAAGCCCCACATCTTGTTGAGAAATTTCGACCGCTGTTGGGATTCTATCGGCTGATATCTCATGACTAGCATGCTCGACAGTTTCTGATGATTGCATTTCAGAATGATCTTCACTTACATCTAGATTCCTCTCAAGACATAATCTATACTCAGCATTCCGCAAAGTATATCTGCAATCCAGGTAGAAAATCAAAAATTAAACTTTAAACAGATTGAATTATAAAGTGATAAATAAGAAAACCAAGACAAAAACTTGAAATGCTGACAAGTTTTTGGAAGCTTTATCTTTTTATGTGGGAAAATCATAATAAAAGGAAGTGTTAAAATAGATGACAGGCAAGCAACCCCTTCAAAGCTTAAATTGGGAAGATCAGAAGCTGGTTTCACAAGAAACTTCTGAAATCATCGATGGATAAAATAAATAATCATATGTCATCATATGAGTCCTCAATCCAGGCCACCTTCATCTTACAGATCTCCCTCGCTCATGGTTCATGTCTAACAAGTTGTTCTGGGAATTTTCTTGTCTTATTTTTTGTCTTTTTGTGTTACCACGCGTCTATGTTGTGATCTATGGTAGTTTGTTGCAGTTCCACCTTTTGCAGCCTGTGCACATCAAAGGTGGCTTAGCGGAGAGTCCTTCCTACAGCCTATGTAAACTAACAATTTTTTTAATCTTTCTTCACAACGCATGGAGAGATCTTTTTAATGAATTTTTATCCAGGGGCAACATCCTTAAAGCAACACCAATGCTGAGCATTCAATAATTTAAGAGGCAAGAAGATCAAGGCTTGATTTCATTACATGGCAATTCATCCAATTGATAATAGAAATCAAAAGCATGCTTTGTAGGTCGTGCATTTTTGTCACTAATCACCAATACCATATTTCATGTAGCTTCAGTAGCAAACATGCAAACATGTGAACCTGCGCTCACTTACATGTTCAATTTGGACAATATAATATGAAGGTTGTTCAATTTGGATTGCTCAATAACAGTTTGGATGGTGCAGTCGGCTGTTACAAATAAATAATCGAATCAAATATATTCTTAACCACTGAATGTTCTCTGTTGAAATAAACTATAAAGGAAAACGAGTATAATATAGAGTTGACTGGTTGGCCACCAATTTCTCTATATCCTCTTCCTCAACATTTTGAGTGGCATCTTCAAACCGCTTCAAACACTTAATATCTTCTTTCAAAGACTCATATTTCTTTTTCAAAGAAGCCAATTAGCATATTAAATTCAATGGCTATCTTCGTTTTCATTATCATTATTTCATATTTTCTTACAAAGGAAGAATACCAGCATCAATATCTTGCACCAAGTTTGAAATACCATATTGCCTCATTAATAACTACACTGCATAAAGGAATAAAACAGCATACAATTGCAGTTTGAGATAATCCATATCATTAACCTCCCCCCCAAAAACAAAAAAAACAAAGAAAAAAACCAAAAACCAAAAACAAAAAAACACAACAACAACAACCCCAAGGGTGTCTGCATGAGTGTTTGTGAATCAATCAGTAAGAGTATAAGAGTATATGTGTATGTGTCTGAGGATTTAGGAGCTTTAAACAGACTAAAACCTCTACATGTTTCTGGCACAGAGCAGTTAAAAATAATCAAGTGTTTTAATTTAACTACTGGATCTCATACGGAAAGAAAAAGGAGGCACGAAATTTGTCCATTTACTAGACCTCTCAGTTAATTAATTAACAATGACAAAGAAAAAAAACATGAATGATTGTAGTAGCAACATACATACCCAGTCATCATTGAGGAAACCAGTAATTTAAAAAGAGGATCCCAAAGAGCTTCCACCAAAACATGGAACTGCTCAGAAGGAAGAAGACCCAGCATGCCTGAGATTGTCCTCTTCATAGCATCAACGGTATCAACCGGAACATCTTTTTGGATAAGATTCAGATCCAAAGGTTCAATCTCTTGTATCAAATTTGACAGAATAGATTTCTGATGGAAAAAAAAGAAAGGAATTAACTTGTTAAGATAAAAGCACAACTTACTAAGACATTCAGCATTCATACATAGATACATATGTAGGTATGTATTAATGGAGAGCAAACAATTCTATCTTGCTTTTATATTTTTAAAGAAATAATAATAGAGATGGAAAGACAGTAGAAATTAACGGCATATGCTTAACTCAAACAACTGCAATGGGTATAAAACTGACAAAAGATCAATAAAATATGGCTACAATCTGAGAATAAAATGTTGACAACTTTTCCTTCTTTCTGAGCAAGCTCCCTGTCGAACCCCTGAAGGCCCAGTCCGATTGTCATCCTCTTTTAACCTTTTCCTTTAACCACCCTCTCTTCTCCCCTTTCAGCCATCTACCCTATCAAACCCTTCCTACTTGATCACTGCCCACCTCTAATACATCTCCTTTCATATCTATTATCATACAATCCCAGACATTTGTTCCATCAACAATGTCCGTTGAATATCTCATATGAAGAATGGTTGCCTACTTGATGACACACAACAATCATACACCACTCATCACATTAAAAAATCCCCATAAAATTGAAATGAACCAAACCCTCTTCATCAAATACATCGATGTCTGCCAGATCCAACAAACCAACCTTACTGATAGTCACGCCTATATCTGGGGCCTCGAAAATGATTAAAGGGGCTATCTAAGTAAGGGTCTATCTTCAGCCATTACCACCTGAGTACGAAGAGTCTATCTCCTCACCAAGTTCCCATCAAAGAGCGAGGCCGATAGTCTTCCAAGAAGGTCATAATTGTTTGGCAACAACCTGGTCGTATTAAGAAAAATGCAAGCTCCAAACACTCCCATTCATGTACAAATTCAACAAAACTGATTTATGGGTTAAAACTCATTGAGTCCCCTCTAATATGATGTTGTCATGTATCGGCAAAGGCTTAGGAATGGTTCACCCAATCTCAATCGATCAATCAAGAAGTGAAGCAAACATGGACAAGTATGGATCACGATAGATGCCACCAAACCTGTAAAATACAGACTACTTCCCAATTCCCATGGTGACCCAAATTACCATGCTGCCTCGGGTCTATTTTTGGTCGTATCACCAACCATGAAAAGGCCACCTGTGATCCGCTTGGGAAGATAGACTTTTTGCTTGAAAATGATAATCTTGCGTAAACACTTAACAAACCCTTCTCACCTTTCAAAATAGGGGCATCCCGAAGTTCATCAAAGGACCGACGCCAATGTCGGTCATGAAGAGATCATCAACGAGCCCAACCAAATATCCAGTTTTATGAACATATGCTGCGAATGGTTTGCATGCATAGGAAGATTGCTGACACCGATGATGCTATACCAAAATCATCGTCATCAGTCAATAGCCCCCGCAAGTAGGTACTTATGATGGCTGTAAAGCTCGTCTGGAAACCACGGTGCTATATCACAAGATTCACAATGACCCTAACTCCAACTCTCTACCAGATGCACAGCAGGGACTCATGGCACAGAGAGCATGGATCCATGGTGCAGAGTACACTACAATACCATAGATTGAACGGCATTTGTAGCTACAAATCAGGTATATGCATTATCAAATGATTTGCTTCCCGTAAACAAGGATACATCTGTTAATAGGGTTTTTTAATTTGAAAGGCAATTCAATCGAGGTTAATGGCAAAAGTTTTGCAGGGTAAAGAAAAGAAGAAAACATAGATAAACCAACACGTAATTAGGGATGGACAAACATTAACCCTTTACCGAGAAAACCAAACCAGCCATCAGCCAGTATAACTCAAATAAATATACAAACTTAATAATCAAATTGTATTCCAATCATCTTTGTTTACAAGAAAGGAATAAAGCCCTATTTATAGGAACTTAAAGCTTAAGAAAACTAAATCCATACTAATTAGAATTCTAAAAAAAGACACGCCTTCTATAAATAAGGCAATAAAAGGAATTTCTAAAAAATAAAACTTTAATAACTAATTCTAATCAAACATATATTCTAATTGAACTAAATTCCCATCTGAACATAAATTTTTTAAACAACTCTGAAAAGGCTTAAGAATATTCAACAAATGTTCTATTGTAATTGATTTTTCATCGGTGGGTAATGCAAATAAGATAGATATGCTTTGGAGGTCAACCTTGGATACATCAAGGGGTGATGTTGATTCCAAAAATAAAGTCAATGGTGAAACCCCCCTAGGTAGCATAGACACGGGTATGGGCACTGATACTGGTACAAGTATGGATATAGACGGGACACAGCAGTTTATAAAGGTAGTGTATGGGGAGACGACTATTAAAATAGTATAAAATATTACACTATATTATTATATAGTGTACATGCAGCAAACAAAAAATAAAAGGCTATAGCAAATAAATAATTTTTAAAGGTATAATTTAGATAAGTTCTAATAAGCATGGGCACGAATATAAGATACAAATGTGATGGAACATGGATACGAACATGGGATACAAATAAGACATGCACGTTGAAGACAACAATTATTTAGAATGTAAGATAGACACAACGATGAGACACTAAAATATGTATAAACATGAGAGCAAGTGTGTATGCATATATAAAGTCATATGTACATCCATCCAGAAGCATATATATACATTTTTGATTGTATAATACATGACATTGTCACCAGCAATCACACATTTTTCATTATTTCAAAAAAGGATTAGTCTTTAGCTCTTCAAATTTTTATATAGTACTTAATATATATTTTTCTGTCAAAATATAATTTAAAATCATTATCATTATAAACATTTTTACAACCTTTTCTACTAACATATAGTTATTCATATATAAATGTAATTAAATAAACATTTCAAACATAAAGAAACAGCTTATGTGAAGAAAAGTACAGGTCGTGTTATGTCTCTAATGTTTTCTAAAGTGTTTTAAACTTATATATGTATATAGTGATATTCTGGTGCGAAAAATTGGGTTTTTCGCACCATGTGAAAACTTTTTTAAAATTTTTTAGAAACTTTTTTGCATTTTTTTGATGTTTAATCCATACAATTATATACCCTAGGGAAATAATGGGTGAACATTTAAGGAATTTGAGCACCGATCAAACCGTTACAAAATTTAATGGTTTCATAACAATAGAACTTTTTGTAAATTGTAATTCATTGATCGAATACCAAATCACATTATTTTTCAACCATTATTTTTTGAGAGGTGTATAACATGAAATGAAGGTGGGAAAACGTTTAGAAAGAAAATCAAAAATCAAAAATCAAAAAGTTTCCGCACGGAAAATTCCGTGCAAAATGTTCTCAATTGAATATTTACCTCTATATATATGGATTAATGGACATCAGATGACACCTGGCCAACTTTGGTCAGGTGCGCCGACGTGACGGCCTTCCAATGGCCTTGCTTTTGGGCAGCCAATGGGAGGTCGTCACGTTAGCGCACCTAACACACGTTGGTCAGGTGCTACCTTTTTTACATTATTCTCATATATAAATATATATGAAAATAATGGTATATATATAAGAATAATGGGTATCATATGATATATGATGCTTAGCATCATATGATGCCTACAAAACTCTCAACTCTGTAATTTTTTTAAAGAATCAAAACTATTCATTTTGATCTTCATATTCTAAACCACATACCATCAAATATTGAGTGAACCCAAAAAGTTTTGTCCGTTCATCGACCCGTCGTAATCGACCCGTCGTAAAAGTGCTATTTTTGTAAAATCATTAAATTTGTGATGGATGGATGAACGAACAAAACCACATGGGTTCACCTCATATTCAGTGTTTTGAGGTTTTAAAATATGTAGATCAAAATGAATATTTCCGATTCCTAAAAAATTATGGAGGTAGGAGTTTTGGAGTCATATATGATGCTAAGCCTCATATGCCTCATATACCCATTCTAATATATATATATGACATGTTTGAGAAGTATCGAACATGTGTTCGATTGTTTGAGGGTACATGGAAGTGTCAACATCTGATACCGGTGTCGGTGCCTGGTACGCGTATGACTTCATGATAGAAGTACATGTGCTACATTGGAAAACCAACCCTCCTAATTGGAAAGTTCACATTAAAAAGGTTCAATGTGATAGAAATAAACATGATTATTGATTCGCCAGGAGCATTAACCTATAAAATTACACACCTAGTAATAGCACTTGGTGTGTTTTAAGTGTATTCAGCAGCTTCTACTTACACTATGATGGCAATGCTTATATGGTTTAACCGAATAGAGTTTATAATATTAATAGGTCTGACGCATGGATTGAGGGGTAACATTGACAATCACAATTGTTCTTTGAGGACTGACATATATGAGAGAAATCATGAAGGTTGTGATTGTGGGACGTAGGAGCAATACCTAGAAATTCTCCTGAATTGGTATTATTATAAGCACGAAATTTAACATTGCAACCAGTCCAACGATACAATTTCTTTGTTACATTTGGTAAAGGGGGTTAATTGAAAGGATTAATCCATTACAGCTGTCAAGTTGCAACAAAATGGGTTGATATCCAGTGATTGCTGCATATTGTGTGTGTTTGTTACATTTGGGAAAAAGGCTTAATTGAAGGCATGGTCCATTACACTTCTCGAGTTGCAACGAAATGACAATAAACAAATGTTCAAGACAGAAAGCTAACTTCATGTAATTCACATTATTAACTTGCACATTTGTACATCTATATTCATGTCTTGAAAAGTTATTTTAAATATTTTGGGCATCGCTTAAAAGAGAATTAGAGGGAGTAAATTGGATCGGTGGTAAGTGTTCTCCATCCTAATGTGTAGTTTGAGAGTTCCAGGCCCAACATAGGTATGCCGCGGTCAATTTCTCCAAAAGAACTTAAAAGAGAATTAAGTTTTTTCAATTATTTAATGAGTGGGGTCCAACGTCTAGACATGGGAAATCAAATAAGGAGATATTTCCATTACACTTTGTTAATGATATAGCATCTGTTACGATATTTTAAGAAAATAACACGAGCAAGAAACCCATCAATAATTGTTACCTTTAGATTTTATCTTACCTTTATAGGAGAGAAACTTCAAAAGGAAAGAATTAGACATCAGAATAGGACCCCTAAACAAGATTTCTTCATCAAAATTCTCTCCATTATCTTATATGAAAGAAGTTTCACAAGTATCCATCGGGATTGGATCATGCTCTCGACTACTTGTACATCATCATGAACTCCGAAATGGGGGTTTTCTACCACTTTAAAGACCGACGATTACCCTATCTACACCAGAGGCGGAGTCAAACCTCTTAGTGCAAATTGCACTCCCTAACCCTAAAGGCCGAAGAATACTTCTCCTTTTGATTTTATTATTAATGTCATTTAATTGTTTGACTAAGTAAATAATAATAAATTCCTGAAAATTTTCCTTTTACGGAATTATTTATATTTTTCTAACAAAAGAAAAGATAATCATGGAGAAGCATATTGTGATCATAGGGAATCAATGATGACCGCAACTACTGCCATATTGTATCAAATGGAAACGAAATATCTTATGGTGTTTCGTTGGAAGAAAAATCATTGAGGTTATGTTCATGAAAGGACCAACAAAGTTGGGAGTATCATTGTGCCCATCTTGTCAATTCAGAAGTATCATAGCTTGATCATGCTTCTCCGTGCCAATACAGTTCTCTTTTTACGTAGAAAAATTCTTATCGTGCAATAAACATAAACAGAAAATAGCAGCTGGACTCCAAAAATAAGACGCCCAAACTCTAATTGAGCATATACTATGTACTGAAGTGTACAATTATAAGCATGCAATCATGAATTCTAAGGAAAACAATCGCAATCCCCATCTCCGTTATCTTTAAAACAAATTCACCCCAAATGACACGTCTTCACTAATAATTAACGCAATTCAATCGTAAATCATCAGAAAATATAAGTGTCTGAAAACCCTAGAAAAGAGCCGGAATTGAGCGTACCGTGGAAGAGCGAGGGTTCGATCTCCCGGCGGCGCCGACCTCGTCGAACGGAGCGGCTGAGGAGGCGACGAGGACGGTCGATCGAGGCCTCCAGTGACCGAGGCGGATAGACGAAGGAGACTGCAACTTATGCAGAATCGAAGATGATGATGAAGGCGGAGGGCACGTGCGGGGGCGAGAGAAGAGAATTGAGCGCGGGAGAAAAGAGGCGACGGTCGGCATGCCACCGCCTCTTACTCTCTCTAGATAGAATTTTCAGGGCTTCAGCTTCTGTTAGAGTCTCTCACTCTCTCTCTGCGTTTTTGTTGATTGATATGGGTAAGCAATTGGTGGGGGGGGGGGGGGGGGGGGGGGGGTTAATTTTAGGCAATTGCTACCTGCACCTCAAAAACTGAGGTGCAGGTAGGATTCAGTGCTATTATTTGCTAAAATCAGAAGAAAGAGAATGCAATTTAAGTTTTTGAGATGACATATCAACCATTTTCGGAAAATTTCAGTACCATCCACCTCATTCTTTGAGGTGTAGAGAGTATTTTCCTAATTTTATTTTCGTCGTTGCAGTCCATATTGGAGCCTCGTCCACCTCAGCGTTGGATTCTTCCGCCCCCCGCGGGACCCACTAAATTACTATTACCATATCTTTTCTCTACCATTTTCGCTGAACTTTTAATTCCATATGAATTTATACTCCATATATTACGGAATTTTAATTTGATATTGTTATAAACGGGCTTTGGAGGCCCAACCCGTTAGTGTGTATCCACCCATTATATAACCCTATTACTATAAATACAGGGCTACGGGGTTCCGTAGCCGCCATGGTTTACAACACGTTATCAGCACGCTCGAAGCTAAGCTGAACACCTGCCGACGGACGAACGCGACGCGAACAGGCATCCTTCACCGAACGTCGCTAGATCCGGCGGGTAGGATCTAGAGGTAATTCTTTTCCCTAGATCTAAATTCGTATGCGCATATGTCTAGATCCAAAATTCTTGGATCGATTGTTTAATGAAAATCAACGTTTTTATTGATTAAAAATAAACTTTTTACAATAAAAACCCCTTTTTGGAGATTAAAAATGAATTTTTTTCCACTAAAAATTGGATTTTTATCCCCAAAAACCATCAAACCCTAGGAGATCTTCTCGCCGGAACGCGAATCCCCCCAAAAACTCGCGCGAAATCCCTCCGCCCGCCGCCCGAAGCGGCGGCCACCCCCCCCACCCCCGCCGCCGCCGGCGGCGGGCCAGACCCGCCGCCTGCTGGCGGCCCCGCCGGCCCGCCGGCGGCGGGCGGCCCCCGCCGCCAGCAGGGCGGGCGGCCCCGCCGCTGCCAGCGGCGGGCTAGACCCGCCGCCAGCAGGGCGGGCGGCCCCGCCGCCTGCAGGGCGGGCCCGGCCCCGCCGCTGCGACGGCGGGCCCGGCCCCGCCGCTGCCAGCGGCGGGCCAAACCCGTCGCCTGCAGCGGCGGGAACCGGCCCCGCCGCCCGCAGCGACGCCCCCCCCCCCCCATCCCCCCACCGCCGGCAGTGGCGGGCCCCGCCGCCGGCAGCGGCGGGCCCCCAACCCCCCCGGCAACCGCTCGTATCGGGCCCCCCCGGTGCGCGCTCATGTCCGGAAACCCTAGCCGCCTGAAACGGCAATCCGCACGACCAAAAACCCTAACTAGGGTTTCACCCCGAAAATTCACTATTTTCAAATGATTTTCAGATTTAAATTCGATTTTCCTTCGCTATAATCTGATTAATGCTTTATAAATCATCGCAATTTTTTCTTGGATTATTTGATTATTACACGTTTAATAATTAGGAAGATCCTGCGACCGCTCTGCCGTTAGTAACTAACCTAACGGTGTATGACGTTGCCCAGTGGTCCAATAATTATTAAACGAAAAATTTTCACTCACATTATAAAATTTCTGTGATGATTAAATGCATGTGTAGAAAATTATATGCATGCCGCATATTTAATGATTCTGTGATGTACATTTTTATTTAGCATGCTAAAAATCACTATGACATAGTTTAATGCCTGTATCAAAACTATATGTCTGCGATGAGATTATTTAATTGCCTGTAGCATATAAATAACATGTGTATACATCATACCTGTTTCAATTCAGGTTAATTGAGCACAACTTTTTAGTTTACATGTATTACATTACATTATATGTTTGATGTGCTCATGACATGACGATATTTTATGACAACAAACCAATAATGATTTCAAAAATTTTAACATCATATTCTAGTTGACAAAATGAACCTGGAGTTCAAAACCAAAATGAACCTGAAGTTCAAAATCAAATCAAAAGTCAACACCCTTTCACACTAATAAAAATTAACAAGTACGAGGGATTATACGAAAAACATTTATGCGTTTTCTTTTAGAAATACGCATTTCGCGGTAAATAGATCTCTCAGATCTATGGTTTGTATAAACCAATATTGACACCAGCAGTTGTCATAACACCTCCGAACTCTTTTGAGTAATCTCACTTTATAAGGTATGATTCTTGAATCTAACCTTATGTTTTAAGCGTACGCACGAAGTCGTGGCTTAATAGATAAGTGAGAAATTATAAAATTCGTACCCACGTAATTGTTTCCCCTAGAGTATGATTCTATATCCACACAATACTGAATGACTCAATCAAAATGGCCTGAAGACCATACTTGAGTTTTCAAATAGACTTTTACAAGTCTCTCATAAATTAGAAAGTGGAAATATAGAAACTAACTCATTTCCCTTGTATGTGTCTACTTCATAAGACCAATAATCATTCTTCGTTATAAACGACAATAAGGAAGACTGAAAACAGGGGAAGTCTTGAATAAAAATGAGAAAGGGAAGATATGATGTACCTCGATATGGAGTATGCAATGGCAACCCAATATCAGACCAGAAGTGCTGATAAGACCCATAATGCTTTTTGCAAAATGAATGGGCATTAACCTATGCCATATAAAAATATATACATATCTAGTCTAAACAACGAAAGTCAAATTGCTTGTATGTATATTTCGCTACTCCCCGAGGACAAATATATTTTGAAAATAAATTCGATCCGTTGTCATAATATGAGTCTAAAATGAGCACAATTGTGGACGTATATTTTATAGAACCCACATCATACTATGAAACTTGTTGCTCTAACATAATTATTAGTAGTATTCTCTTGCAGTATATATGTGCTTTTTACGCATTTTATTTTACTGTAAATGATTTGTCATCCTGAATACTCCTAAAACGAGGATGCCATGTACTCTCTGAAACTTATAAAGTTTCAAAGGATATTCATCAAAATGAAATCACTAATGACTCAAGAAACCAATAAAGCCTGAAGCTTTATCCAACTATGATCCGCATAATAGTCATTGTGAAGATGTAATCCTTCACAGTTTGAACAGAGTTCACCTATTACAAGGACAAAATTAACTTGAGCATTTTAATGGACGTTCAAAAGTCCCACATAAATTCGAACAGAGGAATTAATTTGGAACACCAGAAGTGTCCAGAATCGACCAACTTTGGATCGATGTCACCCTGGATTGATGATGCAAGACATCATTAACCAGACGAACCCGAAGATTCTTCAAAAAAAAAAGGGTAAAACTCTCATTATCCCATTCAAAAGGGAAAAATAATTACGAGATCATCTCCATTCACATGGACATTGACTCTCCTCACTTCCTCAAACGAATTTAAAATGATATACTATCATTAGTAAAATGAGACCTTTAGGCCTCTTGAGAGTATTTGAGGGATAAAAGTGAACTCACACACTCCCTTCATATGGCTGATGATGTACCTTAGAGTACTCATCTATATATCCTCTTTAAATGGTCATAATCAAAACCTTGTTATCCAACCGCAGTCCAGATTATTGTTAATCACAACGGACATATGACATTACTGGGATATTGGTTGGGCTTTTACTTACCCTCATACCACCCTCAAAAATGCCGCAGTGGAACTTATTCATCGGGACTAACCCTCCTAGATGAATATGTTCCGAGATCCCCAAACGGGGGAGGCATTAGAGCACATCTTATAGATGGAGCCTTGACGGGTTCATATCCCTAGTTCTATGCTCAACTTCATTGAAATCGAACTTATTGCGGATTTTTGGGATAACACTGGGAAATCAATTTAACAACTGAAAGAAAATTGAACACCCTGAAGCTTTGTGTTCACACCCAGAAATGGGTTATATGTAAATCATTAAAATGATTTAAACGGATTACTTGTCCACTAGAATTCCAGTTGTAGGTGACCACGTGGGAGCATGCAAACCATCAGAACGCCTCCTTAGAAACTATTTATATGAGCCTGATCACCTCATATAAACAGTTTCCGAGAACCCCTAACAGGGGAAGCGTTTAGTGCACATCTTATCGATGGAGTCATGATGAGTATACATCCTCATATCACCACTATGGACCATTTAAAACATTAATACCTATGATCTGATTATCATGAATAGTGATGAGATCCTGAAGATCCACACTTATGAAACTGTTAAACAGTTATCAGACATAGCTACTGACAATATAAATATTGTCAAATTCACACATCCCTGCTACTAAAAATCCAGCTAGGATTGACATACCAACTATAATGGATGCAATCTACCAGTAGCAGAAGTGGATATCCTCAATGGATGAGAGGACATACCACGAGACCATAAAACAATACCACCACAGGAAAGTGAGCTCATCTCCATATCATCTCCCTTTCCAGAACCTCCAGAAGAGATAAATCTGGAATAAATTGAATAATGTACGTACACGGAGAGGTATTTGGATAAAACACACTTGTCGACAATTACTCACATTTCATTTTGCCATTGATATCGTTCACAATCTCAGTTTCCTGAAGCAAACGCAGAAATTTGGCCAAATTATGTGGAACGAGGCAATAATAAGTTGAGCTGGACTCACTTATGCAATGTGAAGTGTTTGGACATGAAGTCCTGATATCAAATGATATCAAACCTGTGGGCTACCGAGTATTGTATAAATAAATAAAATCGTATGCTATAAGCAAAACGCTATAGCCTTAGAGGTTTATTTCGCAGAAACCGGGAAGTAACCATGTAAGATGAGTTTAACTCACTTACAAAAATTAATTAAACTGATGCATCAGGCTCCCTGGTCATAGTTGCAAAAACCATACGATTGGCAAAGATAATTTTAGGCTATGTTGCTATGGACGATGTGACAACATACCCTTATGAATAATCATCCTGAAGATGAATTATCATCCCGAAGATGAAACCATCATCCTGAAGATGAATTATCATCCTGAAGATGAAACCTTCATCCTGAAGATGAATTATCATCCTGAAGATGAAACCTTCATCCTGAAGATGAATAATCATCCTGAAGATGAATTATCATCCCGAAGATGAAACCATCATCCCGAAGATGAATAATCATCCCGAAGATGAAACCATCATCCCGAAGATGAAACCATCATCCCGAAGATGAATAATCATACAGAAGATGAATAATCATCCAGCAGATGAATTACCATCCAGAAGATGAAATTATCATCCAGTCGATGAAGAAACATGGAAAATTGCAATCCACCAATACACCTACTGGTTGTATGGATGCACATTAAGACCCCTTCCGTTCGCTGGAAGAGGGGAAGGATATCCTAGGTCCTGAAGTGCCTTACTCAAATGTCTTTTGTACACTCCTTTATCTGACAGTAAACACTTTAACCAGATACAGTGCAGCGCCTGCATCGCACCACTGGACCAGAGATATGTAGCTTCTGCACTATCTCCAAGGGTCAAGGATCATACAACATGTTAAATGTATTTGCAGATACAGGTTACAGATCATCGCGATGACTGTAACAAAGAAGCGACCAACTCCTTAGACCAGCAAAGCATACTTCCAAGGCAACATCAATCCCACCATCCCGAGAGGCTCATCAATCCAAGAAGCAAATCATAAGTACGCACAGCAGGTCCTGCAGTACCTCGCAGACACAGTGACGACTGGGTCAGAGACGTGGTGCTACCTACCGAGTCTGCAGACCACTCCTCTTCAGAAGAGATCCCTCAGATTCAGTAGCTGCCATAGATGAGTGATACTTGTATAGATGAGCGATGTCTTGTATAGGTGAGCGATGCCTTGTACTTTGTACTCATTATCGGAACACTGTAAGAGATTGATGTATAGTTGCCTAGGAGATCTGCAAGCCTGCAGCTTGTACAGATCAGGGGGAGTCAAATGTAGTGTTGTACTCTTTTCCCTTGGCTATTGGTTTTTCCCACTGGGTTTTCCATAGCTAAAGGTTTTAACGAGGCAACCTCATTGACTCTGGATCCAGAAGTATCCACCCCCTAAATACTTCCACTAATCAGGGGAAGTTACGGAAACTGTACTCTTTTTCCTTGGCTATTGGTTTTTCCCACTGGGTTTTCCATAGCTAAAGGTTTTAACGAGGCAGTTATCCCTAACTTAGGATCCAGAAGTATCCACCTCTAGTGATATCCATCGATCAGTGGAAGTTAAAGAGACTTGTACTCTTTTCCCCTAGCCATTGGTTTTTCCCACTGGGTTTTCCTTGGCAAAGGTTTTAACGAGGCACGTACTCTTAAACTTGGGATCCAGAAGTATCCATAGACCCATGATCAAATAAGCTCTATGAACCTTGAAGCATTCATCACGGCTTACAACAATGGATGGATAAGGGGAAGTGTTATAAACGGGCTTTAGAGGCCCAACCCGTTAGTGGGTATCCACCCATTATGTAACCCTATTACTATAAATACAGGGGTACGGGGTTCCGTAGCCGCCATGGTTTACAACAGATATGAATTTTTATTGTCATAATATCTCCGTTCCAAACATATTGACATTCTAACTTAGGGCCTCTTCTTTTGTAGGAAAGTAAAAGGGCACGTTCTTTTGGCCAGAAAGTTGAAGAGGAATCCCAAATTATTACTGTTCAGCAACTGTTCATGAAAAGTTCGGTGGATTCCTTGCAAGAGATTTTTGTGTCTGTTCTTTTGCAAGTTCGGTCTGTTGGGAAAATAGGCTGATGTGGCATGCAAAATGAGGATTCCACTTTGGTTTTTGTTTTCTCTCACAATAGCTAGGATTACAAAGGATTCCAAAGAAATGTGGGTCCCACCATCACTCTCTCTCCCACACGTGGACCCCACACTACTTTCTTCATACAACTTTCTTCAACCAAAAGAACACACTACACGGAGTGAGACCCACCTCAACTTTCCAACTCCACAATCCAACCACACTTTCCAACAAAAGAACACACTACACACCAATTTCTCTCTCATCAGATTCCTAACTTCTCAAACTTTCCCAATTATACTTTCCAGCAAAAGAACATGCCCTAATTGGAAAAGTTGAGATAGTGTGGAATCTGATGAGAGAGAAATTGGTGTGTAGTGTGTTCTTTTGTTGGAAAGTGGGTTGGATTGTGGAGTTGGAAAGTTGAGGTGTGTCACACTCCGTGTAGTGTGTTCTTTTGGTTGAAGAAAGTTGGAGGTGGAAAGTTGGATTGTAGGGGTTTGGTGAACCTAGGTAAGGTTATCCCCTAAATTAAATTTTTTCATGTTGCTTTATTTTTTGACATTTGTAGTTCCAACACAAAAAATAATACAGCAATATTTTTGATGGCAATACCGGCATGAAACGGATACAACACAGAAAAACTGCCCGCATCAAAGGCACTTTTTTGCATGAAAATGATAAAAAAATTAATATTCGTTGATCACAATTCCACCCAAGTCATTGCATTCATAAAAACAATATACAGCGTCCAGCACCAGTGGAATACATAAATATATAATAGAAAAAAATGAGATAACACAATAATATTATACAAAAAACCAGAGTCGGTTTACAAAAAAACTTCGCCAACACCGAGGCAAAATATTGTTATACAAATTTGAAGTTTAGTATGCCAACCTAGATAGTAAAGACATGAGAATTATAACGAACAACATATCACAACACATGGTCATTGGTAACGCGGTTCGGTGCGCACACCTACATCTGCGGGGCCCCGCCCAGAAATTCAAATTACTCCACTGAAATAATGATAGTTACAATACAATTTGATACTAGGGGAAACAAACTCCCCCTCAATACAAACCGCAAAGGGTTGACCTCAATCAACCCCGTGGAGTAATTTGTGCAAGCTCCCCTTGCGTGCAAGATCCCCTTGCAATACTGACACAGATCAAATCCCTTGACCCCCTACCTAAGTAGTCGTCAGCCTCCTCCCGGAGCTTTTGAGAACACCTTCGCAAAAGTCGATCTCCGCAAAAAGCAAAAAATATCAAAACCAACTTACAACTTTAACATCGCTCTACAAAAGTTGTTAAGTGGTTAGCCAACAATTCTTCAGATCAAATCACTAAGGATTTTCCGAACAACCCAAGAGCAGCAAGGCGAGATAGATCAGATATGAAAGGATCTTCAACCGTCGAAACTAATTCGAGCCCGCACACTATCTCTTACCAACCTTCAAACCGCTTCAGCAAATGTAACTGAGAAAACCACCCGATCCAAACAGCAGGAGAAGATCCGAAACCACTTAACATGATAGCTCCTATCTTCAGATAAACAACGAGCCTTATCCTTAATCAACCGTTAAAACAAGAGGCAACAGAGAAAGGCACGGGAACAGATCTCAGACGATAGAACAACACGTTCAACATTTCATATGACATAATGTTCAACATTTCATAAGAACACTTGTCATATGTTTACAAATGTTGAACAATAAGTGCAACATTTCAAGTAACATTTTGTTCAACACTCCATAGGAATCAATTGTGCCACAAGAGACAAATAATAGACTTAACAATCTCCCCCTTTGGCTTTTAGTGGCACAATTAAAAAGAATAGGATCTGAGAGCACTATATATAGCACCAATAAGCATAGAAACCGGCAAACGAAATAGGGACGAGAAATGTAGACGTACCAGACATTAAGAACAACAGAGATCACAGTACATCGGGTAGACCAAACAACATCCAAAAATTACCCACATCCAAAATTGCTCCTTCCACAAAAGTTTCAGATCCACAGAAAACACCATTTTCATCACATCATCACACCATTCTCCCCCGTTGTGACACCAAAAGTCAAAGTTCATACCTTGTCAGGAGACACCTTAGCTTGAAGTTGAGCAATTCGATCATGGAGAAAATCCTTCTGAGCTTGAAGAAGAACCCGCTGACCTTCTAGCATATCAAGCTGATCATCGACTGATTTGACAGCCCTCTGAAACACTAACAAGTCATCCAGTAGATCTTGAACAGAAGCTTTTTCGGGAGTAGACTTTTTGCAGGCAGATTTAGAAGCAGAGTGAGGAGAGGTAGATGAGGACGGCATGGAAGACACAGGAGAGAGAACAGATAAATCGTCTATTTTGCCAGCAACGGACTTAGTCGTGAAACTGATCAAGTCACAGGAAACCGGAAGCTCCGAAGACTTAGGAACAACTCCTTGCGAAAACAATATCATGGAAATGAGGGAAGCATGAGGCAGAGCAGTATTGGGTGCGGATGACTCGGATAGAGAGAGAATGGAATCAAAAATAAGTCTGCCCAGCTTGAAAGATTGCTTAGTCCCGGCAGCAAACAGTAGTTTGCACATAGCCTTGGTGACGATTGACATGTTGGAAGTCGGCAACCAATTCCTAGTGGCAATGCGATACAACAAGAAGTACTTAGCAGTCAGTGCAGATGAAGGGAAGGAAAATGACTTCGGCCAACATGTATATTGTCCTCCTGTGACCGTCTGGATGAAAATATCATAATCCTCACCAACAGAAGCTCCATACAGAGGGAGGTTTTGATTGCACGGCCACTTGAGTAGCTTGTTTATGATAGCAGGAGAGAACGGAACAATCTTTCCCCGGATAAATGCCCTGAAACCCCATTCGAAAGCAGAATCTGCAGAGGATTTGAAGAGATTACAGTAGAATTCTCTGACCAGAACAGGATAAAATGTCTTAAAGCAACTTGCTGCCTGGAGGAGATCAATGTCCTTGAGAAAAGCAACAAAGAGGGTTTGTTTAAAGGAGGAGACAACTACAGACTTTTCACCAAAAATGGATCGCTTAGAATATCCATCCCATCGAGTCTGGCACGACTTGTCAAAGAATTGAAAGGATAAAGCCTTAGTAGCAGATACACTAGAAGGAGATGAGGAGCTAGGACCACCAGATTTCTTGGGAATCTTGGAAGGGGAAATTCTGCACGATCTGGAAGAAGCCTTGCGCTTAAGGGACCCAGATCTAGATCTGCGAGGATGGAAAACAAGGGGGTCCACACTGGGATCATCATTCAACATAGGATCAACATCTTGATTGCAAGCAGATGTTCCAACATTTGTTCCAACATCTGTTTCAACATTTTTTTCCAGAGATGAGGTTTCCTCAGCAGGAGGAACACTCTCCTCAACCTGATCAGAAGAGATCATTTCAGGAACACTCCCCTCAATAGATGCATTTGTCTCTGAACCTGGTACAACACCACCCTTCTTGCTCTCAGGACACAAAGAACCACCAGTCTCATCCATACAATGAGAAACATTAAGAGAAGCATCCTGAGGATCCAATACCACAGCAACCGCTGAATTACTGCGACAATCAACACTTTGATCAGACTTAGGAGCATCATGACAAGATGATCCTTCACCAGGATTCAGACCATCAATACCATCATTAATGATGTCCCCACAAGCACCATCATCACTTCTATCAACATCCAGTCCCTCATCACCATTCAAGAGAAGCTCAGAGTCAGAATCGTCCAATACAATGATATCTGAGATTTTTTCTGAGGACACAGGTGGGTTCCAAGTCTTAATCACAACCAAATCATCAAAAGGAACACACACACTAATAAGTTTTCCATCCACATCTTTAAGGGAGACAGAACCAAAACGCGTTTTTGACAAATCCAACCAGGAAATATTCAACTTGCGATCCGTTCGACGAAGGTACCAAAACCAATCCTCCACAGTGACCGGGTGAGGAAAAGATTCGTCTTCTTCAGCGGGGGACATATGAGACTTAATCCGAGAGCAAGAATCAAGAACAATTGGGGAAAAAGGCATCACAGCCAAATTCGAACGAGAACCAGATTGCATGTAGTCGGACGACAAATGAGATGAGGAAATAGGTGAAATACCAGCGGGAGATGATCTAGAGGCGCGAGGAATAACTCCTTTCCGTCTGTAGCGAAGGGATGAAGACGAGCTGGGAACTTGCTGGGACGAAGCAGCAAATCGGGCTGAACGACGAGGGTTTGAGGAGGGTTTCTCATTTCGAGCACGACCCATTTGCAATAGATACAAGAAAGCTTTCAACGAAAAATCAAGAACTAAGAACCCTAGTTCCTCAGAACCGCTTCTCCCTTGAATCTTGAAATGAACAAATGAAATGATGATCTCAAGAAAAACCAAAATAGAGAAATAAATGCCGAGGGAAGAGAAAGAGAAAGCACCACCAGACAAAAATTACTATACGTACAAAAAACCCCGTTTAAAGTTGCAACATAATGTACAACATTGTGTCCAACATTATGTGCAACAATAAGTCCAACATTAGATACGACATAGCCCAAGAGCTTGTCGTAGCTCCTCAAACCTGCATGAATCCAAGGGTTTTGTAAAAATGTCTGCCAACTGACTGGTAGTATCTATATATTCCATTACAAGAATCTTCTTTTCAACCAGCTCTCTTATGAAATGATGTCGAATGTCAATATGTTTGGTCCTTGAATGTTGAACAGGATTCTTGGAAATGTTTATAGCACTCTGGTTGTCACACAGAATGGTCAAGACATCCTGATCAGTGCCATAATCAGTCAGCATCTGTTTCATCCACAAGAGTTGAGTACAACAGCTCCCTGCTGCGATATATTCTGCCTCAGCTGTTGACAATGAAATAGAATTCTGCTTTTTACTATACCAGGATACCAAGTTGTTTCCGACGTAAAAACACCCTTCTGTAGTACTCTTACTATCATCAGCATTACCAGCCCAATCAACATCACTATACCCGGATAAAAGAGTGTTGGTATCTTTGGAGTACCAAATGCCATAATCAACTGTCCCACTTATATACCTGATTATACGTTTAATAGCCGTGATATGAGATTCCTTAGGACAGGCTTGATAACGTGCACACACCCCAATACTGAAACTGATGTCAGGTCTACTTGCTGTCAGAGACAATAAGCTTCCTATCATGCTCCTGTACAAGGTAACCTCCACTTGCTTTCCACCATCATCCTTCGTGAGTTTTTCAGTAGTACCCATAGGAGTGCGAGCTTGACGGGCCTTCTCAAGACCGAACCTTTTAACAAGGTTCTTAGCATACTTATTCTGAGATATAAACAAGCCATCGCTAGTTTGTTTAACTTGAAGGCCAAGAAACATATGTAACTCACCGACCATACTCATTTCGAACTCTCTTTGCATGAGATCAATAAATTCACGAACCAGTTGAGATGAAGTAGACCCAAAAACTATGTCATCAACATAGATCTGAGCAACTATGATAGCAGACCTGGTTCTCTGGACAAACAACGTCTTGTCAGCTCCCCCTCGCTCATAACCCTTTTTAAGGAGATATTTAGTCAGTCTCTCATACCAAGCTCTAGGGGCTTGCTTGAGACCATAAAGAGCTTTCTTCAAACGATAAACATGGCCAGGCAAGAAAGCATCTTCAAACCCCTTCGGCTGTTCAACATATACCTCCTCATTCAAAATCCCATTTAAAAAGGCACTTTTCACGTCCATCTGATGAAGCTTGAAATTGAAACTACATGCCATGGCGAGAAGTAACCTAATAGATTCCAAGCGGGCCACCGGAGCAAAAGTCTCGTCAAAATCAATTCCCTCGATCTGAGTATATCCCTGAGCTACCAATCGAGCTTTGTTACGTGTGACGTTTCCTTTTTCATCCGTTTTGTTTTTGAAAATCCATTTAGTTCCAATGACATTAATCCCTTTTGGTCTCTCAACAAGACTCCAGACGTCGTTGCGCTGAAATTGATTCAGCTCCTCTTGCATCGCCATCACCCAGAAGTCATCAATTAATGCTTCTTTAACATTCTTGGGTTCAACATTGGATTAAAAACACGTATAACCAGCAAGATCACGATAATTTACCTGACTAGTGCCTCTGGTGCGAAGTCCATCTTCAACATTCCCAATGACAAGTTCAGGGGGATGATTTCGAATAACTTTTGTAATTCCATGCGAGGAGCGAGCTTCATTTTCATCTAATTGAGAATCTTCAGCAGATGCAGTTTCCTGAGAATTACCATTCTGACAGGTACTCTTAGATGTTGAATCAAATGTTATAACATTTTGTTCAACATTTTCATCTTCTTCATTAACCTCTTCTTGAGTTCCAGGCCCCTCATGAATAGTAACCTCTCCCTGCTCAAAATCATCAACGACAACATTGATAGACTCCATCAAAACATCAGTGTGATGATTCAAAACCCCGAAAGCACGACTCGTAGTAGAATATCCGAGGAATGTTCCTTTATCACTCTTTGCATCGAACTTTCCCTTAGAGGTTCGATCCTGCAAAATGTAACATTTGCTACCAAAAACATGAAAGTAGGAGACATTAGGTTTTTTACCTTTCCATATCTCATAGGGAGTTTTCTCCGTTCTGGGTCTCAGATACACTCTATTTATAGTGTAGCAAGCAGTATTAATTGCTTCGGCCCACCATTTAGTACTGACTTTCCTGGCGTTCAACATCACGCGAGCCATCTCCTGTAGAGTGCGATTCTTTCTTTCAACGATTCCATTTTGTTGAGGAGTCTTGGGCGCAGAGAACTCATGTCGTATTCCCTCTGCCTCACACAAATCAGCAAACAGGTGATTTTCAAATTCCTTACCATGATCGCTGCGAATTCGCATAATTTTTCCAATAGTAACTCCTTTCTCTGTCTGAAGACGGGTGCAGAGTTTCTTGAAGGCATTGAAAGCATCAGACTTTTCTTTGAGAAAGTCTACCCAAGTGAACCGAGAGAAGTCATCAACACAAACAAAAATGTACTTCTTACCCCCCATGCTGACCTCAGTCGTGGGTCTTATCAGATCCATATGCAGTAGCTCCATATTCTTAGATGTGGTGATGATCTGAAGTTGTTTATGACTAGTTCTCTTCTGTTTTCCTAGCTGGCAAGGTCCGCACACTCCTTCCTTCTTCTTGGACAAAACAGGCATCCCACGAACAGCTCCGACCCTGGTGATTTCAATCAAGGTTTTGAGTTAACGTGACCAAGTTTTTGATGCCACTGTTCGGAGACTTCAACACTGGCGGTGAGGTAGCTGTTATCTTCTTGAAGCAGATAGCAGTTGTCAGCCGAACGCTTCCTAGTAAGAACGTTCACTCCAGCTTTATTCAGTACAACACACTCATCCTTAGTGAACTGAACAAATAACCCTTGGTCGCATAGATGACTTATACTAATCAGGCTAGCCTTTAGGTCTTGAACATGTATGACATCCTTCAGAGTAACAGATTCAGTCATCCTCAGCTCCCCCTTTCCAATGACTTTGCTTCTCTGGCCATCACCAAAGGTAACGTGTCCTTTGTTGCCAGTAGTGTACTCTGAAAGAAGACCTCGATTTCCTGTCATATGACGAGAAAATCCGCTGTCAAAATACCACGTGTTTTCCGAGAAAGCGACCATGGAAGTGTAGGCAACTAGGCTATGAACACTTGACTTCCTTACCCATCTCTTTTCGAACCTTTTCTCATGATGTCCTGTGTTTCTTCCTTCATGTTGATGTCTCATACGTCTGAAGCACCTGTTCTCAGTGTGACCTTTGCATCGACAGTAATTACAGACCAATTTCCTGTGAATAGAACTCTTCTTGTGTCCATCCTTTTGACTCCCTTGCTTGAAGTAACTGTTGTTGCTTTTACTCTCGATAGTTCGACCATGAACCTCCTTGGTGAACTGAAGATAACCTCCTCTATTGAACCCTACGCCAGTACGATCTCCGGATATTTTTCCCATGTTTAGAATGTCATCAAGCTTAGTCTTACCAGAGTTCCATTTGTTTAGAACACTCTCTGCCTTCTCGGCTCTCAGCAGTGTTCTCCTGAGTTGTCCCTCTAGATTTCTGAAATCAACCTTGATCTCTCCAAGTTGAGTTACAGCTTCTTCCCTTTCACCTTTTAGTCTAGTGTTTTCTTTCTTCAATGACTTGTTTATCTCACAAATCTTTATCCAATTTATAAACATGATTTGATATGCAGATCGAATATCAACTTCGTCAACTTCTTCATCCTCACCCGTATCAGAAGTAGATTCACTGTCCGATGTTGTACTGAATGTTATAACATTTTTCTTGACATTCTTACATTTTTCTTTCAACATGGTGTGACTTTTGACCACACTAGGTCCAACATTTCTAGTAATGTCATCAGTACATTGATCATTCATAATGGCCATAAAAGCAACATAATTGCTGACAATATCTTCTTCTCCAGTACATCCTTCAGACTCTTCATCACTCCAGGAACTTGCCAGAGATTTTCCTTTTTGTTTCTTGATGGTGTTTGCACATTCGGCTTGTATATGTCCAAACCCTTCACATTCTCTGCACTGAATTCCCTTGCCTCTATTCTTTTGTTCATACTTCTGTATAGAACGGTTGTTACCTCTTCCTGCAGGGGAGAAGTTTGGACGTACTTCCTTACTAGCATTTCTGAAGTTCTGACCTCTACTTCCTATTTTCCTCATCATTTTGCTAAAGTTTTTGGTTAACAATGCTATGTCATCTTCAAGATTAGTGTCATTCCCTTCATGCGGAACATCAGTAGTTTCCACCTTTAGAGCCACTCCTTTCTCCCTTTTATTTTGCTTCAAGTTCATCTCAAAAGTTTGAAGAGACCCCATCAATTCATCCAGTCTCATATCAGATGTATTCCTAACTTCTTCAATGGCAGCAATTTTGGCAGAAAATTTTTCAGGTAGCGATCTTAAAGTTTTCTCCACTAATTTCTTTTGAGAGTACTTCTTTCCCAATTGAAAAGCCTGATTAGCTATATCACGAAGTCTTCCATTGAATTCAGCCACAGATTCATCATCATTCATTCTAAGATTTTCAAACTGAGAAGCTAGTATTTGAAGTTTAGATGCTCTTACAGTGCTAGTCCCTTCATGTATGTTTTGAAGGATGTCCCATGCTTCCTTCGCAACTTCGCAAGTAGAGATCAACTTGAACTGTTCTTCATCAACAGCAGTAAAAATAGCATTTACAGCCTTAGAATTTCCCAGAGCCGCTCGTTCTTCTTTGAGACTCCAGTCTTGGGCAGGCTTGAGAGATTCATGTCCTTTCTTGTCATCAACAATGGGAGGAGTCCAGCCTTCGACAGTGGCCACCCAGGCTTTCTCGTCAAGCGATTTGATGAATGCGCGCATCCGAGATTTCCAATACGTATAATTAGTTCCAGTGAGCAATGGCGGCCGGGTCACAGAAGCTCCCTCCTTCATGTTCATGGTTGACGTACTCAAACAGCAGAATCACACCCCCTTTGACAAAACAAAGAATGCGGATGACCTGGCTCTGATACCAATTGAAGTTTAGTATGCCAACCTAAATAGTAAAGACATGAGAATTATAACGAACAACATATCACAACACATGGTCATTGGTAACGCAGTTCGGTGCGCACACCTACATCTGCGGGGCCCCGCCCAGAAATTCAAATTACTCCACTGAAATAATGATAGTTACAATACAATTTGATACTAGGGGAAACAAACTCCCCCTCAATACAAACCGCAAAGGGTTGACCTCAATCAACCCCGTGGAGTAATTTGCGCAAGCTCCCCTTGCGTGCAAGATCCCCTTGCAATACTGACACAGATCAAATCCCTTGACCCCCTACCTAAGTAGTCGTCAGCCTCCTCCCGGAGCTTTTGAGAACACCTTCGCAAAAGTCGATCTCCGTAAAAAGCAAAAAATATCAAAACCAACTTACAACTTTAACATCGCTCTACAAAAGTTGTTAAGTGGTTAGCCAACAATTCTTCAGATCAAATCACTAAGGATTTTCCGAACAACCCAAGAGCAGCAAGGCGAGATAGATCAGATATGAAAGGATCTTCAACCATCGAAACTAATTCGAGCTCGAACACTATCTCTTACCAACCTTCAAACCGCTTCAGCAAATGTAACTGAGAAAACCACCCGATCCAAACAGTAGGAGAAGATCCGAAACCACTTAACATGATAGCTCCTATCTTCAGATAAACAACGAGCCTTATCCTTAATCAGCCGTTAAAAACAAGAGGCAACAGAGAAATGCACGGGAACAGATCTCAGACGATAGAACAACACGTTCAACATTTCATATGACATAATGTTCAGCATTTCATAAGAACACTTGTCATATGTTTACAAATGTTGAACAATAAGTGCAACATTTCAAGTAACATTTTGTTCAACACTCCATAGGAATCAATTGTGCCACAAGAGACAAATAATAGACTTAACAAAATTGTTTCATGCAAACAGCATTCAACCTACTTATACAACATCATTAAAAACATACAATGACAACTATTAAAGACATGCATGCAAGAAAGAGCAGATAGAGATAAAGGCATACATACTAAAATAAATACATGGATTTAATGTAGAAAAGCTGCCACCTGATCCAATGGATCAGGTGGCAAGACACAAAAAAGGTGGGAAGTACAAGCCTCCGCATGGGCTTGTACTCATGGGGCCCACCTTTTTGTGTCTTGCACCTGATCCATTGGATCAGGTGCCACCTGTTCTACATTAATCCCTAAATACATTGTAGATATCCAAAATTCAACGCAATCAAAAAAAATCGTAGTCATTACACGAAAAGTTTCCAATGCACATCAGTCGAACTTGTTGTACAACATTAGTAACATAATAACAAGTTCACAACAGAGAGACCCCAAAACAAACTTAATTGATATGAAAACGGATATGATGATATCCAATTTATCCTTGTGTCTCTCAAAGTGGCCTACCCCCGTCTCCAACCGTCCAACTATCTCCAACAGCCTCCTCTCAGACAGCGAGCTCGAAGATCTTTCTACTCTTGACCCTCTTTCATTAGCACGCATTAAGTGATGGATAACATATGTGGACCACTCACTGTGAGGGGGGTCCTTCCAGTCGAAGAACTTGCATCTGTTCACTGAAGAAGGACAACTCCAGAATCGTCTGCCTGGGTTACTACTGGTCCATGAAGTCTACCTGGGCACCCTCAGACCGCAGTGGCATGTCTTATAGTCAGCATCATCTGAATCCAACTCATCATGTGGCCTATCCCGTGGTCGGGATCGAATAGAACCGCTCGATCCGAAACTCATTTGTACATAGACAATCAAACAATAAACACAATTAACTAATAATAATTGACAGAAAAAGATATGAACATGGAGAAAACAAGGTGTAAAAAGTGTACCTACGTAGAGATATCACAACCAGTATGTTGACATCCGGTTGCAAAAATCAGCAGTCACAAACAAAAGCAAATACTGTATCATAGAAAACGAAAAAACACTTACATAAAATAAACATAGCATACTAGTAAATATATAGCCCTCAGAAAATCAGTTCATTATTTTCCAAACGTGTTTGCTCCCTCATTTCCTACCAAAGTTAACATGATATAAATTAGTGTCGCAATGGAACACAAGTCACTCAATTCAGATATATTGCAAGCACCCATTCCAGAATGACAAAGCTAAGAATGACAAAGCAAAGAATGAATGACATGAAAAATTGCAAGTAGTCACACTGTGTTTACAGATGTCACACCCCGTTCCCCAAAATACACAGCATTTAAATTTTTTTTCCAAATATCCTGAAGAGTGAGGGTGATGAAAAAGGAAAAGAGAAAGAAAGAAGAAGCTGAATAAGCAGGCCACTGCGCACATGCTGGGATAGTACAAGTGAAGCTCCACTATAATATCAAACAACTCATAATGACATAGAACAACGACAACACATTTTATATAACAACTTTCATTTATATACATAACCCAGTTACATCATTTCACATACACCAACACTCTCCACTTCCCAAGACAACCAAGTCACTCTACAAGCTACAGCTTACACCGAGTACTACCCCTGAAACCCAACTCCAAGTCACCTCCAACCAAGCTAACTCTGCTACCTGAAAAATGGGAAGGAGCACATCAATGCGTGCCCCAGTAGGAACCAACTTGGATTTGGAACGTCGTTTTAAGGTTATCAATCCATAAGGCAAGGCAAGGGAAATAAGACATGTAAACTAAGTATATATCCAAAAGTAAATAGCCAAGTAAGAGGATCATACCCGCGGTCTAATGTCGAACTACTGCAAGAAAAGGGTTAGCACGAATAATGATACAAATATTCTTACAACCACAATCTAAAAGGGGAATCACAAGTGTCAGAAGTATAACACAGTGTCACCAATGAAGCAAGTAAAGGAAAGGGAAGTGTTGCCAGCAGAAGGAGTAACATGCCAAATTCTTATTTTATTATTTTGTAATTGAATTAATTGGAACTTGGGTAAACTGTGTGATACCAGGACTTGGACCTCACCCTAAATTTGGGGTGAATATAGCACACGGCACAATGGACACGGGCACTGTACGACACCGGGCCTCTCAGCTCCCTCGTCCCTGGCAGGAGTGAGGATCTCCACATAATAACACAACCTCCGTATGTCCCCTCCACTCCCGAAAAAGGCGAGTGCGTATAAATATCCCCTCCACTCCCAGTAAAGGTGAGTGGGTATAAATATCACATATCACATAATCATTTCCCCCAACTTCTCAGTCCAGGCCTCATATCCACAATTTACTCAAATCCCACCTGAAACCCGGGTTTTACTAACTCACCCTCATTAGAGAGGATTGAGACTTATTCAATTTTATAAGTTAACATCATAAGTGACACGTTAGAGGTCATGATGGCATGGGTATGCACATATCACCTCAGTTGTCCATCATTAGACATAGGGTCATGCACTCACGTGACATGCCCTCTATCACAACACATCATCCACTCACATATACGGTGTACACATGCCATTCAAGCCTCTAACTTCACCAATCATCACTGTGGCTCAAGGCCAACATTAACACATGCACATTCTTCAAATTACCGGATATTGCCTTCATTGAGGCATTTCATCGAACACATAACGGGCGTCATTCATATCAAAGCAACACAATATCATTTACATGTGCCAAGGGCATGAACATTCATTTCACCACACAACCATATTAAGCAAGAATAATGATGGCCAATTAACCACAATTAATGAGTAAGAACAACACTTAATGAATTCAGCTTGCTGAAATTGCAGGAAGTGACAATACATGGCCATATAACATCAGTTTGCATTGAGAATTTGACAAATTGTCCCAAATGAAAGTTATAGATATATTAGTCCTGGATTCACAGATAAAATTTCATGAAAAAATATTAAGTAAGTGATTTATGATTAATTATTTGGTGAAGTCTGTCAAATCTGTTTTTCAGACAGATTTCAGAGTCTATAAAGATTGCTGTTTTTGGACATGTTCTAGCCAGAATTTCGAAATACATGCACTGAGATGAAGTTGGAGAAAACTCCATAACTTTTCAACAAGTCCAAGAACATCAAATTCCATTGTGTGTACATGTACTGAGTTCAATTTTACTAAACTTTGTTCAGATTGAAGATCAAACGGACATGTTGTAAAGTTTGAATTTTTGCTCCTAATTTCTGAATTGAATATATATTAAAATTTATATGATCTTGGGGTAGAACTTCAAGATCTACAAGAATATGACTTTTTGAAACCTGATTCAAGCTACAGTAACAACAACAACATACATCAGAATTTCAGGATTTCAAATGGGTTGTTTTTACTAAGAATTTCAAGGGATAATTTGTGAAATTGAAACATGGCACATGAATTTTCCTAATACATATTAAGTAAAACATGCTATAAAAACATAATAGCAAGAATCAATTTAATGGAATTCCAAATCCAAGAGGATTCCTACCTCAAAACTTGATTTTTCCTCTTCTCCTCCTCTTCTTTCTTCTCCACCTTCTTCCCACTTGCAAGCCACATGACATACTTGATTTTTGGTGTGAGTAATTAGGGTTTTCATTCGAAAAATAAGGGGGAAAGTGGAAGGGGGTGGCCGGCCTAGCTTGGGAGGGAGAGGAAAAGGGAAAGAGGAAGTGAGAAGAAATGAGAAGATAAAAGAAAAGAGAAGAAATGTTTAGAAATTTCTACAGTCCCTACTAGCTTGCCCCATAAGCCATGCAATCCCTAAAATGAATAAAATACCCTCCTAAAAGTACACCTCAACTTTCATATATTTACAAGTTTTCCATTACTTTATGCACCGACCACTTAAGTATGTACACACAGGACCCTTGGTCCAAATGACCATTTTGCCCCTCACCTTTCTAAAAATTTACGGGGTTTGCCATTGACCACTAACCCCTTTCACACTAGCATGGCTCTCCCTACACACATCCACGCACATCCATGCATGCCTACACATGCATACATGCACCACACACACACACGTCCAATACATTCCTGTTGTTTCACACCCACGACGTCATTTGCACTTCTCCGGCACTCACATTTCGCATTCTCTTCCCTTATCCATGTGTTACAGCCCAATCCCCCTTGCAATACGTCGCATACATCGATATCCACGTTTATTTCATGCCCACATATGCATCGTAAGTAGAAATACCACGTGTGTTCAGTAGAATACACGTATATTTCACAACATCGCATGACAACAGAATGCAAGTATTTCCAGTATCAAAATGGAAGAATACATCACAGAATGCAAGTAGTAACACATGAGAGACTCAACTGCAATATGTATCACAGAATCACAGAATGGCACTACATAATCAAACATCTCCTAATCCAAGTATATAATATAATGAACCCTACAAAAAATATAAAAATTTATAACATCAAAAAGAATGTTGAATCTTCAAACTCATCACCAATTAAACTGATGAAAAATATATAAAGAGTCCTCAGGTAATAATTTTTTCATTTTCCATATTGTTGGCACGGCGGTTGCTCCATCATCAAAACATATCCTTATAAAAATTACTTTTTAAATCTTCTCCATCCTATAAACCAACGGTTTGAAACTTACATGTGCTTATTGAAAATGATTTTCAAATCTTACACCATCAATGTTATTTCCTCGTATGCATAATCACAATGATCATCAATATGTTGACTGAATGAACCATCCAGCCTGTCTATATTCTACAAATACGAAAATCATACGTCCTGCAATTATTACGTGTCATCATTGGGCTAAAAGAAAACAGATTTTTTTTTCATTCATTTAATTTGATACCAACATTCTGCATATAAGAAAATATCATTTCATTGCATGATAAAGCAACCATCAACGCCATTCCATGCCATGCATGAATCCTCATCATATTACCCTCAGAATAAACCGACATCATGTTATCATTGTTGGTGTCTTGAATACCATCAAGCATACCTTAACAATGACCCATCATTTTCCTTATGTATATATATCATCATTGGGCAATTTTATTTCTGGATCCGACTGCCTCTATAAGGTTCAGCTCGCTTGAAATGGTGTCTAGTGCTGAATCATGCAGTGAAAATATATGCAGCATACATCTACGGGCCTGCTCTTTTGCACGAATGGATGTTTATATAGTGGGTCTCGCATCATGATCACGACAAAATATCAGCATTGACACCACATTTTTCAGCCCAATATTGTTAACCACAAATACACATCATCCTATATTTTGCAATTTCAGCGAGATGCTACGTTTTTATGCTCCATCAACCATACACAATAGGTAATTCATTTCAGAAATTATACCTCCCAGAAGATCAGAATCCAAATTTTTCAGTATGAAACTCCCTTCACCGACACGAAGCTGTTGTGGGCCTTCCCGACGATCCGCGTAGCAGTGGATCAAATTCGATAACCCACAACGGCTCCAGCAACCGTATGAATCATGGAGGAGAAAGAAAGTTAGGGTTTTTCTCCATAGATTTCAAGTATGTGCCAAAAAAATCACCATAAACTTGTAAAACCCCAAGCTTTACCTCAATAGCAGCACAGAAACCCCAATCCAAGCTCGGATCTGCACCTGCAAGCTGCCTTGGGCCCTCCCGGCGATCCCTCAGCTTGGATCTCTTCGGCAACCCAAAAAAGGCGAGATCTTGCAGAGGAATGGACGCTCAGAAATTTTTTTAGGGTTTTCAAAAGAAGCAAACTACAGAAGCAAAGGCAGCAGCGAGGATGAAGATGGAGCAAAGGCAGCCTCGGGGCAAGCAGCAGCGAGGTGATCACACATAAGAGGGCCCACACGCGAGACCAACTTTCCAGTGTAATCGTCGCGAACCCCGGCGGGAAAAAACCAACCATGGATTCCGTCTGACAAGCGATACGTCGGACAGGAATCCCAAATACCCCCAAACCACAAAAGAACAGCATGCACGAAATTGAAGCTGGAATCTCATGAATAGTGTCGAAATAGTGACGAAATGAGGATTCCAAGCCAACTCTCGGAGAAAAGAACAGGCCCTTATTGGTGCTTTCCGATGTATCAAAAAACGTCGACTTATTCTTATTACTGAAGTTTCAATACCTAGCAAGTTATCAAAGTTACCTGCTAAATTTATTATACAATTGAGGTATGTTTTTCACTTGAGTTGCTGATTAGGACAAAAGGATGGGTAGAAAGACAGTTGTGATTTGATCTTAATGAATCAATGATTAAGACAAAAGGATGGGTAGAAAGACAGTTGTGATTCGATCTTAATGAATCAATGATTAAGACAAAAGGATGGGTAGAAAGACAGTTGTGATTCGATCTTAATGAATCAATGATTAGGAAAAGGGTTTGTTAAAAGTTTGGGGGATCCTAAAATTTTGGGGGAAAACTAAATCTAAAGAGAAATAAAGTTTTAAATTGCCTATTCATCCCTCAACTGGCTCATTTTGGTACTTTATAGTACTCATAGACGCATCTTCAAAATGGTCTTTTGCGTGCCTATTGTCCACCCACAACTTAGCTTTTCCTAAGCTTCGTGCACAAAAAATTAAGTTACAGGCCCATTTCCCAAACAACCAGATAAAGAAAATCCGTCTGAATAATGCTGGGGAATTCACATCACACGTCTTTCAAAACTACTGCCAAGCAACTGGTATTGAAATTGAACATCCAATAGCACATGCTCATACCTAAAACGGGTTAACAGAGTCTCTTATAAAGAGACTTCAATGGATTACTCGTCCATTGTTAATGCAATCCCAGTGGCCTATACATGCATGGGGACATGCAATTCTGCATGTTGCATCGTTAATAAAAATAAGACCTGTTGGATCTGGATCGTAGCCTAGAGGGGGGTGAATAGGCTAATAAAAATTCTCGTGCAACCCACGAGAAAACATACACAGTTATAAGTACATGCAGGGTAATAAAATAGCAATCACAGAGTACGCACGATATACCCTGGTTCGGTCGTCCCCACGACCTACTCCAGCCCCCGAAAGCAAATACTAGATAGATGTGTAATCCTGTACAGCTACAATAAGTCAAGATCCCAAATCTACTCTCACCTAGCTCGTACACACATCACGTGCTCTACACTCTCAATCTAGTCAGATGCTCTCCCTCCGTGACGACTCCCAAGTCGTCAGGTCCCCAAAAGTAACACAGAAGGTAAAGTTTCCCCTACGGAGATCGCTACACCAATACAAAGATAAATAAATAGAGTTTTAGGAATGCTCCGTAATGGTGTGTCGTCTCTGTCGTTCATCGCGTGATCAGATCAATCTGACAAGTAGTATTCTTTGATGTCCCCTCAATAATTCGGCTTCCACTCTCGATGAAACTTGCGCCTTCCCCAAAAACTGAAAGTTACAGCACTTGGCTCTTCAAGATTTCGACAGCTACCCTTCAATATTTCGGCCTCTTGATTGGTTGAAGATGCACAAGGTATGAGAACGTCGGCCTTGTAATTTCTTGCGGACACAAACAAAATTCGGCCAGCTCTTGAATGATTGGCTCTGCAAAAAAAAAACAAGCAACCGATTAATTTATTCAAAAAAGGAATTGTGCTTTGAGATCTTTCAAAAGGGAAGCACAACAAAAATTTTGGCCTGTCTCCTCTAGGCTTTGAGATTTTGCAGACGAGAGAAAGATGCGCCCCAAAAGAACTTACGGCTCCCACTCAAAATTGTTGTGCGGCTCCCTCAAAATTGTTGTGCGGCTTGTGGAGATATTTTGTGCAGCTCTCAGGAAATAGAAATCACAACAAAAAAAATCAGCCTTGGTTTCAGTAGCAAGCTGATTTGAAGAATGAGCCTTGAACAAAAGTGCACACCGAACCCTTTTAATTAATCAACTCCTTTATAATGCAAGTGCCTCCTCTTTCTTTTTGTTGTTTTACGCACAATACTGACGGAATTCTTTTGTGGGAAATTTTTGCTTTGATCTCTCTCTAATTAATTTGCTTGGCCCCTGGCTTTTCTCCTCTTCCAATCAATGGCCGGCTCTTCTTCTTTTTGGGTGTTTTTTATGGCCGATGTTTTTTTCACATTGAATGTGTTCAATTAAATAGAGTATGCTAGGGTTTTTGCAATTCGGTTAGGATGTGGATGGCTAGTATGTGAATGGATGGTGCATGGATATGGAGAATCAAATATAGATAGATTTAGTAGGATTTGATTAGGTGTTTGAATAGGAATTGGTTAGGAGCAAATCCATCTAGTTGGTTTGATCAAATCCTCCTTGGAATCAAATTGGCTCCATCTCTTTCTCCACATTGACCAAGTCCAATTGCTACGTGTATAGCTCTTTGACCAAGTCCAATTGATATGTGTATATCAATTTCTCCATCTCTTTGACTAAGTCATCGTTTGGGTATTTGCATCCTCTCCACTCCTGCAAACACTTAACACACATCAAATCGTTCACAAAATGTTTGTCATCATCAAACAATAAGTCCTAAATCATTGTATCCAACAATTTCCCCCTTTTGATGATGACAAACCTATACAAGATTTGCAGTTAACGATTTCAACAATCTCATCGTATCTCATCGTGGCATGTGTAATGGAGGATGTATGCAAGTACGTAATAATGTTTAAGCACACAAGCATGCAATACAATGGCACTAGTTTGTTTGCCATGCTCCCCTTGCCTTGCTCCCCCTTCAATCAATAATACCATATTTTGAGCCCCAATAATAACACAAATCTTTTCAACACTTTTCTCCCCCTTTGTCATCATCAAAAGTGTATTCTTGAAGATTGAAACATACCACAAACAAAAAGAGAGCATTATTAACTACAACTAGCATTTGCATGTCGTCATTCTATAAGTAGCACTACAAGTCCAACGATAATAATAATTAGAATTCAACACCATCGTGTAAGTGAAATTATTAAACATAGAAGTACAAAGGGAGATACTTTTACAAATTCAACCAAATCAATCCAACATTTTCCAAAAAACTTCATATCACCTATGATTGATTTTCTCCACCTCATTAAAAATGAGTTCAAGGTATCACACCCCAAAACATAGCCTAAAAGGACTCTTAGATGTGGGGGTGACATTGCTTGACGAGTAAAAACACCAACGCTAAAGATTACCCGTAAAGCTTATGTTGGATACTCGTGGGTAGTGTATTTGCCATGAATTGTATCCGATTTTCATACGTAGCAATTTTCATGTTTTTTTAATATTCATTTCCTTTGTTTTGTGCTCAATTTTTATTCATGGCAAATCACATCATAACCCTTAGATATTTTCAGTTAATAATCATCCTACATCCACTTTCCAATATTCATAAATAGTATCTCCAAAAGTACGACATAGTCTAATATTCGTGGAAGTGAAAGTAGGTGTAGAAAACATATTATCAATTCATCGAACTTTGCATGGCTATTATGAAATAAAACATACGCATGTAGCCATGATAATAATACTACACTTTCTACAAGGAAATGATCATCATTCATTTGTAGCACTAGAATGATGCAAAGAGGAAGATATGCAATAAGCTCATTTTTTTTTACTTTTTCAAATTTTTTTCAGTTTTATAATGAACCAAAAAACACACACTAAAAACAATCAAGCAAACAAAAACAGAAACAAAAAAAATTCAAGCACACAAAAAAATGTTAACAAAAAAAATGCTATGAAGATATGCATTAAGTTCAAAGAATGAGATATACCTTCGCGTCGCTATTTGACTAAGGAGCTAAAAAATAATGTGACATTCAATTTATCGCTCCTCGTCAATTTTCCATCCACCTACAAAAGAGGTGTCGTGTGTGACCTTAGAATCCAACAAGGTCCACTAGTGTTAGTCAACAAAGATTTAGGAACCCATATTTGTTTGAATTTAATATTGGAGTTCCTGTATTTGCAATGATACGATGTGTGACCAACACTATCACATGTAAAACACTTTGCATAAACATTTTTAGCAATGGAAGGCACATTGTGAAATTTTTTATACTTAGGCTTTTCAACATTTTTAGCACTAAATCCAAGGCCACGCCTATTATTGCCATACAATTGATTTCCAAGAATGATATCCAAGTTTTGTTTTCATATGGAAAATCTCTTTAATGACAATTCTAGGGTGGCGACTTTGGATTTCAAGATATTGTTTTCATTCACAAGCAAAGTGCATTTACTAATGAAAGCTTGCTTGTTTTCCTCTTCTTTCTTTTCAAAATCCCTCATTTTTTCTTTAAGTTCAAGATTTAGCATGTTAATCTTTTCAGAAAGCAATTCATTTTCAACTTCAAGCTTTAGCTTATCTAGCTTATACATGTTAATATCATTTAATAACGAGGGACATGAAAGACAAACAATTTTTTCAGGCAAGCTAGCTTTCTCTTTTTCTAACATGGTAATGGTAGATTTGCATGCGACAAGCTCTTGTTTAAGATTTTTCATTTCTATAGACATGTCATACTCAGTTTGTTGCATATCAAAGTTATCATTCCTATAACATTCCACATCAGCTTCTAGCTCATCAATTCTATGTTGCATTCCTTTACAGATTTCTAAAAGTTCAGCTTTAGTGGTAGATTCTACCTCATTGTGTTTGGCCATTAATGCCAGGCACGAGTGGGCTTCATGTTCCTCCTCCTCATCCTCAGCTTCGATATCCATGTCCCACGTCAGCACTTTCATTTTTCCTTTTGCAACTTGAGATGTGTGTTGTTGTGGGCAATCTTTTATGTGGTGCCCTTTCTTCCTGCATTTAAAACATTCACTTCTATTAATAGCTTTCTGATCATATGAATTTCTACCAAAATTAGAATTATTAGAACGAATGAACCTTTTTCCCATCTCAGATCTTCCTTGATCAGTCTGAATGTATCTTCTGAAGTTTCTGACCATTAGAGCTTGCTCTTCATCAAGATCGTCGTCGTTAGCTTGAAGAGCTAATGGTGTGGAAGCTTTGGTCTTCTCTTCAGGTTTCTCTCTGCCTTCTATACTCTGCAACTCAAGCTCGTGTGACATTAGGTTGCATATCAAGTCCTCCACTTTCATTATTGATAAATCCTTAGCTTCATGGATAGCGGTGACTTTAGGCCTGAACGAGCTTGGTAGTGCCCTTAAGATCTTTCGTACCTGTTCATGGCTAGAGTATGGCTTACCGAGGGAACTGGATTTGTAGACGATGTCCGTGAACCTCACAAACATCTCTTTCACAGATTCTGTTGGTAGCATGCGAAAGCTCTCATATTCTGTGCAAAGCAACGTAAGTCTGGATTCCTTCACTTGCGATGTTCCCTCGTGTGTCACCTCCAGAGTATGCCAGATTTCCTGCGAAGTTAGACAATGTGAGATACGATTAAACTCAGATTTATCAAGAGAGCATATAAGAGCATTCATAGATTTACCATTAAGAGTATAAAGTTTTTTATCAGCTAAATCCCACTTGTCTTTAGGCTTAATCATGACAGTGTCTTTAATTTTAATAGTGGGTAGACTATAACCATTTTCAACAATATCCCACACATCATAATCTACAGACACTAAATAGATTTTCATCCTAGCCTTCCAATATGCAAAGTCTACACCGTTAAACTTAGGGGGACGGGCTATAAACTGACCTTCAGAAAAAGCACAATCAGATATATTCATGGTCATCTAAAAATCTAGACTAGATCCTCTAAACTGGCTCTGATACCACTTGTTGGATCTGGATCGTAGCCTAGAGGGGGGGGGGGGGTGAATAGGCTAATAAAAATTCTCGTGCAACCCACGAGAAAACATACACAGTTATAAGTACATGCAGGGTAATAAAATAGCAATCACATAGTACGCACAAATATACCCTGGTTCGGTCGTCCTCACGACATACTCCAGCCCCCGAAAGCAAATACTAAATAGATGTGTAATCCTGTACAGTTACAATGAGTCAAGATCCCAAATCTATTCTCACCTAGCTCGTACGCACACCACGTGCTCTACACTGTCAATCTAGTCATATGCTCTCCCTCCGTGACGACTTCCAAGTCATCAGGTCCCCAAAAGTAACACAGAAGGTAAAGTTTCCCCTACGGAGATCGCTACACCAATACAAAGATAAATAAATAGAGTTTTAGGAATGCTCAGTAATGGTGTGTCGTCTCTGTCGTTCAGCGCGTGGTCAGATCAATCTGACAAGTAGTAGTCTTTGATGTCCCCTTAATAATTCGGCTTTACTCTCGATGAAACTTGCGCCTTCCCCAAAAACTGAAAGTTACGGCACTTGGATCTTCAAGATTTCGACAGCTGCCCTTCAATATTTCGGCCTCTTGATTGGTTGAAGATGCCCAAGGTATGAGAACGTCGGCCTTGTAAGTTCTTGCAGACACAAACAAAATTCGGCCAGCTCTTGAATGATTGGCTCTGCAAAAAAAACAAACAAACAAGCAACAGATTAATTTAATCAAAAAAAGGAATTGTGCTTTGAGATCTTTCAAAAGGGAAGCACAATAAAATTTTTGGCATGTCTCCTCTAGGCTTTGAGATTTTGCAGACGAGAGAAAGATGCGCCCCAAAAGAACTTGCGGCTCCCTCTTAAAATTATTATGCGGCTCCCTCAAAATTGTTGTGCGGCTTGTGGAGATATTTTGTGCAGCTCTCAGGAAATAGAAATCACAACAACAAAAAATCGGCCTTGGTTTAGGCAGCAAGCTGATTTGAAGAATGAGCCTTGAACAAAAGTGCACACCGAACTCTTTTAATTAATCAACTCCTTTATAATGCAAGTGCCTCCTCTTTCTTTTTGTTGTTTTACGCACAATACTGATGGAATTCTTTTGTGGGAAATTTTTGCTTTGATCTCTCTTTAATTAATTTGCTTGGCCCCTGGCTTTTCTCCTCTTCCAATCAATGGCCGGCTCTTCTTCTTTTTGGGTGTTTTTTTGGCCGATGTTTTATTTTTCAATGAATGTGTTCAATTAAATAGAGTACGCTAGGGTTTTTGCAATTCGGTTAGGATGTGGATGGCTAGTATGTGAATGGATGGTGCATGGATATGGAGAATCAAAAATAGATAGATTTAGTAGGATTTGATTAGGTGCTTGAATAGGAATTGGTTAGGAGCAAATCCATCTAGTTGGTTTGATCAAATCCTCCTGGGAATGAAATTGGCTCCATCTCTTTCTCCACATTGACCAAGTCCAATTGCTACGTGTATAGCTCTTTGACCAAGTCCAATTGATATGTGTATATCAATTTCTCCATCTCTTTGACTAAGTCATCGTTTGGGTATTTGCATCCTCGCCACTCCTGCAAACACTTAACACACATCAAATCGTTCACAAAATGTTTGTCATCATCAAACAATAAGTCCTAGATCATTGTATCCAACAAGACCATCTGGAGGTCATCTATATTCTCCAATGCAACTTGCATATGGAGAACCACCAAATATCTTTCATTTAAGGGTATTTGTGTACGCCGTCTATATCCCCATATCACCACCTTAGAGGACAAAAATGGGTCCCCAGCATCGTCTAGGTATTTATGTAGGGTTTGATTCACCCTCGATTATTAGATACCTAGAACCTCTTATGGGTGATTTCTTTAAGGCACGTCTTAAAGATTATGAGTTTGACGAAAATACTTTTCCCAAACTAGGCTTAACCTCTAAGAAGCCTGAACCTTCGGAGACCATTTCATGGGACACCAAAACATTGTCTCATTTTGATCCACGTACTAATCAATGTGAAGATGAGATCCTGAAGATCCTTCACATACAGAACACAATTCACTTATTACCGGACAAATTTACTGACAACCTGAAGATCATAAGGTCACACGTCGCTGCCGCTAATACGCCAGCTAGGATTAACATACCCAAAGATGGATGCAATCCACTGGCAGCAGAAGCGACCGACACTAGTAGAAAACAGCTTATCAGCCATGGATCATCTGCCACGAACTAAATCCGTGGCAGATGTTTGATTAACTGCCACGGATTAGTCCGTGGCAAATTTTCTGTGGCTGATGAGACTAACCGCCACGAAACATCAGCCACGGAATGATTCTGTGGCAACTACTTCTTCATTAGCCATAGATATATCCGTGGCTAATATTCCTTGGCTATTACAATAACAGCCACGAATTTTGCCGTGGCAAATATATTTTTGCCATGGATTTGTCATCATGTCAACTTTTTATTATAAAAATATAATTGTCACGAAAATTTCCTTGGCACATAACTGCAAACAGCGAGGGACATCCCATGACAAATGTTTGTTAGCCTCGGACGTGGCAAAATATCGAGCGGCAAATTATTGGCGGGGATCGAAAAAACCAACACGCGCGCGGGCGATCGAAATAATATAAGTGAAATCGGGCCCATTATCGAAACCCTCTCTCTGGCGATCGAAACCCTGAAACCCTATGTGGTTGCTCTCTCTGGCGATCGAAACCTGAAACCCTCTCTGGCGATCAAAACGCCGAGCAACCTCCTCTCTTTCTCTCTCTCTCTCGAGCGAAGAAACGACGAGCAACCATCTATTCTCCAACGACGCAGAAGCTCGATGATCTATTCTTAGGGGACGAGCGACGCACGACGAGCGACGTTGATCGGATCGGATCGGATCTGCCACAATCTGTTCTCCGACGAACGACGAACGACGCAAGAATTATCCGACGATCGGATCGGTTCTCCGGCGACGTGATCGGAAAAATTTAGGGTTCTACTACGATCTATTCTCTGACGGTGCTCGCAAGTGACGGTGTTCTCAAGCAGGTAATTATCCATATCTCACTATCCATCAGGCGAAGGCGAATTGATCAAAAATTTCTAACAAATTAGGGATTTTGATTTCCTCAGACGTACCGAACGAAATAGGATTATCGGCGATCGGCAACCGACTGTAGGAATATGATGCCCTCAAGGCCATTTATTCCTGTGTGAATAGCACAAACATCTTGTTCGAAATAACAGTAATCTGTTTGGTAATAATTTATCTAAGTTATATTGAAATGTAGTTAACATTAGATACCAACTTAGGTAAAGTCCTGAGACTTTATGCAAGGTCAAACGGGTATCGAGATGAGTATCTCGATCATGGAGAAACGTTTGACCGTCTGTAGCATAAGTCTGAAATGGTTCGTGGTCGTAGATGTTTCGAGACAAGGATATCGAAACATCGGATAGACCATTGTGTCTTAGTCTTCACCGTTTAGCGGTGGCGATGATCTCATGATCGCTTGACTTGGCGAAGTCGAAGACGAGACACAGGTGCTCATTAGAATGAGTTCACTGAACGATCCACTAGAGTTATCATATGGTTATATTGACCAATCTGTCAGTGATAACTCTGAGTGATGATAGGATAGTTGGTCTTTTGACTTGAGGTCATTTTGACAAACCTGTGCGTGAACGGTGCCACTTAGATCAACTGACCTAGCTTCGAGGCAAGGCCTGTCGAAAGGTCTTTTGATTGGGTGTCACTTGAAACGTACGAGGTGAGTAATGACCAAGAAAGGATTCGTCTCTCCCGGTCAATGGGAGTTAGTGTCGTAGAGTTAGTTCGGTCTTTAATAAAAACTCTGCGCAGAGTATGTTGGAAGAAGTCCAACATTTATTGACCAAAGATCGATAGAAACTAACCGGAGTCAAGTTATTGGGGTTGACAGTTTGACCGTACCCCAGACTTGATCTACACGACATAGTTAAGACGAGAAGACTATAACTACGGAATTCATCACGGAAACAGTCAGGTGGTCCCGACAATACTCATGTCAATGAGTTAACCACATAATGATGATTCCTGAAGCAGGGACGGCAACCACTGCTCGTGGTCACTGCCGTATAGGGCTTCGAGCCCAACCTGTTGTAAGGGTCAGGCTGTAGGGTCTCACACAGAGTGCAACGCTTCGTCTAGTAATAGGTAGAAAATAGTTAGGGAGAATGTTTGCATTTGATGCAAAAGAAGAGATAATTGCATTTGATGCAATATGGTAATTTAAGCCTAGATAGGGACTATTTTGCATTTGATGCAAAAGCGATTAAATATGTATTAAATTGTTTAATACAATATTTAATAATATAAACGCAAGGAAAAGTTCACGGGTAAGACGGGAATGTCCCGGTCTAGACCCAGGTTCAAACGGCGTCCAAATCGGACGCCAAACGCAAAAGTTATAGCCAAAACAATAAAAGCCCATGTTGACATCAGCCTAAGAGGCAGATTAAATCAAAAGGGGACAAGTTGGCAGGCCCATTGGGCCTGCCATTTATCTAGCACGGAGCCCGCGGGCGCTTTATAGCGCCCGCACTGTTCATGCGGGGCCCGCCCGCCTCCTGCGGGTGCGGGCCCCGCCCGCCTCCTGCGGGTGCGGGCCCCGCCCGCCCCAATTGCAGAGAGGCGCCCGCACAAGCGGGCGCCATTCTCCCGCCCGTGCAGAGCACGGGCCCGTGCTCTGCACGGGCTCTGCCTGCGCAGGGCAGCGCACGCGCCTTGCGCGTGCGCTGCCGCCTGAAGCGCGGGTGGGGCCCACGCGTGGGTCCCGCCTGCTGCTAGGGTTGGAGTGTTTTGGCGGCGGCTGGATTAGTTGTGAAATACAAGTCTGGGCTGATCTTTGGACGATCAATTGGAGGGTCAAACGACCTCCGATTGACGAACGGTTTTTTCCTATGCGTTCACCGTTGAACACCCTTCGTATTGATAGGTTGTATCGATCCTGAAGCTCAACGGTGAGTGAGTTAAAATTCACGGAAGTTTGCACTTTGTGAAGTGCAAACTAACTTGATTTTAACTAACCCAATTATTTAGTCCCACATCGGATTTTGAGAAATGGGGAGAGTCCGCCGCCTATATAAATAGGGGTCTCCCCCCTTTCTCAAAACTCGTCCCAAGCTCTAGATCTGAGCGGCTCTCGTAAATGTTGGAGCACGCTCGGATCTAAGCTTAAAATAATATTTCTCTATCTCCCTAAATTTCTGCCTTACTCCTGCGGGTTCTAGCAAAGCCACAAAGGAGTTCGGATTCTGGATCCGAAATCTTGGCGGAGGTTTCACTCGCGTGAAACTTTCTTCGGCGCGTGGTTGGCTCGGCGGCACGGGGATTGATCGCCTCGGGATGCGGAGCGGTTCGAGAAGCGGTTCGGGGAGCGGTTCAAGGAGCGGCTCGGCGTGGGACGGGAGCAGCTCGGAAGACGGCGCGGAACATCTCGCCTGCTCCAGGGCTGAGATTCCGGGTATGTGGTTAAAGTATTTTTAGCATTAGTTTAGTTTAATCGCAGTAGGCTAGATCCTTCTTGGGATGGTCAGATCCATCCCAAGTCGGCACAGATCTTGGCATAGGGTCTTGGACCTTAGGGCTAAGTTAAAAAGATTTTAACTGCATGTTAATTTAGATTAACTAAGTTTTTCTTCCGCTGCTATGATTTTCTGTCTATGTTCCGTCCGACTTAGGACGGGACTAGAGTTTTTGTGCCCTAAGGGACCGCCAATTCCCCTTCAGTGGTATCAGAGCTTGTTGAGCTTGAGTACGGGTTCTCGGGTTATGAGCCGACCCGAAGTAATCGCTCTTACCGTACCAAGTCCCGATAAGATGGTGATCTTATAATGGGTTGGGCATTGTCGAGAGGCATGCCGTAAAACAAGTTTCTGAGGTATCTTGTGACGGGTCTAGGGTGCCATGGATGATGGGCCTTAACAGCGTCGCAATGATATCAGAGTGATACCCAACAGTGGTATCAGAGCCTAGGTTTGCGTAGCGATCTAGGTACTGCGATTTTATTAAACGTGTTAATGCTTTTAAATACTTTTAAATGTTTTTAAAATTATGAGATAATTTTTAAAAAATGTTTTAGATGTTCAAAATTTTTTTTTGTTGATATTTTGAACATGAAAATTTTAAAATAACGTTTTAAAATTTATGTGATAATTTTAAAACTAATTTTAAATATTTAAAAGTTTAAATTTATTTTGGATGCCTAGAAATTTTTATTTGATAAATTTTTAAGCATGAAAGTTTTAAAATGATGTTTTAATTTTATGAGATAATTTTAAAACTTATTTTAAAGATTAAAATTTTTATGAGATAAATTTTTTAAAATAGCATGCAAAGTTAGTGATTTTAAAAATTAAGTTTTTTTATGAGATAAAAATAAAATATTTTTAAAATCATATTTTAAATTTAAATGTTAAATTTATGTATGCAGTCTAAAAATTGTTTATGCGATAAACTTAGTTTATTTAAATTGTTAAATAGATATACACTTTCATTTTATGTTGATAAAATTAGTGTAGCTTTATTTTAATGGCTTGTTAATCTTGTCCCTTATTTGATAACACAAGACAACCTTTTAGGTTAGCCATTAAAAATGATTAAAATTTATTACTTGAATTTTAATGACATGCTATGTTTTAATAAATCATTAACAACAATATTAAGACCTAATTCCTGATTAGGGTAGTCCTTTAAATGAATTTTCAATTCTAATTGTTATAATTAATTTTCATTAAAGGACTTCGCTTCTAGCGTTGTTAATAAAATTTATTAAAATCCTAATAACGATTAGGGTAGCACGTGAACCTTATAGTTGATAAGGACTTAATAAAAGTTATTAAACAAATCCTAATAATTTTGAATTTAAGGATTCAACTAGTTGATAGGATTAATTAGTTGTTAATAAAAGCTGTTTAGTCTATGGCATACATACAAAAATGACAAGCTTCATTCAATGGACCATGATCTAGTCAATGTGCTTGGCTAAGAGTTCTGGGTCAACCCTTGCTAGTCCAAGGGGTAGTGATCCTGGCTTAGTCAATTCCCTGGCTGAGTTCCGCTGGACCGCAATGTCGCGAATCATGATTGTATGACACCCTGGACTATATCTAAGTCAAATACGTTAATGATCTTTTTCAAGATTAGCCGTAGCCCTCCTTGTTTTAGGGGTTAGCAACTATAGGGCCCGTGTTATAGTTGTTGAGATACACTCAAGCTGTGACATGGCAACCCTATAGAAACCAACTCCTTAAATACATAAGATGAAATCTTGACTAACCCTAACCGTCATCTCGTACCCCGAGCGCCGGCGTAAGTTAAGTCAACGATGTAGTCTGCCTAGATGTAGTCTAAGACCTGACCCAAACCGATGTGTCGTGCATACACCGAGCTGAGGGGCAAGTCAGGCTAGACATGAAAACAAGGGTCCGACTTGACTAGACATTGTGATTTGGATGAGCACACTCATGATCACGAATGGCTAGGGGCAAAAACCGATTAAGAGAGTTATATCCGATATGATCGATGAAGAGTCATCTTCCGATCGCAGAGTCAATCAACTTGTTGAGCTACACTCAAGGTTGTTTAGACTCAAGGTGATTGGAACTCTTACCCATTAATTTTAATTCGATTAAATCGTTCGTTATTAAGCTTTAAAACGTTCGTAAAATTAGTGGGAGGATATAGATAGATAAAAGCCAATCTACCTGTATTTAATATTGAACATATGCTAAAACTAGGGCAAGACTATGTTTACCGAAAGAATCAATTGATAATATTGGAATTAGTTAACTGGTCAATAAGTTGATTAATTGAATATCAAGTTAAATTCTAATTGATAGAATTAAAAATATATTCTCGTTGACATTAAATGACCTTCTAAAGAACAGACTTAAGAAATATGATTTCATTAAGTTCTGGGTCCAACAAATAAATTAAAGCTACATGCCACTCGTCTCTATATGAGGCAGCTTGAACATATAGGACATTCAAAGTATGTTTCTCCTTACAACTTGTCGAGCTACCCTCAAGGTTGTATGGACAAACAATTTTGATCCGTAAAGTTCGAGAATTCGATTAAACCGTTTGAGTCGAATACGAGTGCATGAGCGGTGCAAGACTATGTATCCCAACCGGATCTTGAGACAAGCAACTTCTTGAGCTACACTCAAGTTTGCAAAGCTCAAGCGTTTGGATACATAAGTTGCTTGCATATCTATTTATTTATGTTGATATCTAAATGTGATTTAGAAAAGGAAGAAGGCACTTCGGAAAGTCAATAGAGAAAGTTAGTTTAATTTATCATTAGTAAAGGCATAAGTAGGAGGAAATGAAAACGTGACATATTTTGATGTCACATTTCGAAATAAGTTGTTATACAAACACGTCTGACACATTTTTGACGAATGTCGTCACCTTGCTTCTGAAGTAATGTTTTGTGTTAAGTAATTTGTAATAACTATATATATATTAAATGTTAATATATATTAATACACAAGATAGTAGCAAACTTATATGGTAAAATTAGACTAGGCCGTATCAAGAGATTAAGCTTCACAAGTCACATAAAGAGGGGTCTGACCTCTCGTATTATGAAGTCTACGGACACTTGTGAGTCTTAGCCTCTTAGATACAATGGCCGAAACCCATCTGTAAGACAGTGGGAGAATGAGTTGTCGAACTCAGTCTAGTACATACTGATGTACCCGAGTCTAAATTAACCAAAATAAGTTATTCGTATATTCTATTAAGACACGTGTTCTTGATGAAACACAAGTCTGATAAAATAAAGAACGAAATGACTAAAGTATTTAAACTGATTCGATTAGATCGAATGGTCAAATACTTAGCTTAAAAAAATCTTGTGTAATTAAAAGAAAATGTGATTTTCTCTCAGATCAAGTCTGTTAACACATCGGTGTGTTAAAAGGTATGAATCACACTTAATTAGATTTAGTGTGATCCATTGTAAGTGACTCTGAGTTAAGTCCTCCCTCTGGGTAAGTCCCAGATAGTAATGCCTAGGTTTTGATAAAGTTCTATGAGGACATTATCAATAATATATTCAATAAATCAATCATGAGGAAGTTGTATATTTACTCGAATTTCGTAAGACGAAAAGTCGAGTTAAGACATCATAACTGATGATGACTTAGTCAACTTCTAGGATGAAATCCGGAGTAGTAACTCCGATTTAAAACTTGATGCAGGTCCGTGTGCGTAAATAAATTTGAGAATTTAGTTTACGTGCCCAAGGAAAATGTTTCCTCACTTTCTGTAAGAAAATCTCTAAGTTGAAAGATTGGTGCAGAAAAGGAAATAGTGAAGTACAATAATGTTGGACGAGAACGGTTTTCATCCTAATTTCTTTAAAACGGATTATGATGAAACCGGTTTCGCCAACAGATGTGTACAGATCTACTCGGACCAAAGCTCGATGTAAACGCTCAAGTTGACCACGAAAATTGGAACATTCACTTATAAGTTCGTTTTTCTAAATATGATTTAGACGAACCAACTTATATGAATTAGCCAGATAGTTTTCAAGGTCAGTGGGAGCGTATAAATTACATGCGAGACATCAAAGAGATGGAACATATATTTTGATTAAGTAATCAAAGAGTTTGATACTTTATCAGAAATGGATATGAACCATTTGAAATGACCAATAACTAATTTGAAATTATTATCGTAAGATACGATGAACTGGATAAGATCCAGAGAAATAAAGTATTATAGATTCCGACAGACCAAATGAATTATTTGAATGAGATTCAAAAGGTTGGTCTAACATAAACATAGAAACCCCTTAAGTCTATAGTGTAGACGGTTTCAGTAGATCCACTCACGAAGGCTCTACCACATGAAGTCGGGAAAACTTATGTGTAAAAACGGTATTAGATATCGAGATAAATGGGCCTGAGTGCAAGTGGGAGATGAAGGAATATGATGCCCTCAAGGCCATTTATTCCTGTGTGAATAGCACAAACATCTTGTTCGAAATAACAGTAAGCTGTTTGGTAATAATTTATCTAAGTTATATTGAAATGTAGTTAACATTAGATACCAACTTAGGTAAAGTCCTGAGACTTTATGCAAGGTCAAACGGGTATCGAGATGAGTATCTCGATCATGGAGAAACGTTTGACCGTCTATAGCATAAGTCTGAAATGGTTCGTGGTCGTAGATGTTTCGAGACAAGGATATCGAAACATCGGATAGACCATTGTGTCTTAGTCTTCACCGTTTAGCGGTGGCGATGATCTCATGATCGCTTGACTTGGCGAAGTCGAAGACGAGACACAGGTGCTCATTAGAATGAGTTCACTGAACGATCCACTAGAGTTATCATATGGTTATATTGACCAATCTGTCAGTGATAACTCTGAGTGATGATAGGATAGTTGGTCTTTTGACTTGAGGTCATTTTGACAAACCTGTGCGTGAACGGTGCCACTTAGATCAACTGACCTAGCTTCGAGGCAAGGCCTGTCGAAAGGTCTTTTGATTGGGTGTCACTTGAAACGTACGAGGCGAGTAATGACCAAGAAAGGATTCGTCTCTCCCGGTCAATGGGAGTTAGTGTCGTAGAGTTAGTTCGGTCTTTAGTAAAAACTCTGCGCAGAGTATGTTGGAAGAAGTCCAACATTTATTGACCAAAGATCGATAGAAACTAACCGGAGTCAAGTTATTGGGGTTGACAGTTTGACCGTACCCCAGACTTGATCTACACGACATAGTTAAGACGAGAAGACTATAACTACGGAATTCATCACGGAAACAGTCAGGTGGTCCCGACAATACTCATGTCAATGAGTCAACCACATAATGATGATTCCTGAAGCAGGGACGGCAACCACTGCTCGTGGTCACTGCCGTATAGGGCTTCGAGCCCAACCTGTTGTAAGGGTCAGGCTGTAGGGTCTCACACAGAGTGCAACGCTTCGTCTAGTAATAGGTAGAAAATAGTTAGGGAGAATGTTTGCATTTGATGCAAAAGAAGAGATAATTGCATTTGATGCAATATGGTAATTTAAGCCTAGATAGGGACTATTTTGCATTTGATGCAAAAGCGATTAAATATGTATTAAATTGTTTAATACAATATTTAATAATATAAACGCAAGGAAAAGTTCACGGGTAAGACGGGAATGTCCCGGTCTAGACCCAGGTTCGAACGGCGTCCAAATCGGACGCCAAACGCAAAAGTTATAGCCAAAACAATAAAAGCCCATGTTGACATCAGCCTAAGAGGCAGATTAAATCAAAAGGGGACAAGTTGGCAGGCCCATTGGGCCTGCCATTTATCTAGCACGGAGCCCGCGGGCGCTTTATAGCGCCCGCACTGTTCATGCGGGGCCCGCCCGCCTCCTGCGGGTGCGGGCCCCGCCCGCCCCAATTGCAGAGAGGCGCCCGCACAAGGGGGCGCCATTCTCCCGCCCGTGCAGAGCACGGGCCCGTGCTCTGCACGGGCTCTGCCTGCGCAGGGCAGCGCACGCGCCTTGCGTGTGCGCTGCCGCCTGAAGCGCGGGTGGGGCCCACGCGTGGGTCCCGCCTGCTGCTAGGGTTGGAGTGTTTTGGCGGCGGCTGGATTAGTTGTGAAATACAAGTCTGGGCTGATCTTTGGACGATCAATTGGAGGGTCAAACGACCTCCGATTGACGAACGGTTTTTTCCTATGCGTTCACCGTTGAACACCCTTCGTATTGATAGGTTGTATCGATCCTGAAGCTCAACGGTGAGTGAGTTAAAATTCACGGAAGTTTGCACTTTGTGAAGTGCAAACTAACTTGATTTTAACTAACCCAATTATTTAGTCCCACATCGGATTTTGAGAAATGGGGAGAGTCCGCCGCCTATATAAATAGGGGTCTCCCCCCTTTCTCAAAACTCGTCCCAAGCTCTAGATCTGAGCGGCTCTCGTAAATGTTGGAGCACGCTCGGATCTAAGCTTAAAATAATATTTCTCTATCTCCCTAAATTTCTGCCTTACTCCTGCGGGTTCTAGCAAAGCCACAAAGGAGTTCGGATTCTGGATCCGAAATCTTGGCGGAGGTTTCACTCGCGTGAAACTTTCTTCGGCGCGTGGTTGGCTCGGCGGCACGGGGATTGATCGCCTCGGGATGCAGAGCGGTTCGAGAAGCGGTTCGGGGAGCGGTTCAAGGAGCGGCTCGGCGTGGGACGGGAGCAGCTCGGAAGACGGCGCGGAACATCTCGCCTTCTCCAGGGCTGAGATTCCGGGTATGTGGTTAAAGTATTTTTAGCATTAGTTTAGTTTAATCGCAGTAGGCTAGATCCTTCTTGGGATGGTCAGATCCATCCCAAGTCGGCACAGATCTTGGCATAGGGTCTTGGACCTTAGGGCTAAGTTAAAAAGATTTTAACTGCATGTTAATTTAGATTAACTAAGTTTTTCTTCCGCTGCTATGATTTTCTGTCTATGTTCCGTCCGACTTAGGACGGGACTAGAGTTTTTGTGCCCTAAGGGACCGCCAATTCCCCTTCAGTGGTATCAGAGTTTGTTGAGCTTGAGTACGGGTTCTCGGGTTATGAGCCGACCCGAAGTAATCGCTCTTACCGTACCAAGTCCCGATAAGATGGTGATCTTATAATGGGTTGGGCATTGTCGAGAGGCATGCCGTAAAATAAGTTTCTGAGGTATCTTGTGACGGGTCTAGGGTGCCATGGATGATGGGCCTTAACAGCGTCGCAATGATATCAGAGTGATACCCAACAGTGGTATCAGAGCCTAGGTTTGCGTAGCGATCTAGGTACTGCGATTTTATTAAACGTGTTAATGCTTTTAAATACTTTTAAATGTTTTTAAAATTATGAGATAATTTTTAAAAAATGTTTTAGATGTTCAAAATTTTTTTTTGTTGATATTTTGAACATGAAAATTTTAAAATAACGTTTTAAAATTTATGTGATAATTTTAAAATTAATTTTAAATATTTAAAAGTTTAAATTTATTTTGGATGCCTAGAAATTTTTATTTGATAAATTTTTAAGCATGAAGGTTTTAAAATGATGTTTTAATTTTATGAGATAATTTTAAAACTTATTTTAAAGATTAAAATTTTTATGAGATAAATTTTTTAAAATAGCATGCAAAGTTAGTGATTTTAAAAATTAAGTTTTTTTTATGAGATAAAAATAAAATATTTTTAAAATCATATTTTAAATTTAAATGTTAAATTTATGTATGCAGTCTAAAAATTGTTTATGCGATAAACTTAGTTTATTTAAATTGTTAAATAGATATACACTTTCATTTTATGTTGATAAAATTAGTGTAGCTTACCGTTACTATTTCTAATTCTAATATTGTATCAAAGCTATAAAAATGGCTGACTGGCTATGTACTGTTAATATGTTACATCATTACTTTACAACCTCAAATGTGAATCTATCTTGACTTTGAGGGGGTATTCAAAAATAATAGTCTCGCATTGGATAACATAGAAATGATGCCTATAAATTAGTAAGTGAGCATCTACCCATTTAAACATAAAATTTTGTGGAAAAAACATGTTTTTGCTTTAGAAGCAGTAAAAGCACTTCCTAGAAGCAAGTTCCAGACAAAGACTAAGAGTTTAACAGCATGTATATCGGCTTGAACAGAGTAAACCGTTGAAATATTATGCAGATTAGTAACTAAGCTAGTTATGCCCCCAAGTAGCAAAGCCACTCCCTTGTCTTTTAATAAAACTTCAGTCACATTACTACGTAATGTTTTCGGGGCATAATGTACTTCATATATTATGTGAAGTGTTTAATACTATTCTACACTTCGATATGCAGCTTTCCTTTTCTTTCATTTTTTGAACCTTTTCATTTCGTTTTATACAGTAACCAACTATACAACTTATACTATCACTACCAAAAAGCCGATGGCCATATAGAATGTCTGAGTTCTAATCTTTGGATGCTCAGTTGTGTACCATGGGATGGCTATTGTTTTTGTGTTTCGATCTCGAGGCAAAGCCTGCTATTGTAGTTGAAGCCTTTCCACCTTTAAAAAGAAGGGGAGTTGTGGATTTGGTACGAATTCACTCATAGAGGTGTGGTGATCTATGAGTCTATTTACTATCAGGTCTACGTATAAGACTAATATGAAGTATTGGAGGTTACATATAAACCGGAAGTTTTCCAGGTTAAGATGATGATATTGAAAGTAATTGCAAGAACTATTGGGTTGCACCGCATAATTTTATTACTTTTTCGTTGTCATATATGGAACTCTAGTTTTACTCACCTTTTACTGGGTTATTTGCAAATTACTCACCTTTTACTCATTTATTTGCAGATGAAGAGATTGAGGGATGCTCTTAAATCTGGAGGGTCAGCTTTCCCCTCACAACCCACAGGGTCAGGTATGCATAAATTGGCATTATATCATGTCTGCAGCTTAATTTACACTTATTACTACGTGGGATGACTAATAGCTAAATTCATGTATTTCAGGCCAGCAGTCGCTAGCGGGCCAAGCCGCTGCCCACTCATCTCAGCCCACAGGGTCAGGTATGCATATATGTATATTATATCATGTTTGCAGCTTAATTTTCATTTATTACTACGTGGGATGACTACTTGCTAAATCATGCATTTCAGGCCTGCAGTCGCCAGCGGGCCAGGCCGCTTCCCACTCCTCTCAGCCCACAGGGTCAGGTATGCATATATGGGCATTATATCATGTCTGCAGCTTAATTTACAATTATTACTTCGTTGGATGACTAATTTTCCTCTTTTTCGCATTTACCTTTCATGTGTATCTAATTACTTTTTAATTATGTCATATGGATGCAGGTGGCTTAGAGGATATATCGGTAGGTACTCAGGCCATTGCCTCCTCCCATGCCGCCGGTCATGCCACACAGATCCCTGTCGAGAGGGTACAATTCATACCGTACGACGCCAATGTAGATGACACACCTTTACCACCTGCTGCAGAGGTTGAGAGGTCAGCACGGTCTAAGAAGGACAAGATGGATGCACGCCAGGAGGTTTTAGATTTGTTGGCAACCGTATCAAATGCTAGGATGATTGCAGCCAGAGAGGAATGCTTCCAGCGAAAGGGTATGAAAACATATTTCAATTATGTTAAATAAGAAGAAAGTGTAATATAATATTTTATTTATATTGTAAGATAATATCTTTTTTTGTAGGTGGGGAGAAACCACCTAAGGTTGGACGAGGATACAACATGCCCTCAAACCTAATTCCACCAGAAGGGCAGCGAGTTGTCATCCAGTGGAGCTACGGTGCCCCCATTGGAAAGTGGGGGGGGGGGGTGACTTTACTAGTTTTTTGGCTACCTTGGCCAGAAGGGGTGATTTCTTCAACATTGGCCTTGGTTGGTCCAAACAAAGATTTGAAAATTTGGTCGTATGTTGGCGCTACATTAATGTAAGTATGTTAACTTTTACTTTATTACTTAAATTACGTTTATAATTTGTATGTCTTTTTTTGCAGAGGCATTACGTGCTGGATGGAAACCCAAACGCATGGATATTCTGTTTTGATAAGATACAGGCTGTGTTGTACCAGTGGCGTAAGGACCTAAAGCAGAAGATATGGTCGGCTTACACAGAAGACTGGGAGCGCTGGTGGCATATGGACACCTGAGCAGATCCCCTCCAGTTCTTTGGATCCTGTTTCTATTGGGAGTCGCCTGAGGGGAAGGTATGGTTCAATTTTGGTCCATTTTTATATGTTTTAATATCCAATTGGCTGACATGCTTTTTTAAAAAGAGGATTGCGGATATCGCCAAGGCAAACCACGAAAAGCCACGAATGTATGAGCATCATGCTGGCTCCAAGAGCTACACCAGACATGCCCACGAATTGGCGCAACAGGTTATATGTTCAATATTAAATTTGAGCATATATTATGTTTTAATGAGATACGTGTTTTTAAATTACATGTCTAATTAATTATCTATTTGTTTTTAGGGCAAGCCGGGTTTGGTGGCGTTGGCGGAGCGCACCCTTACGCAGGCCCACCCCAAGTATGCTGATACGAACAAGCTGGAGAAGAATAAGAAGCTGCTAGTCAGTAATAACTTATATTTAAAAATATTGTACATATTAAGTATAATTTTAATGTTGGTTGTATTTGTTTTAGGCTCTTCTGAAGCAGGCTGCAACAGACCTCAGGCCACACTCTGAGGTAGACTCCAGTTGCTCTGGACCACTTACCAGGGAAGAGGAGGACGACCTCATTGCAGGGGTGCTCGGAGGGACGCGGAAGAACCGGTATCGGCTTAGAGGTTCAGAGAGCAGAGACTATGGACAGTCGACCAGTTCATCCTCATCAGGCACTGAGAGTATCCGACGCCCAGAGCCCACCGATCCACCAGCGGGCATGCAGGATTCCACTGTCACGTTGACGACGATGATGGAGAGGATGGAGCAGAATGAAAAACTTTACCAGTTAATGCTCGCTTGCATGCCTCCAGAGATGCAAGAGAAATACAATCGGCTCCGTACTGATCTGGTAAGAATTTATATTAAAATTTATAAACAAATGGAGCCTGATTGACTGCCTTGTTAACATAACCGGAGGTTTTTTATATAGATTTTGAATGGTAGGTTGAATGTAGCTTATTTGGAAATAACTGGTAACTGAAAAGTATGGATATGATATATATCTATAGGGAAAAATAAGACGTGATATGCGTGGAGTTGATGAAATATTGAAACGGACTATAAATAACTCTCATCTTACATGTGTACTTTTACTACCCAAAGTTCATCTCGGAGTATCTGGTATAAATAAAAAGCACACAAATTTAAACAGTGTTCCAATGGTCAAGCACACACAAACAAAAGCTAACAATAAATATTCATCTGAGCAGAGCATGCAATTGGGATGTCCTGTTATTTGAAAACTGATACATACTAGTACATTCCTTTACATTCTGTGAAAACTGAATTAGCCTGTTATTTTGTTCAGTACATATTTTTAAACATTTGCTGTGAAGACTAGGATGATACTGTGAACATTTTCAGTTCAGCTTCATGGTTATCCCAAGTGTCTTTTCAATAGGAATGCATGCCGTAGTGTTATATATAAATTATAACAATGTCAGAAATTGTTAGAATACTAAAATGTATTATTCTCTTGTTCTTGGGTGTTGTTATCTGTTGAAATTGAGAACAAGTCTGTGGATGAGCATAGAAGTCAATCCTCGCCATAGATACATTTAACTAAAGCTATGAATTTGCATCACGGTTTCCGTTCATCATATAGGACATGTAAACCCTTTTTTCCTTCTCTCTTTTTTGCCTTACCTAGCATACTTCAAAAATACATTCCTGTTCTAGTATAAGTATTAATATTCAGGATAAGCACATAAATTATTTCTCTCAATTGAGCTGTCTTACAGGTCATTCATCCTTCATCAACACTGACATTTAGATTTCTGATTCAATCTAGGCCATGAACATTTAGGACTGCCCTTATGTTCTTAATCCCTCTACTTTTTCCATATCACTCTTGTTAAATTCTAGTCATTGCGCTTATGGGCATTCACTGCATATGCCCAAGCCATCTAAACCGATTCACCTCATGTTATCGTCAATTGTAACTAACCTAATTTCTTGCTAACACATTGTTCTTTTTATCCTATCTTCTAGTGTGTTGCCGCATCCATATCGACATTGTCACTTCAGATAAAAAACTGATACATATACATTCCCTTACATTCTGTGAAAACTGAATTAGCCTTTTATTTTGTTCAGTACATATTTTTATGCATTTGCTGTGAAGACTAGTATGATACTGTGAGCATTTTCTGTTCAGCTTCATGGTTATCCCAAGTGTCTTTTCAATAGGAATGCATGCCGTATTTACTAGCCAACGCTTTCATTACTATACTTCGACTACATCTCAAAGAATTATTTCTCGAACATCAAGTATTGATTATTATGGCCGAGCATTTGACTATTATGGCCTTAAAAACGTGTTCCCCACATGGCGTATCAAGTGAGCATTTCTGATATTTGAATCCAAACCAATAGAGTGCATATGTCTATATTACCACACATGATTCCTTAAGAAGAGAGTTTAGATTATTGGCAATAACAAAAGATAACTAGTTGATCTATGGCTGTTAAGTGACTAATTCTATAAAAGGTTAAATGTTCATATGGCTGCATTCAAACTTGTCAATAAATCCATGAACTCAGAAAGTTCTTACACCACAGATACAATGTCTTAGTTCTGATAGTATATGGGACAAGCTTTAATCTAGTATTACATCATAACAAATAAAGATCATGTACTTAAACAATATCATATCATCTACATATGTGTGTCACTGTATGATAATCATACCGAAACTCCTCGATATAGAAAGATGGGAGCTCGTCATCAATAGCAGGTCTCACCTTTGTACAAACCTAAAGAAATTCAAGCATTTGAAGTAAATAACACAGCAGCAAAACCTATTACCTCAACAGCTTATACAAATAAGCAAACTAATTTACAGTATCTACATGTCAAGTGGAAATAGGCTTTCCTTTTGAGTGATGTCATCAAGATAAGCATAAAGATGATAGAAGTACAAAAATTAAAAAAAAATTGGAAAAAAATTGGAAAAACATGGGTTTGGCCCCAGAGAAGATAGTCAATATGTGAAACCCCAGAACCGTTTTCAACGTGCCAAAACCCCAGAACCGATTCACCCCATGTTATCGTCAATTGTAACTAACCTAGTTTCGCTGCATATGCCCAAATTCATCATTCACTATTTCTGCAAGAATGATACAGCAATATCGAGATCAAGAGGAAAAAATACATATGTATTGTGTAAGTTGTGCATTAGCATCGCAAGGTAATGTGAATCTATCTATCAACTGAACCATGATAATATAAATATCAAAACATGTTTTACCAGGTCTTTTTGCGGGATTCAATGTGTTAGCTGGTTTTGGCCATTCGATCCTACATATGAAATATGCATAATCAAAATGTCCAAATGGGCATTTCCATTTTATTGTATATTTAACCTATCGGGTGCCTCTCGATTGAAATTGTTGAATGATTTGAAATGGTCTCTTAAATTTTCTTGGGACATCGAATGCATGCAAGGTTCTTGATGTCATTGATTAATTTTTTGGTAGGATCACATCTGCATTTGATTAATATTACAAAAAACAAGTGGATTTCAATCATTGTTTCAGAAACTGTGTTGCCTAAAAATTTGTATGTTGTGTCCTAACATAGTCCTGAAATGACTTACCTTCTAACACACTTTGTTTTTCTTTGCAAATTTTAATGGTTTGTTCTATGTAGAATTCTTGCATGTATGCATGTTTGTCAGTTTGGGGGCCTTTATATTTATTAAAAGATTGTGATAAGAATCCCAAAAAGTGAAATAATTAAACAATTACGACTCATGGAAAAATAATTTTTGTAATGAGACTCATCTTTTTTCCCTTTGAAATCATTTATAATGGGAAGAGATCACCTTTTTACTCCTACCTAGTGTTTGTGGTCGTTCTGCAAAGTATAGATTTTCAATAATCTATAAACATCAAAACAGAAGTTTTGTTTTTGTTACTTTTTGGGAATACATGCCATATTTTAGTTCTTACATATTATTTTTGGGTATTTGTGACCATTTGGCATTACCATGATATCTCATCTTCAATTTGCTATTCAGAAGAATAAGAGCCACACAAAAAAAAACATTACAGTGTTTACTAAGAACATAAGCCCACTTATTTATTTTCAATTTTTGTTTCAGGAATCACGTCCCCAAGGCGGATCCGGTGGAGGACCGGAGGGTGGAGATATGAGGTGAGAGTTTAATTGTTTTTTACTTGGAGTTTGTGGGAGTGATGAGGGCCGAGGGGATGTTATGATGAGACTGAGAGTTTACTTTGTATTGAAGGGTCCGAGGGGCCGTTATTTTGATGTGTGGAAACTTTTTGTATTGGGGGGACCGAGGGGCCATTATGTTGATGTGTGAAAACTTTTTGTATTAAGTAGGCCAAGGGGCCGTTATGTTGACAGAAAACTTTTGAATGTGGAAAACTTTTCTATTGAGGTATGTTGATGTGTCTGGAAAGTTTGTATTTATTTAGTTTCTTGGAATTTGCTAATGGATGAAATTTTTTTATTGGGTTTGTTATTGTTTATATATGTTGTTACGCCTATTTGACCGAGACCCAAAAGACACGAGCCCAGGAGCCCAATTGCTGGCCAAGAGCCCATCTACGTATACCAGGCCCGTGTCACAAGACCCACTAAGGGACCCCCCTGCTATCGATCCGACCCGGCCCCAGTACCCGCTGGTCACTCGCCCACTCCTGCGATAACCGCTCCCCCGGTTCCGCGACCACTAAATGACGGTAATGGGGAGGTGCGGGCATGGCGCAAGGGGCGACGACGGGGGGCGGATTGAGGGGGCACGATTGAGGGCGGGCGAGGGAAGTGGGCCAGAGGCAATCACGCTGGGAGCTCTTTAAAAGGGCTAGGAGGACGACGAAGCAAAAGACCGCATCTCAGGTATCTAAAGCTAAGGTACTCCATCAATGACCTAGTTCCTCCTTTCCATCTCCTTCCTCCCCCGCTCGTGCCGTGAGACGCCGTTCAGATCTCCTCACGAGTCGAACCGTCTCCGCCGGGCCTCCTCTTTCAGATCACTGTCTGACTTAGGCATCGGAGGGGATTTGGCCGGAACCAAGGTCTGGCCCCTTGACGAGCGTTCTCGTCTACGCAGGAGGACATCTGATCAACGGGCCGAGGCTCCCCCTCGCCCCTCGCCGACCGAGCACCCCGCTGGACGAGTGAGGCTTCCCCTCATCGTCCGACCGCCGAGGCCGAGCACATCCCGCCGAGGCCGAGCGTCACATCTAGGGCCGAGGCTTCCCCTCGCCCTTCGCCGACCGCGCATCTAGCTGGACGACTGAGGCTTCCCCCCGTCGTCCTACCTCCGAGTCCGTGTGCGACCGTCCGAGGCCGAGCGTCTCAACCAGGGCCGAGGCTTCCCCTCGCCCCATCCGCACCGACTCGAAGCCCCCGAGGGACCCAAGCGGGCCCCTTGACCACGTTGACCGGGTTGTCCACGGTCAACGCTTTGTAGTGAGAAAACACTCTGAAACATCTGGCGCCGTCTGTGGGAAACAAAAACCGTCCCACGAAGAAGCAAACCACACCTACAATGGCACGAGCCAGCAATGGAAGGAAGCGCATGACCCCCATCCCGGAGGAGGGGAATGGCGCATCAAATGGCAACCCCGAGGACACGCACGTCGACGGCCACCCCGCCCACTCAACCGAAGAGACCGGCGGCTCAGAACTAGCCACACAGGGACAGCTCCACGCCCTAGCTCAGGAGACCAATGCGAACCTCCAGACGTTGGTCGCGACGGTACAGTAGCTTGTCGGCCCCGCGCCGTCCAACGGAGGTGCGTTGAACGATAGCCATCGATGGGCGGGAGGTCCCCCGCACTTGCGGTCCGCTGTGGTCGACGACCACGGGACCCGGAAACCGAACACAGAGCGTCGGTTCACACGGTCCGGCTCCCGTCAGGCGAGGTCACGCGCCTCCTCCCCTTATCGTGAAAGGAGCCGAAGAGAAACCGAAGGGACGGAGGGCGAATCGATGACGGCATCATCTCGTCGGTCACGGTCGTCCCGCCGCAGGAGAAGCGAACGACACCACTCAAGAGACCGATCGCGGCGGAGCAGGAGCTCCCGCCGGAGGAGTCGGGAACGTCGGGTCAGCCCGACCCCAAGCGTGGCGAGGGTCGCGGAGCCAGCCCCGCCGGCGCCTGTGCTTCCTCCACCCCCGATCGAGCCAGAGGCAGGCGAATACCGCATCCCCGGGGGCATCCACGGAGACCGGTGCCCCTTATCACGGAGAATAACCGACGCACGGGTCCCCTCTCGATTCAGGATCCCGGTGCTGGGAAAGTACGACGGAATAGGGGACCCGGGACACCACGTGATGGACTACGAGGGGGACATGGCCTTCCAGGGAGCTGACGATGACCTGCTTTGCCGGGGCTTCTATTCTACTCTCAGGGGAGCGGCAAGGACCTGGTACCACAGCTTGACCAGCCGCTCCATCGACAGCTTCGAGCAACTCACCCAGTTGTTCTGCAAACAGTTCATGGCGGGGAGGCTGATCAAACCTGGTGCTGAACATCTGTTCAACGTAGTGCAAGGCCCGGCCGAGCCGCTCCGACAGTTCATGCGCCGCTTCAATGCAGAAAGACTGAACGTGAGCAACCCTCCCGACCTGGTGGTCCAGACGGCCCTTAAGAAAGGGCTTCGCCACCGAGGCCTCAAGAAGTCCCTACACAACGATCCCCCGAAGGACCTCCCTGGGATCATGGCGAGGGACGAACGCTTCATGCTGACCGAGGAGGCCTTGGCCGAGGATGCATGGAAAGCCACTCGAGGGACCAAGCGCGGCGACGGCGGGCGAGTCAGCCACGAAGGATACCGGACCGAGAAGAGGCCGAGGAACAGGCAGCGGGGAGAAAGCGCGAGGGACACCACCCCAGACGCCGTCCTCGCCCAAGCACAGAAGGAAGAGCGAGCTGATCGCCCCCCACCGAAGGCTAGAAGAGGTGGGAAGAACAGGGAGAAGTACTGCAAGTACCATAAGGACGATGGTCATGACACCGAAGATTGCTGGCATTTGAAGAAGGACATTGAGAAGCTGATGAGCCGGGGCACGCTAGGAACCAGGCCGACGAGCCGGCCCACGGAGAAGGGACCTCCATGCAGCCAGACAAGGGGAAGAAGATCAACACCGTCCAAGGTCCCCTCCGCATCATAGAATGAGCGGGCGATGTCTCTCCCCCCGGTTGCAGCCTAGTAAGAGGGAGTTATCTAGGTTTACATCCCTCTGTCTAGCTTCATTTCCTTTCTTTTTCCTTTTCCTCCAAATGTACCGGTCCGACAGGACTCTTGAGAGTACACATGCATTCCCTTTTTTTGTCTTTTCTTAAATCCCCGACGGAATGGACATGTCACCAATAGCGCAAAAGAATGGGGACCGCCGCCTCACTGGAGGAGGAAGAGGAGCTTTGTCCTCGCCGACTGATTCCTGCGCTCATAAGACTGGGGGCTATTCCCCCAGCAGGCACGGACGCCGACCGGTCCTAAGCCGAGGAGCTTTGCCCTCGCTGACCGACTCCTGCGCTCATAAGTCTGGGGGCGATCCCCCCAGCCAGCGCGAACGCCGACGGGTCCTAAGCCGAGGAGCTTGGCCCTCGCAGACCGACTTTCGCGCCCATAAGCCCGGGGCAGTTCCCCCAGCAGGCACGGACGCCGACCGGTCCTAAGCCGAGGAGCTTTACCCTCGCCGACCGACTCTTGTGCTCATAAGTCTGGGGGCAACTCCCCCGAGACACTGACGCCGACCGGTCCTAAGCCAAGGAGCTTTTGCACTCGCCGACCGACCCCCGCACTCAAAAGTCTGGGGAGAATCCCCCCAGCCAACGCCAACGTCGTCCAGTCCTAGGCCAAGAACAAGGCGACAACGCAAAGAACACGAGAAGTCCGAGTAAGTCAATTTCGTTTATAATAGTTAACCAGAGTACAAAAATGTGTCTTATTTACAGGGGACCGAGGCGAAGGAAACACCCTACAAACAATCTACTCACAACGAATGACAGAGTTCTTCGCCTACAGAAGCTAGACAGAGCAAAATTGGCTGACAAAAGACCCAAAGTAGTTAACCCAAGTTGGCAGCCATGCAACCAGCAATTATTGGCCCCAGAACCAGTAGCGAAGCTGAAGGAGATAGCGGGGTCCATTTCAAGTAGACTGGCCCAAAGCGAAGCGGATGCTTAAAAATTTGAGGATAAGGCTAGGAGGAACGGCTTAGGGGGCCCGGGCTCGGGAGGACACATCCTCGGGCACTTCGCCCTGTTCGGAGCGAGGAGGATCAACTGGCGGAGGGGCTTCCCGAACACGCTCCACACATTCCCGAAAGGAAGACTGGACGACGTCGACGATCCGAGGGGCGATAAGGTCTTCATACTTACCGAAGGCCTCCCTGAGAACCTCGAGGATTTTCTTCCCCAGGGTCTCAACGACGCCCCTCTCCACCTCCTCCGCGAGCCGCGCCACCTGGCGCCGATCAGACAACTCCCTCTGAAGCTCCTCCCTCTCCAGGCGGAACGACTCCGCCGCTTCCTCAGCCGACTGCAGGGCGTCCTCCAACTTTCCCCGGAGATCACCCACTCGTCCCTCCAGCTCGGACACACGGAGCTGGAGATGCCGGGACTCCATCTGGGCCTTCACCATTGCTACTTCCGCCGCCCCGGCTCGTTCTTGGGCCCTCATGGAGGACTCCTCCAGCTTCCTCAAGAGGATGGCTCGTCGCTGCAGCTCCACGGCGAGCGTCGACCCCTGGAAAACGGGACATGAGCTAAGAAGGGAGTGAAGGGAAAGAAAGGACTGCGAGAGGGCCGAACCTGTTGAAGGGCCCAAACCAAAGAATCCGACACCTTGTCGGCGGGAATCTTCTCGAGGGTGCTGCGGTCCCGGGGGAAGACGGAGCTCTCGGCCACCTGCTGGGCCAGGGCTCGGTCGACGAACACCGAACTCCCGGGGGAAACATCGAGGGAAGCCATATGGCTTGCCAATAGCGCTCCGACTCCCGGGGACGGAAGCGGAGACGCTGCGATGGGGGTGGTTGTCAGAGTCACCTGAAGATCCCTGGTGGTGCCTGCAGGAGGCACAGAACTGGCCGGGCTGGAGGGCTCCGCATCCTCCTTCCTCTTCTTCCCACCGTGAGGCTCCACGAGCGCCGAAGGAGAGCGCTTCCGACTTGCCCCACCTCCACTCTCAGGGACGGGAGGGGACGCTCCGAGGGCGAGGGGGACTACACCGGACTCGTCATTACCCCCTGCCTCTCGGGCTGGTGGGGCAGGTCCGGCCTTTACTACGCCCCAGGGGAGGAGATCGCCAGAAGAAGAGGCAGGAGGCGCGGCCGCTACCTTGCCCACGGAGGGCTCGGCTCGGCGCACATCCTCCTCAATTACCTTGCCCACAGAGGGCTCGGCTCGGCGCACCTCCTCCTCAACGGTCCGTCGAGGCGCCCTTCCGGAGGTACTGCCTCGGCTCCGAGCAGCCCCACGACGGATATACTCATCGACGTCACGGACGAACTCACGGCCTGCCATCCCTGCAAAGGAAACCGAAATCAGGATGAGTCACAGGGCAGTCCGAGGGGGAAAAAGCGACCTACCCGGGGACCACAAGATGGCCTTCAGGAGTAGGTCATCCAACAAAGACCAGATGGACTTCGATTCCAAAGGAAGAGCCAACAGCGTCGCGGCGACTGCCTGATCAACATCAGAAAGGGCTAGCGGCGGGCGAGGTTGGACAGACGCTCCCCAATTTGTCAAAATCTGGGCCTCACCCAAGAAGACCACGAAGACATAATCCGAGTTCCAATCCCCTGACCAGCGGGGTAACCCGATCAGGCATTCCCTCCTCGAACGGGCTCGGAGTAGCAGCCATGACCCCGGACCGGCCGTCTGGACCTTGTAAAAGTGGAAGAGAAGGGGGAGAGACGGCTCCAGACCACGGGTACAGCAGAGCATTACGAAGCCCGTCAGTACCGCGATCGAACACGGGGTGAACTGACAAAGGGACACCGTGAGATGTTCCATGACCTGGATGAAGAAGGGATGGAGCGGGAAGCGAAGACCCAGGCGGAACATCTCGACGTAGGCGCCGACCTCATTGCTCCTCGGAAGGCAAATCCGCTCGTCGACAAATGGAACTCGAAACTCGTATGGGAAGCAGAGATATCTTTCCCGGATCTCCGCGGCCACCGAAGGAGGAGTCCTCGACGGCGTACGGAGGACAACCGGGGGCACATTAAGCCGCACGGCGGCCGACGCCACGTCATCACAGGCGTAGTCTGGAAAAAGTTTCCCCTTCCCCTTATCTTGAAGAGAACGACTCCCAGCGGGGGAACCTGATTCCCCCAGCCGGGGCTCGCCCCGCCTGGACCCCGGAGGATCCCTCGCCCTTTGACCAGAACCGCCTATCCTAAGAGCAGCCATCAGATGAAAGCGAGAGAGGAATTACCTTTTTTCAACTAGTTTGGAGAAGGCAAGAAAGCGAAGGCGACGGGAAACTCCGAGTCGTGGAAAGCTTTGAATAACGGGAGGAGCAAGAGAGAAGTGGAGATCAACGCGGCTGAGGATCTTATATACCGGGCGCAGGGGTGAATTCGAAGCGGCTGACAAGGACGCGCGGCAGGCTTCGAAGAACTGGCGGCGTTTCGAAATCGGCGCCAGGGGAAGTCCAATCGATCCGCCTCATCATGACCTACATTTATGGCCACGCCTCGACTAAAGCGCCGCTCGGAACCCCAGGAGGCGTAGCGGTTATACCATGCTAGCCGAGGCCGATCGATCCCACCGATGGCGGCGCCCGAACCCCTCAGCTTCTCAATTGAAGACGGCCCCGCGAGCGGTGGGGGTAAGCTTGCAGCCACACGTGGCGGCATCAGAGGACCAACGGCGCTTCGGGGCCCGCGCCTTAAAAATATCGAACGGACCCACTCATGATGACGACTAATAAATGAGTCGACATCGACAGGCGAGCTTGTCAAAATCGGCAGAAGTCACATCGACCGAGCCGAACAGGCCGAAGCCGATCAACCCGACCGATGGGGGCAATTGTTACGCCTATTTGACCGAGACCCAAAAGACACGAGCCCAGGAGCCCAATTGCTGGCCAAGAGCCCATCTACGTATACCAGGCCCGTGTCACAAGACCCACTAAGGGACCCCCCTGCTATCGATCTGACCCGGCCCCAGTACCCGCTGGTCACTCGCCCACTCCTGCGATAACCGCTCCCCCGGTTCCGCGACCACTAAATGACGGTAATGGGGAGGTGCGGGCATGGCGCAAGGGGCGGCGACGGGGGGCGGATTGAGGGGGCACGATTGAGGGCGGGCGAGGGAAGTGGGCCAGAGGCAATCACGCTGGGAGCTCTTTAAAAGGGCTAGGAGGACGACGAAGCAAAAGACCGCATCTCAGGTATCTAAAGCTAAGGTACTCCATCAACGACCTAGTTCCTCCTTTCCATCTCCTTCCTCCCCCGCTCGTGCCGTGAGACGCCGTTCAGATCTCCTCACGAGTCGAACCGTCTCCGCCGGGCCTCCTCTTTCAGATCACTGTTTGACTTAGGCATCGGAGGGGATTTGGCCGGAACCAAGGTCCGGCCCCCTGACGAGCGTTCTCGTCTACGCAGGAGGACATCTGATCAACGGGCCGAGGCTCCCCCTCGCCCCTCACCGACCGAGCACCCCGCTGGACGAGTGAGGCTTCCCCTCATCGTCCGACCGCCGAGGCCGAGCACATCCCGCCGAGGCCGAGCGTCACATCTAGGGCCGAGGCTTCCCCTCGCCCTTCGCCGACCGCGCATCTAGCTGGACGACTGAGGCTTCCCCCCGTTGTCCTACCTCCGAGTCCGTGCGCGACCGTCCGAGGCCGAGCGTCTCAACCAGGGCCGAGGCTTCCCCTCGCCCCATCCGCACCGACTCGAAGCCCCCGAGGGACCCAAGAGGGCCCCTTGACCACGTTGACCGGGTTGTCCACGGTCAACGCTTTGTAGTGAGAAAACACTCTGAAACATATGTGAATGTTGATTGTGTTTCTTTCTTGTTATATTTATATATATGGGAATTTTGATTGTAAACGAAGGTTTAAAATTTTTGGTTTTTTTAAAAAATTAAATAAACATATTAGCCACGGAATTTCCGTGGCTAATATTTTTAGCCGCTGATCTATTTTGGAAAAATATCCGTCGTGGAAACCTTTTCGTCACAAAGAATTCGTGGCAAATATAACAATTTTGCCACAGCAAATCCGTGGCTAATATAGATTAGCCACGGCAAAGCTTTGGGAAAATATCCGTAACGAATATATTTTTGCCATGTAATTTCCGTGGCAATAGTTGAAACAATAGCCATGGAATATCCTTGGCTAATAAACAATTTACCAAGGAATTTTATTAAATATTTTCCGTAGGAAATAAATTTTTGCCGCGGAATTTCCGTGGCAATAGTTGAAACATTAGCCACGGATAAACCGTGGTTAATGAAGTTTGTCACGGAAATCTTTTTTGAAATTTTTCGTGGCAAATATAGGTTTGCCACGGCTTTTCCGGGGCAATATGTGGAACAATCGCCACGGAATTGCCGTGGCTATAGTCCCGTGGCTAACTTTTCTGCCACGGAATTTCTTCCATTTGCCACGGATTTTTGGCATTTGCAATGCCACTTTCCCTCACGGAACAATAGCCAGGGAATTTATAAAAATCCGTGGCTATTGGGTAATAGCCACTGATTTTAGGGTATTAGCCACGGAATTGTACGTGGCTAATGTCCAATTTTCCAGTAGTGCGAACCTCAATTAAAGAGAGGACGTCCACCAGGCTCCAAGGATAAATTTCCTCGAAAGAGAAAAACTCCTGGAGAACATATGACGCTACCACCACAAGATACTGAGCTCAGACCAGTTACCGCTCCCCTCCTTAATTCCCCGAAGAGGGAAATATTAGAGAAATATCATTAAATTATGTACGTACTGGGGAGGTATTGAACAAAAAAATCATTGTCGTCAACTACGACTTTGCCTTCAATATTGACATTCACGTCACAGAATGCAATGATGATATCGATCCACATCCTCTAGCTAAATGTAAACGCAGAGATGATTGGCCAAAACGGAATGATGCAATAGGAGTAGAGCTGGAGTCACTCTTGAAACGCAAAGTTTTTCGACCAGTGGGCTGATTCGAGGTAAAAATTGTATATTTATCCCCTCATTTCGGTGCTTTTTGTGCATGTATTAATCCTATCTTAGCCTCATTTCATACATATTTTCGATATCTCTTAAATTTGGAGCTTATCGTTTACATATGCAAAAAACATAATTTTTACAACTTATTAACATCTTCATCTTAGTCCCCTATTATTTTTCAGTTGAATTTCGTGAAGTCCCGATTCCAACGCATATTTTTCCAGAATTTTTGGAGGTCGGAGCAATTTACTCCATTTTTTGGAAGACAGTGTGACAGTGCTGAAATTCTGGTCTGCTATTCCCCTCGTGTGTAGAATTCTGCTATCATTTCAGTGCATATTCTGGCTTAATGATATTTTTCAGTCGTAGTACACTTTGTTACGTTTCCATCGCTGCCTGGAACGAGTCATTCCGAGGTCGGATGATTTTTCTATAATTTTCGCAAGACAGTGTGACTGTGCTGAAATTTTCTGCTGCTTTGGGCATTGCTTGCGGGTTTGGGCCAGAATCCGACCCGTTTGACTTAATTCCAGACCCGTTAGGCCGTGAATGGGGTTTTATGCAAATTTGGGGCTATTTTTCAGCCCCAATCTTCATTTTCTCTAAAATTTCTAGGGTTTGGAGGCCATGGGGGAGATGGGAAGTTTGGAGGATGTGCTCAAGTGAAAGGGAAGCCTCATTGTTTGAGAAATTGGTGATTTCTTTCCTCTCTTTTTGTGTTTTTTAGCATCTCTCTTTTGTAATGATCTTGGGTTGATTTTGTATGAAATTCTCATCTTGTTTGTCATGATTGAGTAGTGTTAAATGCGTGGGTTGTGATTCATGAATGTTGGATGTTAATCTTAGTTCTATTTGCCTCTTGCCTATTTCCATGAAAACGTTGGATGAATTGTTAGGGCACAATTTTATTGGTTAAGTCTCAAGAGGGCACACTTTGAGAAAAGTCCATGATCCTATTTTGATTAGTGCCATGATGATGCATCCATCCTTATTGCAAATTATTATGTTCTTGAATGATAAATTTACCGATTGAGCTTGCCATAGCCGGAGGCCCAATTGAGTTATATGTGGATAATTTGGGCTTGATTAACACCAACATTAGTGAACCTACAACCCATGCTCCTCTCCTAGCTATCCTAACTCCCCATTTGGTTCTCTAACCCTACTTACTTTGGTTCGGATTATAGATTCGTCACACTTTTTTCCACCACCATTCATGTAGCGAGGTGGTTGTCTCATGCTATTATCTTACTTTATCGATAGATTTTGCGAATGTAGAACGACTTGTCCCTGTGATCCGACCCAGTACTCACTGGTTATAAATTTATATTGCATTGACGCTCCTACACTTGGGAGTGGAAGGCGTGCTTCCTTTACGCGTTTTTCGGTCCAATCAATTGGCACAGTTGCCGGGGACAATGGTTTCTATTATTTGCATTTTTTGATTGATTTTGACAGTTTTAGTGTGATACTTCTATCTCTTAGTGTTGTGTCTTTCCATTTTTTTATTTTCTATTTATTGAGTCTCTTGCTTGTTTATTTTCATTATATTGAAAAAAAATTTGGAAAAACAAAATGGCATCATCTTCAGATTTTTTCGACATTGATTTGGAGGATATCCCACTCCCGCCATACTTTCATGGTTTGAAATGGGAGAACCCTCATTTACATATAAAAAAATTTGAAGAATGGATGTATTCATGTCTTAGTAGGAATATATGTGATGATTGCATATATTTTAGATTTTTCATTTATTCGTTGCTATATAATGCTAGATTGTGGTTTGATTCATTGTCTCTCGACTCACATTTTACTTGGTTGTCATTTTAGGCTGAATTCCTCCGAGTGTTTTTGCCTATTTTCTTGGAGTAGGTATAGTGGCGGCTGGCCATGGAGCAGCATACAACGAGCTTTATCCAAGCTGAATGGGAGGCCTACCATCAGGCTTGGCGGAGGTTCAATGATTTGGTGCTTGCGTGCCCACACCAGAACTTCCACGAGGATCATCTACTGCAGATATTTTATACGGGATTATCACCATCTGGGCCAAACTTCGTGCAGATGAGCTGCGGTGGAGAATTCTTTGATTATTCGACCGATGATTCATGGTATTACCTGAGGGACCTTGCAGAGTATGAGGATGCACTCCAGCAGGCCCAGGACCAGCCTAAGTAGCCAGCTGAAGGCTCATTCCAATGCGACCATATGGAATACCAAGAGAAACCTGTGAAGAGGGTGCATTGGGGCCAAGTAGAGGAATTTGAGCATATACATTTGGATGAGCAGGAGGAGATGGATGATGAGGTGCGTGTCGACCATGTTGAGGACACGATGGATTTTTATATTGGTGGTGATGTTGTGGTGGATGCATATGAAGGCACGAGCGATATGGATGATATTAGAGAGCCTGAGTTTTGTTTCCCATCTACTACGTCCGCCCATTTTGAGGTGTACGAGTGCATGGGACGAACTATTGAGATAGCTTTCTTCGATGATGATGAGGATGATTTGGACGAGGGAGTGAGTTTATAGACCATAACGGAGCCTGAGCCAGACCTTCCTCCTACTTCAGTGCAGCAGGTCATATACCCTCCACCTCAGGATACGCACCATGCTATCATTCATGGAGATTTTTAGGATACACTTCATAGTCTGGGGAGGTCTGTAGAGCCTACACTTTCTGATATCGAGGACGATTGCGAGATGGTCTACATTGAGCCTGAGCCGTCGTCTCCTCCAGATTCTCTTCTGCAGTCGCTTTCCCCTCCTCCTGAGGCAGAGTGTCATGCTACACCTAGCACCATTATTCAGGGAAGTTTTCACCATATCATGCCTTGCATTTCTGAATCCCAAATTGCACTTCCGCACATTTTTGATCCAGATTGTCGTCGTTTACATTTAAATTCTTTTCCGACGACCCATTTTGGAATGCTTTTGTTGCAGGGCATGAGGACATGGCTTGGATTGATGCAGCTCGTCTCCCACATGACACATATTATCCAAAGGGGACGCTGGGAGTTGCATTGCTAGAATCCAAGGAGGCCGGTGGAGGCCTACTCCAAAGCAGCTGGCGGAGGAGCAAAAGGAGTTGATAGATCAACTTCCTCCATCGTTGTACATACGAGATCCGCCTTTTGCCACGGTGTGTTCTTTCCAATAGTGTAAATAAATAAATGTTTATTTTAGTGCTTTCGTATGCTTTTATTTTCTTTTCTAGGATCTTGTGCCGAGATCTAATACTCTCCCAACATTGAGGACAATGTTTATTTTAAGTTGGGGGAGAGTGTTAGAATCTTTAGGATTGTTGGGATTTTGATTTTAGCTCAAATTTTTTTTGAGATACCTCAATTTTGCCATCACCCATTGCTCTTTATTGCATATCATTTTTTTCATCCTCGTCCCTACGCCGCTAGCTTTATGCGTAGTCCCTACATGCTAAATGCCATGCAATTTTTTCGGATTATTATTTTGGTATCAACTTCTTCGATGTTTGATTGGCACGTTTTAATTTCTTTTCCATTTTGGAGTCAAATGCTAATATGCCATGTATGAAGCTATTTTATACATCGTGATATCTCTTTGAAATAATTTGGGAATAGCTTGGTGTAAGTGATTGCATGATTTGGGATGAATGGCTTAGTTTTTGATTGGATAGGGTGTGGCCAATTGTGTATGTTTTGTTTTCTTCTTAGGAGTGGGTGGATGAATTGCTTACTTATGTTGAGAATGAAAAAGAGAGCGTTAATACAAGTGAATGGTTTTTCTAATCAAATTGAGTAGCCGGTGCCCCCACGAAACATTGGGAAGGACACCAAAGATGAGATTTAGGGGATCATTCCATCCCTTTGCCTATATAGCGTTATCGATTTTATGCAAAGGTGGCGGTGTTTGCATTTCATGGCGTTATCGCGTGTATGCAAAACAAACACACACAAAAGAGAGAATACAAAAAAAAGAAAAGAAAAGAAAAGAAAAGAAAAAGAAAAGGAGAATGAATAAATGAGTGAATAAGCAACATGAGTGATGCAATCTCAACTCCCACAACTTAGAGGAAATTTATTTTGTTTTGACCATTTCCTTGAATATTGGAAACCATGACATTGTGATATTTCCCAACGAATGTGATACGGTGCTTATTACTTTACTTTTCTTTGAATTAGATTGAGGAGAATGTCATTTGTTATTTTCTTTCATACATTGTGTATATCCCATTTGAAATCATTTGGGATTGACATTTGAAGTATGCCATGATGATATCTTGAGTTTGGTGCATGTTTTCCCATTTAGTCCGAATTTATCGCTTATTTTGTTAGGGACTAGCAAAAAGCTAGTTGGGGTGTGATTTCAGGTAAAAATTTTATATTTATCCCCCCATTTTGGTGATTTTTGTGCATGTATTAATCATATCTTAGCTTCATTTCATACATATTTTCGATATCTCTTAAATTTGAAGCTTATCGTTTACATATGCAAAAAACATAATTTTTACAACTTATTAGCATCTTCATCTTAGTCTCCTATTATTTTTCAGTTAAATTTCGTGAAGTCCCGATTCCAACGCATATTTTTCCAGAAATTTTGGAGGTCGGAGCAATTTACTCCATTTTTTGGAAGACAGGGTGACAGTGTTGAAATTCTGGTCTGCTATTCCCCTCTTGTGTAGAATTCTGCTATCATTCCAGGGCATATTCTGGCTTAATGATATTTTTCAGTCGTAGTACACTTTGTTACGTTTCCATCGTCACCTGGAACCAGTCATTTCGAGGTCGGATGATTTCTCTATAATTTTCGCAAGACAGGGTGACGGTGCTGAAATTTTCTGCTGCTTTGGGCATTGCTTGTGGATTTGGGCCAGATTCCGACCCGTTTGACTTAATTCCAGACCTGTTAATCTTTGAATGGGGTTTTATGCGAATTTGGGGCTATTTTTCAGGCACAATCTTCATTTTCTCTAAAATTTCTAGGGTTTGGATGCCATGGGGGGAGATGGGAAGCTTGGAGGATGTGCTCAAGTGAGAGGGAAGCCTCATTGTTTGAGAGATTGGTGATTTCATTCCTCTCTTTTTGTGTTTTTAGCATCTCTGTTTTGTAATGATATTGGGTTGATTTTGTATGAAATTCTCATCTTGTTTATCATGATTGAGGAGTGTTAAATGCGTGGGTTGTGATTCATGAATGTTGGCTGTTAATCTTAGTTCTATTTGCCTCTTGCCTATTTCCATGAAAACGTTAGATGAATTGTTAGGGTACAATTTTATTGGTTAAGTCTCAAGAGGGCACACTTTGAGAAAAGTCCATGATCCTATTTTGACTAGTGCCATGATGATGCATCCATCCTTATTGCAAATTATTATGTTCTTGAATGATAAATTTACCTATTGAGCGTGCCATAGCCGGAGGCCCAATTGAGTTATATGTGAGTAATTTGGGCTTGATTAACATCAACATTAGTGAACCTACAACCCATGCTCCTCTCCTAGCTATCCTAACTCCCCATTTGGTTCTCTAACCCTACTTACTTTGGTTGGGATTGTAGATTCGTCACACTTTTTTCCACCACCATTCACGTAGCGAGGTGGTTGTCTCACGCTATTATCTTTCTTTATCGATAGATTTTGTGAATATAGAACGACTTGTCCATGTGATCCGATCTGGTACTCACCGGTTATAAATTTATATTGCATTGACGCTCTTACACTTGGGAGTGGAAGGCGTGCTTCCTTTGCGTGTTTTCCGGTCCAACCATAGGCCAAACACCAAAAGGTGTAAAATATGTGGGATACAAATGAGTATTCGTCAGAAAAAGAAATGAAAATAATCAAATCATACGCTACAAAGCATGTCTTGTAGCTCAGGGGTTTTACCAACGACCGAGGATAGATTATGAAGTAATATATTCCTCGGTCATGGATGCCATCACTTTCCGATTTATTATAGGCTTAACAGCTAGAGAAGGCTTAGATATGCAGCTTATGGCTGTTATGACTGCATATCTATATGGAAATATAGATAAAGGTATCTATATAAAACTCCACAATGGCTTTAAACTGCATACATAGATAAAATATAGACCTCGGGACGTCTACTCTGTTAAGCCACAAAGATCATTATATAGTCTAAAACAATCAGGAAGAATGTGGTATAACAGACTCAGTGAATTCCTTGTAAAACTAGGATTCATCAAAAATGAGGCCTGCACTTGCATCTTTATAATATCATATGGAACATGATTTGTAATAATTACCGTCTATGTAGACGGCCTTAATCTCATCGGATCTCCTAAAGAGATAACTGAGATATCTGAAAGCCTAACAAAGACTTTTGAAATGAAAGACCTAGGCAAAACAAAGTATTGTCTTGGCTTACAACTTGAACACCTCAGTGATGTGATCCGGTTACATCAATCTACATATACACGAAAATTGCTGAAAATTTTCCAAATGGATAAATGTCATCCATTGAGTAGCCCAATGGTCGTAAGATCTTTGGATGTACATAAAGACCCTTCCATCCGCTGGAAGAGGGGGAGGATATATTAGGTCCTGGAGTACCTTACCAAAGTGCCATCGGAGCACTTCTCTATTTGGCAAACTGCACGTGTCTCGATATAGAGGTCACAGTTAACCTACTAGCCAGATACAATGCAGCGTCCACGAGTGCCACTGGAATGGAGTTAAGCATCTTTTGCGCTACCTCCAAGGGACAATTGACCTGGGATTATATTACCCGAAAGGTGTATCCTTCACTTTGATTGGTTATGCAGATGCAGGTTACAGATCCGATCCCCACACCGAAAAGTCACAGACTGGTTTTGTGTTCACCTAAGGAGGGACGACCATCTCCTAGAAATCTGTGAAACAGATTACGATGGCAATCTCATCCAATCACTCTGAGCTCCTCGCGATCCATGAAGCAAGCAAAGAATGTGTCTGGCTACGTTTAGTCATTCACCACATCCTAGTTACGACTGGTCTGAAGACTGCTAACCTTGAGCCAACCACTGTGTTTGAAGACAATACAGCATGCATAGCTCAACTACAAGTTGTTTACATCAATGGCGACAGGACGAAGCACATCTCCCCCAAATTCTTCTGGACGCACGCGCTATAAGAGAAGAAACAGGTCGTAGTGTAGCAGGTTCAATCTTGTGACAACCTTGCAGATCTATTTACTACAGCACTACCTCGATGTACTTTTAGAAAACTTGTAAGAGGGATTAGGATGAGACAACTAATAGAACTACAGGCATGAAACTTGTACATCTCAAGGGGATTTAAATATTGTGTTGTACTCTTTTCCCTTTGCTATGGTTTTTTCCACTAGGTTTTCTATAGCCAAAGGTTTTAAAGAGGCAACCACATTAGCTCTGGATTCAGAAGTATCCATCATTAATGATATCCACAAAACATTGGAAGTTGAAGAGACTTGTGCTCTTTAATTCATGATTCATAAGTATCAACCCCCTCGTGATACTCATAACACTATAAATCCTGAAGCATTCATATGTCTAGTTTACAATAATGGATGATAATTGGAAGTGTTATGAAAGGTATTGGAAGTGTTATGAATCCAAGACCCTTGGAATCCAACCATGAAAGTAACCATGAATGTAAAGTCCATTGGTATTCTTCTTTTTGTAATAGTTACTCTATATAAATATAGTCTATGGCCTCCACCATAGAGATTGATTCTCAATAAAACTAACATATTTAATTATAATCATTAAATTAACCATTTAATAATTAAATACACTAATTAATTAACTGTTATTTAATAATTAACAGTTAACTAAACTAACGTATATAATTACATTTAATAACATTAAACTAACTATTTAAAACTGCTAAAGAGTGCATAATTACCTATACAGTGTTGTTGATACTAGTGTACGGCCCACAAAGCATGGAGCGATTATTGAAGCCTATTGGGAAGACTAAAGCTCGGCCCATTAACCCGAAGCCCGTCAGCATGGGTGAGTTAATACCTAATCAATGAGACAGCGCGATCGACTGTTGGTGCTCCGCTGATTACAGAGAAACAGTTAATGGAAACCGAGTAAATGGGCAGCCGTTGTCTACAATCCCGAAGGATATCTCGTCGCAATCAATGAAGGACCGTTACTAACTATCAGCAGACATTCTCAGCTATAAATATATGAAAAGACAACGTAAGAAGGGTTCAGACTCCCAATGTTCTAAAGTGTTGATACTCTGAGACTCTACTTTTCTTCATTTTATATTTCTTCCTCCTAATAGCCTGCATCGACTGATTCAAGGCGAATCTCCGTGATTCAATCTTGGCAGCTTCTGGCTTTACCTTAAGTTTCTGTTCTAACTAAAGCATCGGGGGGATTTGTGTCGGAACCCAGATCTAACCCCCCTGACGTTCTTTTGTGGTGCAAGAGACCAGAGCACGACATAGCAGGAAGGTTGTATGACCTCCTCTCACCGCTTATCGTTCGACGTTCGAGTCATCCAGAGGTTCATACGACCATTGTACGCTCATCTTAACTGTCAACAACTCAAGGTTCTTCCAACCGAGGGTGCCCCTCAACCGGCTGACAAGGAGCCGTATCATCAAGAGGAATCAAAGTCAACCCAAATACGGTTGCGGCCAATTTTGGCCTTAACAGTTGGCGCCGTCTGGGGAAAACTCCTAGTCGGCATCCCCATCAATCATGTACTTCGATAATGTCGACTCACCCAGCTACATCTGAAGATTACAACGTGGTATTTGACGCACCCGTAACCTACACCTAGGTTTCACCTGGCGGTGTCACAATTGCCAGGCGTAATATAGCCACTAGGCTACGATTTCGGGCTCAATCCGCAAGCGAACGGTGTCGAGTAATAGTATATAAGATGTCGGATCCCACAGGGACGGTGATAGTGTCTATAAATTCTCAGTCTATTTCTAAACGTGGAAGTAAGATAGCGGTCGGGGTAACAGATTTGGGTTGGTTGTCGTTTGTTGTAATATCAATAAAAAGAACTAGGGCTTTAGCGATTGCCACTAGGATCGTTGGGGATTGATGTTGGATAGGATCCTCACGTTGCATTAGGGCTAGGGAATTAATCCTCCAATTCGTACCACTCTCCTGGGTTAGAATTGCGGGGTATTTCGGTGACTCTCGTTGACGCAATGGCGGTAGCCGTCAACGTAGCGGTATAGTTCGTCGATGGATCCCCTCAAGGCGCGAGCCAGGCATGGTCACGTGCCTTGGTTGGATCCATCAATTTCCTTATTCGAATCCCTAGATACCCCTTAAGCACATCAATTCCACAGACCGTGGGCATGATCTCAGTACGGGTTATCTACGGATTCGGTAGGATCTACCGAAATACAACCCTAAATCCCCAATTCAACGTAGGGATCCAGATCTACATTTTCTCCCTAGAATCCTAGGGTAACCCATCAACCCTAGAATGAATCTACTCAGACATTACAATAGAAACGCACAAAAGCACCAATTTCACAGAAGAAAACATCTTAGCAATTGAGAGATTATGGCTAAAAATAAACTTACATTGAGAATAGATGAACAACAGATCCAAACAAAAGCAAAAGCAATAATCTTCAGTAATTGATTTAAAAAATCGCTACAAAAATAAGTCTCCAAGATTCCCTACAAAATCGCTCTCAGCTGCCCTCAAAAATTTTCTCCCCAAAAGCTAAAACTGAACTCCCTTCGTCGTTCCCCGTTCGCGAGCTTTCAGCGCTACCAAAATTACGCGCATCGCGCTCGTTCAAATCTTTCCAGAAATGCCCCTAGGATAGCCCACCGAGTAGGCTACTCGGTCCGAGCAGCTTCTGCTCGGTCAGTGGCTCGGCCCGTGTAAGTGAGCTGCTCGGATTCTTGGAGAATTTGAAATCGTCCTACCTGGACTGAGTGGGACTCTGCTCGGTCCGAGTAAGCTCGGCTCGGTCTGATACTCGGGCTCTACTCAGGCACTGCTCGGGCTGTGAAATCTGAGGTGGCTCGACCGAGCAGATGAGCTGCTCGGTCCGAGTCTGCCCGTATCCGTCGCTGCTGTAATTGACATGGCTCGGTCCGAGCAGCTGAGCTGCTCGGACCGAGCATTTTCTGGGAAATGTTGCAGCAAGGCTCCTAGGCTTCTCTCTCTGCTCTCTCTCTCTCTCTCTCTCTCTCTGTCTCTTCTCTCCTCCAATGGCTCCGGGAACGCATCGAACTCCTCCAGAGCCCCGCCGATGAGCTCATGAGCATGTCGGATTTGTCCATACCCGGATAGGGGTCCAAATCACTCCAAAATCCCTGAAAATTCACGAAACACTATGAAACTAGAAAATATCGTCAGAAATGCAGAATCGTAGTAAAAAGTGGGATTTGGACGCGAAAATGATATGCAATGCGATGAGATAATGATATGAAAATGATAGAAAATATGAACACATCAAAATCCCCCAAGCTTACCTCTTACTCGTCCTCGAGGAAGACGAATAATCGGTACGCCGGGAGGAAAACAAAATGAAAATAAGAAAATAAAAATAGAAAGTAATGAAAAACAAAAAGAGAGAAGTAAGAGGAAAGTGCTAAGGATGATCGGTCAGATCTCAGGCCAAAAAAATATATCACGATGCTCTGAGTGCTAAACATACATGCTATTGGTAATTTCTAGCTTTATATATCATATGACATGCAGTGCATGCAAAGAAAAGGGATCTACTGAATAACACCATAAAATCATATCAATCTCATGCAATCCCTAGAGTCTAGTATAAAGGAGTTGGCAACGCCCTTTTCAATCACAGATACGCAAGGAGCACAAAAGATTCACACCACATGCAGTAAAGAATAGGAAAAATCATGCCATTCAGATATTCAATTCGATACATGAAAAATCTCCAAAACTAAAGTAATTCGTAAAGTTTGGGTTTTATAAAATCTCCCCGGTGTGCACCGTCTCCACTCTAATGTCACTCTCACTCATGTAATCAGTTGGTTTACCCCCAAGCTTAGCTTGAGGCGTCACATCAATGAAAATGATATTGAATTTGTATTTTTCTTCCCAGAATAAATGATAGCTTCTAATGAAATGATATAAGACCATATTTATTCATTTTCTTTCTTTTTTTCTTTTCTTTTTCAGATATGAATATATACACATTTCTTTTTCCAATAGAAGCTATACTTTTCTTTTTGGGTTTTGGGAAGTGAGATGCGGTAAAGGTAGCTATGGGGTGCAGCCAACAGATATGTAGAGATATGAAATAGATATGTGGAGAAGGAAAATAATGGGACTCTCGGTTCACTCAAAAGAGGGTGCACATCAGTTTGATAAGATAAAACCCTACTAAACTCATATATAGCATGAATATTTTCACTTCTCTAATTGAATACTGAAAATGGCATGCGGTAATAATCACAATATCAGCAGGCATGCAAACAGAAGTGAATAAGATAAGAAAGCAGGTGCTCCAGGTGTTCTAGTGATGCGTGAACCTGGGTGAGTTTCCCAACATAAATCATACTATGTACTAATTCATGCATTTGATTTTCAATTCATTTCAGGTATTAATTCAGACAGATCAGCAAAAGAAATGCATGCATATAGATAATAAAACTGAAATTAACCTTGGTAGCATGCCAAAGAGATGAGCATCGCAAAAACTAATAAAGACTAGAGAGATATCATCATGTGGACCATCCTTAGCAAAAAATAAAAAGAATTAGAGAAAAAGGGAAAATAGATAAAAAGAGATGCATGCATGGAGAAAAACATAAAATATGATGCAAAATGCGAAAAAATAAAACGAGGCGGGAAAGTGGTGAAAAAGTAAAATAAAAACTGAAAATAGGGGAGGAAAATGTAAAAATAAAAACAAAAATAAAGCTGAAGTGCTCATCCCCCAAGCTAAACCTAGCGGTGTCCTTACTACTAAGAAAACGCTCGTGAGCGCAAGATGATGCTAAATGGGTGGTGTGGATGGGGAAATAAAATAAAAACTATGTAATAAAAAGAAAAATGAAATAAAAATAAAAATATGATATGATGCAATGCAATATATGAAATGATGCAGGGGTGAATCCTCCCCCAAGCTATGTAAAAGTCGGGCCCAGAAAAGACAGATGGGCACAAAATATACGGGGAGGCAAGAGCTGGGATGGACTACATCAAGCAGAGGCACCACCCTCTGGGGGTGGTGATGGGTCCCTCTGCTGTGGACCCAGGGTGGTGGGAGGAAGGTCTGGCTGGAAATCATGAGGTGGGTCAGTTCGAATGTGATGCAAGAGGCTCTGGAGGAAGGGCAGGTCACGCTCGATTGACTCTTGAGTCATCGGACCACCATATCCTGCTAGTAGGATCATGGCGCCGAACCGGTCAGCTTGGTCGTCGTCACGGAATGTAACCTCATATTCGGCGTCGCCTAAGTAAAGGGGGTCAGAGGGACGCGGGGCGATGGGGGTGCAGGGGTAGTAGTGGATGATTCGGCGACGGTGTTGGCTCGAGTGGGCGAGCGTGTGCAACGTGTACGCCGGGTAGGCCTAGGATTGGATGTACCGGTGTTGGCGGGTCTAGCACGACGTGGAGGCATTGTGTAGGTGGAGGAGAATAATGATGTACTATGTAAAGCAGATCGGGGACGAGTTTACCGATTAGAAAAAATGGTATTTTGTTTCGGCGTCGTGGTTGCCACCGCTCCGGGTTATCCCCAAGCTTTTCAAAGAAGTATCTTTTGATGCTGGTGATTCAAACCTAAAAGAGGAACAATGAGGATGTCATTATTTTTAAACAAGGGAAACAACGGATTCAATCTCGAAGAGTTCTCAGTTATATGTTAAATGATGAGCGGCGGCCTTGTGGAGAGGATGAGGGGCGGTTTGAGTAGGGTTAGGATTTAATAGGTGAAAGCGGGTTGGGCGAGAAGCATAGCGGCCCGAACAACAGCAAGGCACGACTCGGACCGAGCAACAAAGTTGCTCGGTCGAGCAGGTTGGAGATGAGATTGACTCGGACCGAGTTTTCTGGATGCTCGGTCGAGTACGCTGTGGGAAAGTGTGGGATACGCCTTCAGCCAGCTCGGTCGAGTAGGAAGATGCTTGGTCGAGTCGCCGCTTACTCGGGTCGAGTCGACAATTATCGCCCGGATTGGCAGAGCGACGCTTTCTCATCAAATTCTAGAGCCTGTAAAACTCGATCCAGTAAATAGCTGCTCGGTCGAGTCGCATACGGCTCGGGCCGAGTCATTAATGTTCTGCCTGGGTTGGCAGAGTGATGTTTTCTCCTTAAATTCAGCACCCTGTAAAACTCGACCGGGTCAGAAGATGCTCAGACTGAGTCGATTTCGACTCGGGCCGAGCAAAGATTTACTGGGCCGAACTGATACTGTACTCTCCATTCGATTTATCCATGTCTGTATTGCTCGATCGAGCAGTGAAACTGCTCGCTCGAGTCGCCTGAGTATTTTTGCCCAACTCCCTGGGCTGTCTCCTGCTGTAGTCCTTCTTCCTCTAACCTGCACAAGGGAGTAACTCATCAATTCTGGTATGGTTTTCAAAATTTTATTTCTAAAACATATAAACCAAGAGTAAGAAACCGAAAAAGAAGATCAAGAATCCAAGGAATTGGGTTGCCCCCAATAAGCGCTCGTTTTTAGTCGTGAGCTCGACTCCCCTTAGTTTATCAGTCGTCGTTGGGGAATCTCTCGAGGAAGTATGTCTCCTTCGGTCCTATAGGTTCTCCGGCTCTGTAGGGTTTAATTCTTTGACCGTTGACCTTGAAATTTTCGTTTTTTCCCTCGAGCTCAACGGCACCTCCTGGGGATAAGCTTACTATCTTGTAGGGGCCGGACCACCTCGATTTTAACTTCACAGGGAAGAGGCGCAGTTTTGAGTTATATAGAAGTACCTGGTCGCTGACATCATGGCGAACAACCATGATATTTCTATCGTGATAAGCCTTGGTCCTTTCCTTGTATATCTTCTCATTTTTATAAGCATGACGTCGAATTTCATCCAACTCATTACAATGAAGGGCTCGTCGGGTGGCGGCGCTTTGGTAGTCAAAATTCATCTTCTTTATCGCCCAATATACTCTATGCTCCAATTCTACCGGAAGGTGGCAAGCTTTACCATACACCAGCTTATATGGGGTTGTGCCGATGGGGGTTTTGAACGCGGTGCGGTAAGCCCAAAGGGCGTCGCCCAACTTGTGCGACCAATCCTTCCTTGATGCGCTGACTGTTTTTTCCAAGATGCTTTTTATCTCCCTATTAGATACTTCCACTTGGCCTCTGGTTTAAGGGTGGTAGGCGAGGGCGACCTTGTGATGAACCCCATACTTTTTCAGCATCGCCTCAAATTTTCTTTCGATAAAATGACTCCCTCCGTCACTTATAATCGTCCGGGGACTCCGAAGCGAGGGAAAATAGTATCCTTGAAAAATTTTGCCACTATCCTCGCGTCTTTTGTCGGGGTGGCCAAGGCTTCCTCCCATTTCGAGACATAATCAACGGCAACCAAGATATACTTGTTGCCCTTGCTCGATGGGAAAGGCCCCATAAAGTCGACACCCCAGCAGTCAAATAGCTCTATCTCCAATATGCCGTGGAGGGGCGTTTCATTCTTCTTCGTGATATTCCCAGTCCTCTGGCATCTGTCGCACTTCCTTATGTATTCATTAGCATCCCTGAATATAGTAGGCCAGTTGTAATGCCCGTATGTGTAAAATATTGTTTGTTTGTGTGCGTACAGTAATTTTGTTGTGTGTAGAGTAATTTCTTACGTGGATGGCTATGAGGCTGAATATGTTATGACTGGTATTATTATTATTATTGGTGTCGTTATTCTCATTAGTAATAATGAGATAAATAAGAATGAATGATATTGGTATTATTATTTTTGGGATTATTGTTGATGGTGATTGTTATTATTGTTCGGGCCTAAGCTAGTTTTTCTAACTAGAGTAGGGTGTTGGGCGTGATAGTTGGGCTCGATTGTTGGGTTTGGAATTTTGGTATGAGGATAGGAGAGAGTTTTATATTATTGAGGATGGCAAGCTTGTAAATGGAGAGGTCTCATTTACTTAATCTCTCCTTCTCCAAACTTCTACCCTTCTCCTAATTTATTTTCTTTCATTAATTTCACCTAATCCCCTCTTCATTTTGCTAATAGCCGAAACCCAAGCCCCTAAGTGCCGAAGTTCCCAGGTCCAGGCAATGAAAAAAAAGAGGAAAAAAACACAAGGCCAAATTAATCCCTTTAGCTTGATCCCTTCTTCCCTCAATCTCTTTAGCTTGTTCTCCTTTCTCCCTTGCCCCCATGGAGGCCGAATTATCCCCAGGCTGTCGATTTATCTCCAATGCCCTTGCTGGCCGAATTCAAGCCATAAGAAAGAAGGAAAGAAGGGAGAGAGGAGATTGAAGAGAAGAGAAAGAATTAGAAAGAGGAAGGAGGAAGGGAGAAGAGAAATCTAGGGCTTGGGATTTGGAGAACTTGAAGAAGATGGAGGAGTGCCATGTAATTTGTAGATGGGTTTGCTTCTCTAATGAGGTAGGGTTCTAATCCCTACTCAAATATCTCTTCTATTTTCATCTTAAGTTCAAAATTGCATTTTTAGGGATCCATGGAGTTGAAGCTTGAAGGTGAAATCATGGAAGGAATTTCGAAATTAGGGCTTGAGCTTGGAATTGGAAGAGGATTTTTGCAACCTGGATGAGGTAGGAGTCCAACCCCTCTCTCATGTTTCATTTCATTGCGTCTGGGTAATAAAAATTGCATTTTTAGGGTCTTCATGATATCTCTTGATATGGTGCAATTGAGTTGGATTTTAATTGTTATAAGGGGTAATATGATGCCACGAATTGTTTCATAATGCTTATGCATGATTAGTTTCACTAATTTGGCGATATTGCTCTCATAATTGATGTTGGGAAACTTTTACTCTTATTGGAATTGCTCTCATCCTAGGTTGCAAATCATATGGGATGTTGAAGTCATAAGATGCCATGTGGTCGTCTCATGATGCCTTGTTTGCTTGTTTCCTTTAATTAACAAAATTATTCTTATGGTGCGATATTGCTTTCATTTATTGGAAATGTTGGAAGCTCTAGATTAATTACATTGAATTGTTCTTCAAGTTCAATCTTCACAAATCAAATTGGATTGCCTCCATTTTGGCCTTACTCTCAAATGTTGAAATGTTAGGGCGTTGGAATTTATTAGAAAATGTAGGGATGATATTTGAATTATTTGATGCAATAGAAATAATTATGTTCCATGTCGCTCGAATGATTTGTTTCAATAATTATGCAAAATTGCTCTCATTTTGAAACATGGAAGCCTTATTATTTTCCTCCTTGCAAGAGAAGATGCAATTGCCCCCTTTTATGATATTAATCTCATTTTGGTTCCATTGCGTAAAAGAAATAGACCTCATTTTGTTATATTGAGTAAACGTAAAAATTGCTCTCTTTTTGAAGGTTGGAAGTTTAATTAGTTAAAAGTCTTGGTATGGAAATGTGAATTGGGTTATAATGAAATGAGTTGTGTAATGTGATGCCAAAATTTAGATTCATGATGCAATTGGTTGATTAAATGAAATTGCTCTCTTTCGGTTATATTGACTAAATGAAATTGTTCTCATCTCATTACATTGAACGAATGAAATTACTCTCATTTTGGCTTGTTGGAAATGATTTATTCAATTTAATTTGCATGATATGAGGTTTATTTAATTTGCATGAAATGAAGTTTATATGAAATGTAAATGAGATGGGAAAATTGGCAGTGTGGTGTTCGATATACGTGGAATATGGAATGTGTGATAGGGTCACGCTAGGACACGATGTGGAGTGCACGGACATGGACAAAGTGTCGCGGTAGGAGGTGGGTGAATACGTCGTTGGCCACCTCTTGATCCATTAGATGGCTCCACGTTGATAACGGAGTAGAATTATTTGCACGTGCACGCCGGCTCAATCATGGGATCCCCATTGCATTGCATTGCATCGCATTGCTTGTGATTCATGTGCATCATGGCATCATTGAGCATTTGTGTGATTGGGGTGATATATATGCGTGAATGTTACTTTATGAGAATGAATGTTGCCATGAATGTGTTATATGTTGAAATGGTTGTATGTTGGAGAGTGGGGTTTTGGGTGGTTGCTAGAAGATGAATTTGGGTTGGAGTTGTGTTTCCTTCTCTTGAATTAAAATGTGGTTGTGAATGTTATGTTGTTGTTGATGACGTTGTCGTAGTGGTTGTTGTTGTTAGTGTTATTGTTGGCGTTGTTATTAATGTCTCAACTTAAGGCCACGATAACATTATTCACCCCTCCATTAACCAAAGCTAACTTTCCTAAGTGATTTGGATCGTTAAGTTACTAGCAGCCTTAATTGTTGAGAAATTGTTGTTTTACTTAAGATCCTAAGGCAAGCTTCCATCCTTCTTAATTCCATGTTGTAGTTGTGTGAAGGTGATGTCTTTAAGGGCCTTACTAATTAAAGTTGGCATCTTTAGTACTTGGTGATGTTAAGATTGCCCTTGCTAAATTATTAAGGATTGTGTTCAAGTAGTTGATTTGATTGAGAACCCATGTGCGAGTTGGCACTCTTGCGTAGTTAGTCCCGTTCATTGGCTAAATTCAATGAGAACATGGAAAACTTTATTGAATGATATGCAAATTGCCCTCTTTTGCATGTAAGTGGTGATCCTTTCCAAAGTTGATGCACTCGTGTCATTTGAATGAAGTAGTCATCCTATAGTTAGTCATTTCTTCTAGGATTATATTCAAGTAACTGACTTCATGGCAAATTGAGTTAATGAGAGTAGAGTTACGTACCCTCCATTTTATGTGAAAGAATGGCTGCTAATTCAACTTGTCCTTGAGTTTGTTGGAATATAAGTTTTGTTGGAATTTGTTGGGAAAATTTGTGAAGCTAGTGAATAAGATGTTGAATGTTGCATTTTTACATCAAAAATCTTAAAGTGGTATGTTGTTTTTTTAATTCTAATGCAAGCCCTTTCCTCCAAGGCACTTCTCTTATGATTCTTGATCATTGTTATATTTTTCTTATGAATAAAGCAGGTTTCTTGTAAATATTATTTATGTTGTATTTGGAAAAGTTTGAAAAATACAAGAGAAACTCTGCCGAAATTTTTATAAGCTTTTTCATAAAATCCGAAGTATTAGAAACTTAAGCTAGGAAAGCTAGGTAAATCCTACTTGCTATTTCTCTCACATTTTCCATGTCTAAAGGAAAATGTAGTCATCCAAATTATAAATGAAGAGATAGTTCCTTCCTTAAGTACAATGGACCAACCATGCAAAGAATGAACCCTCTCTTGGTATTCCTATTTAAAGTTAGTATTCTGTGGAAACCTATGTGTAGCATGATTACATCATTACCCACTTATGCAAGATGTTCATTTTATTTGATTTTGTCAAGAATTAATTCCCTCCTTGGAAGGTAGGCTAAATTTACTAATGCTTGACTATGTTTCCCTTTTAGCCAACATGCTGGTTATTAGAGTTATTATGAGTGGTTAGGGAATGCTTTAATTTGCTAAGAATGCTAGTGGCCTAAAGTTCGGAATATATGTTATAGTCCATATGTTGCAACGATAAGATCATGTTCTTAATACTGCAGTTCACCCTTTATATGTCGTACTCACTTTGTTATGCAGGCTATCCTCTTGCCGCAGGTACGTGTTTTGTTAATGACACCATTTACATTTTCATATGCATTTGTCGAGTCATGCCATGATTTAGTTTCCAGTTTGTTACTTAGGGCATTGCATTTTTGTGCACCATGTGGGTTGGGTTTGGACATCCTATTGGGTCACGTTGTGACGTGTCCCGTTGATATTTTTCAGGTGTTGGCTCGTGGAGTTGGAGATCTGCTAGTCCAGTTGGTTGGAGATGGTTGGAGTTGAGGTTATTAGAGAGTAAGAGAGTTTTGGGCGGTGTTATTGTACTCTAGCAATTTGTGGGATCATGTTGTATATATGAGATATTTATTAATGATGTTAACTTCGGTTAGTCGTGTGGTTACATGTATCATTGGTTTAATTATATTCCCAGGTTGAGCTGTTGTCCCTTTTGAGTTTTGTGTTTGTTATCTGGAATACTATAGGTACTCTCCAGCAGTGCGCAGTGGGCCTGCCTGTGTTTTGAAATTTTGCATTTCCTTCGTAACACCCGCCTCTTCGGGAATACCTGATACGGATTTGTACTTATCGAGTATCTCGGGGAGCGGGGCGTTACACCAGTAGAAGCCACTTTGAAGAATTTTTGCAGTGGTTTTGGTGACTGCTGCGTGCCCACCACATGTCCTTGTTCACTAATAAATCGACTAATTAAACTCATGTTTCTATAATCAATTTGATCCCCCGATTCAATTGGGGGAAAACGCCTACGAAAAGATCGCTTGGATTTACGAAAAGGTTACTTGGATTTATCCATGATTTATTCCATATCTCTAAAATTCTATTTCTTTATTCATTTCATATCCGACCAAAATAGGTTTTATTTCTATTATATATATATCTATGTATATATATTAATATTAAGTTCTTCCCTTTCCTGCTCTTTTTTTTGTGAAAGATCATACACACGGTGTCCCGTTCGATCTATTTCTTTATTTCCCTTGATCATGTCAATGCGACATGATGGAAGTTTCTTCTTCTTTTGGGATACGATCCCGTCGGTGCACGTCCTGAACAAATACGGGTCGTCCCAGAAGTAACTTTTTGCATCATGTAGAAACTTCCTCCTTGAATAAGTTACCAACCCGTGCGGAACTATCCCATTCACCAAATAATTCACTATGTCGGCGTACCAGGGAGCTTCAGAGGTATTTTCCACAAAAAGTTGTTCACCGGTGAACGAATCGTCAATCGGTAAGCTGTTGTCCCGGTGTCTCTGAATCAAACGTGACAAATGGTCTGCCACCACGTTTTTCGCTCCCTTTTTGTCCTTGATCTCGATGTCAAATTCTTGGAGCAGAAGGATCCACCGTATTAGACATGGTTTAGCATCCTTCTTACTTAGCAGATATTTCAACGCCGCGTGGTTCATGTGGATGATCACCTTGGACCCCAGAAGGTAGGATCTGAACTTCTCTATATAATAGACTATGGCTAGCAGCTCTTTCTCCGTGGTAGTGTAGTTCTTTTGAGCGTCGTCCAGGGTTTTGCTAGCGTAGTATATAGCATGGAGCCTCCCCTCCTTTCTTTGGCCAAGCACAACTCCCACAACTTGGTCACTAGCATCACACATAAGCTCAAACGACAGATTCCAGTCTGGTGGATGTATAATCGGTGCCGAGATGAGAGCTTCCTTTAACCTGTTGAAAGCTAGCAAACAAGCATCAGTAAAAATAAAAGGAGTGTCCTTAGCTAGAGGGAGAGCAATATTGGAAAAATCTTTTATAAAGCGTCGGTAAAAACCGGCGTGCCCCAGAAAACCACGGATACCCTTGAGGTTGGTGGGTGGCGGCAAACTTTTGATAACATCTACTTTGGCTTTATCAACCTCAATTCCTTTAGAGGTAATGACATGCCCAAGAACCACTCCTTCAGTCACCATGAAGTGACACTTCTCCCAATTTAAAATAAGATTATTATCTTGGCATCATTCCAAGACTTTGGACAAATTAGCTAAGCAACTATCAAACTCGGTGCCATAGACAGAAAAGTCGTCCATAAAGACCTTCATGATATTCTCGATGAAATCTGAGAAAATAGACGTCATGCACCTTTGAAATGTGGCAGGTGCATTACATAGCCCGAACAGCATTCTTCGGTAAGCAAAGGTGCCATAAGGACATGTGAACGTCGTTTTCTCTTGGTCTTCCCGATGCAACAAGATTTGGAAAAACCCGGAGTATCCATCTAAGTAGCAGAAGTATTTATGCTTAGCTAAGAGCTCGAGCATCTGGTCTATGAAGGGCAGAGGGTAATGGTCCTTCCTGGTGGCTTTGTTCAGTTTCCTGTAATCGATACACATGCGCCACCTGGTGACAGTCCTAGTGGAGATTAATTCGTCTTTCTCATTCTTTATGACTGTCATGCCCCTTTTTTAGGGACAACCTGCACGGGACTAACCCATTTACTATCGAAAATGGGATAAATGATATCAGCCTCTAAAAGTTTCAGGACCTCCTTTTCACCACCTCTTTCATGTTGGGGTTCAACCGCCTTTGAGGCTCAATGGAGGTGACATCCTTGTTCTCTAGGTGGATCCTATGTGTACAGATGGTCTCGCTAATACCCTTCAGGTCAGAGATGTTATACCCTATTACTTTTCTGTAAGACCTAAGAATTGTTAGGAGACTCTCTAATTGATGTTCCGTGAGGGCCACATTTACAATAACGGGATAAGTGGAATCTTCCCCCAGAAAAGCATATTTCAAATTGGCGAGGAGGGGTTTCAATTCTACTTGAGGGGGCGCTATACCCCCGGCGTCTCTTGCTTGTGAGAATGCCGCATCCTCGATCTCGGGTTTGGAGGGTGAAAACTCTTCATTCGCGGAATCATAGGAGGAGCAGGGAGATGATGGCACGTCGAGGCACATGTCTGCAGGTTCTGCTCCCGCAGCGCACTTGTCAAAAGAAGCAAGGTTTTCAGGTATGCGTTCGCTGTCAAACATAAAATTTGGAGTACTTCCCTGGTCAATGAGGTTGAGCGATGGTGATGAGTCTGGGTACTCCTCATTGGCATATTCTTCATATGCTGAGATCTGCGGAAGACTGTCGTTATAGAAATGTAATGTATCTCCCTCATACCGCACATGAATTCCATCAGCTACGACGACACCATCCAGGGCGTCCGCATTTTGGAAAATGGTTGCGATGAAAACCGAGAGGTCTTGCATAGCTGGGTCGTCCATAGGGAATTCAACTGGGCCATGGGCCCATACGTCAGCAACCACGCTCTCTAATATCTCAAGCATCTTGGAATTGTGTAGTGATTCCAATTGATGAGCCTCTCCCAAGTAGGAATCAATAGGTGGAGCCTCAATGGTTTGAAGGAGCATCACGTTCTCTTCAAAGTGTTGGAATTTCATAATTCCATATTTCTATTCCCATATGGTTTTGATATGACAAACACATTCAGTGCTACTAACTCTATATATACAGATACAAATCAATGCTGAGTTCCACACAAATCAGATATCTTCATGCATATTCAAACGGATATATCATAGTTCATGAAGCTGGAAAGGCAAAGACACCTACATCCACGACTTGGATATATAATCACTTGAGAAGGATCCTCTGCAAAGAAGCTTCTCAGATTCAGTGGCAGATGCAATCCTATCTACGGATTTATGTAATCAATGTAAAATTTACTTTATTAGAGTTACAAAGCCTTGTGATAATATGTCTTAGTCACTTAGGTTCCATTACTCAGAGATCTACACTTTCCAATTTCGAAAATTCGTAACTTTGAATATTGGCAACCAATAACCCCATTTTGGTCGACCAATTTTAAAACTTCAAATTTGACTATGGGATTACATATGCAAACTCTCCTAACCATGTAGATTCTAGATCTGTCTTCCAACAGTCAAACTTCCCTCTCTAAATTTTGGTCGACCAATTTGGTATTTTGGTCGACCAATTTCAAAACTAGCCGTTTTGACCCCAAATTTTCAGGGACGGTTCATGACCGTTTCCAACGTTACTTGCACTCTCCAACCGTCTCTAAACACTATAAATAAAGGGGTAGACCCTCTCTTTCATTACACACAACTTTCCTTTTTCTTTCTTTTCTAGAATTGTTGATTCTAAGCAATCTTGCCTTAGTTGTTCTCATTCTCATTTGCAAGAAGAAATCCATAGATTTCTCTCTTCTTATGAGAACGGAAGAATTTCAAGATTCTTAATCATAAGTCTTTTGAGAATTGAAGTTTTCTTCCTTAAAGCAATTTTGCCTTTTTCAACATCAGTTTGGAAAGTTGTTTGTGTTCACAATTGCAAGAAGAAATCGATAGATCTTTCTCTTCTTTTATGAACAAGAGAACTTCAAGTATTGTTCTTCATTACATATCATGTACATCTTGAAGTCTCTCTCTAAACACCATCCTTGAATTTCATTCTAAATTCATAACAAGGCTATATGTGTTTTTCTATTTTCATTATTAAACAGGTTGGAATCTCTGTTTAGAGATTGTACAATGTTTGGGGCACTGGGAGTGTCGCCATTTTTGTAAGTTTGTGTTTGCGGGGCAAGTGATTATAGTGGATTAAAATATCGACCTCTCATTTTATTGATTCAAAAACTCGGAGTAGATGACTGTAGTAGGATCACAAGGATCCGAACCAGGATAAATCTCTGTGTTTGCGATTGATTTATTTTTCAGTACTTGTCATTTTATTTCTGAGCCATCTTTGCAAATATCAGTATCATTTTACTTGCAACAGTTTTTATTATATACACTATTCACCCCCCTCTAGTGTATTGATCCATACAGGCTTAAAATTACATTTGGTATCAAAGCAAGGTTAAGATGACAGAAAGTTCCGCAGCATCAAACATGAACGCTGTTCCACACAACTACAATACAAATCAACATCCTGAAGGGCACTCTCAAGTTCGTCCTCCTCTATTTGATGGTTCTAACTACTCATATTGGAAAATACGAATGGAGATTCATCTCCAAAGTATGCATTATGAGATATGAGACATCGTAGAGACAGGATACACAAAGCCAACCACTCCTGTTGCAGATTGGGCTGCTACCGACAAATCTGCAAAGACAAACAACTCAAAGGCCATGAATGCTTTATTCTGTGCCATGGATAAACATGAGTTTAATCGGGTATCTCAGGCCAAAAGTGCAAAGGAGATTTGGCACATGCTCGAGGTAACTCATGAAGGAACCAATAAAGTAAAGGAAACCAAGATTGCCTCTTTGGTTCATAAATATGAGTTGTTCAAGATGCAAGACAAAGAGACGATTGGAGAAATGAACACTAGGTTCACTAATATTATTAATTCTCTTAATGCTCTTGGAAAAGTTTACTCTTCTCTTGATCAGGTACGCAAGATTCTTAAGGTACTCTCCCCAGAATGGCGTCCAAAGATCACTGCTATTGAGGAAGCCAATGATCTTTCCAAATTATCCATGGAAGATCTAATTGGTAACCTAATGGCCCATGAAGTTATATTACAAGATGCGAAAGAAGAATCAGATCAAAAGAAGAAAGTACTCGCCTTTAACACAACATCAGAAAATGAAGATTCAGATGATGATATGGCATTCTTTGCCAAGAACTTCAGAAAATTCTTTCAAAAAGGTAAGTATAATAATTTCAAATCTAAAAATATTGATTCCTCTCTCTGCTTTAATTGTAATAGGCATGGACATATGAAGAAAGATTGTCCGCTTCTCAAGGCCAAATTCAAAACTTCCAATAACAATGATCAATCCAGAAGGGAAAGGAAGTTTGACAAGATGAAGAAAGCATATGCAGCAACTTGGGATGATTCTTCAGATGATGAAGATGATGATCACAGTGAAAGTGCTAACATGTGCTTTATGGCACAAGATGATGAAAATGAGGTAAGTTCTTTTAATAACGAAGAATTACTAGATGCATTAAAAGATCTCTATTCTCGTTTCAAAAGATTAAATGGTCAACATAAATCTTTGAAACAGAATAATGATGATCTCCTTCTTAAATATCAAGAATTATCATCTTCTAAAAGCACTACACCAAATTCTTACATATTGAGAATTCATCTTCTCAAATTTTTGATCTTAGTAAAGAGAAGAATATTCTCAAAACTAAGAATCTAGAATTACATACACAAATATCTGAAATGGATAAAAGTATCTCATCACTAAGATGAAATACAATGAGATGTTATCCAATGTTAATAAATTTAACAAAGGAAAAACAAATCTCGATGATTTGCTAAAAATTCAATATCCAGCAAATCATAGATCATAGGGATGCACCCAAGTCTTATAACACTTCTTCCTCTAGTGGCAAAACAATTTTTGTTAAACCACAAAAGAAGAATCATGCATTCATTTACACGAAGAAAGTAAATATTCCTACTTCTTCTTTACATAGAAATGTTACTAATATTTCAAAACCATCGCCTAGGAAACCTATTACGATTAGTATATGGTTCCTGAGGATTCATGTTTGAAAGATAGAGATGATTATATTTTTCATTATATACATGCTATAGTTCATTCTAGTGATTACATTAAAAAGCCAAATTCCACTTGGGTTTGGCTTCCAAAAATCTAATCCTAAGGACCCTCAATCAAGGGGTACCAATGCTTAATGTTTTATCCTTCAGGTACCTAAAAAGGAAAGATGGATTTTGGATAGTGGATGTTCAAAACATATGACGGGAAATGTCAACTTGCTTTCAACTATTAAATATAAAGATGGTGGCACAGTTACCTTTGGTGACAACAACAAAGGAAAAATCATATGCACTGGAACAATTGGAAATACAAATCAGCCTATCATTGAGAATGTTCTCCTGGTTGACGGTTTGAAATACAATTTACTTTCCATTAGTCAATTATGTGATAAAAATTACAAAATAGTTTTTGAACAAAATGATTGCATCATTTATGATTCTGATATGTAATCTATTTTATTTCGTGGTAAGCGTAAGAATAACATTTATATCTTATGCATGTCTGTTACCACTCATAATCATTGTTTAATGATTACATCAGATGATACACTTTTGTGGCATAAACGTTTTGGACACACTAATTTCAAAAATCTAGCACATATTTCAAAACATAAGTTAGTAAAGGGAATGCCAAATATTTCTTTCAAACACAAGCATTTCTGTGATGCTTGTCAGCAAGGAAAAATGCACAAATCTTCTTTTAAATCAAAGGACGTTATCTCAACAAAGAGACCATTAGAACTCCTACACTTGGATTTATTTGGTCCTTCAAGAGTAGCTTCTTTGAATAGAAGTAGATATGCATTTGTCATTGTTGATGACTATTCAAGATACACTTGGGTTATATTCTTGCAAAACAAGAATGATGCGTTTGAAGAATTTTCAATATTTTGTAAAAAGATACAAAATTTCAAATCCTCTAACATTGTCAATATTCGTAGTGATCATGGATGAGAATTTGAAAATGAATCTTTTACCAAGGTTTGTAATGATAATGGTATTACTCTCAATTTTTCTTTTCCTCGTGCTTCTCTTAGAATGGAGTAGTAGAAAGGAAAAATAGAACTTTACAAGAATGTGCAAGAACAATGCTTTGTGATAGTAAATTACCAAAATATTTTTGGGCTGAAGGTGTCGCAACTGCTTGTTACATTATGAATAAACTTCTTATAAGGCCATTGCTTAACAAAACTTGTTTTGAATTATTCTTTAATTGCATTCATCGTGTATCATATTTTAAAGTGTTTGGATGTAAATGTTTCATCCTTAATACTAAAGACGCACTTGACAAATTTGATTCAAAATCTGATGAAGGTATTTTTGTTGGATACTCAACACATAGTAAAGCCTACAGAGTATATAACAAAAGAACTTCAACAATTGAAGAATCACTACATGTCACTTTTGATGAGAACCCTTCATCTAATTCTCCCATCATTGATGATGAAGAGAATATATTACCTTTATCTAATTCTTTAGATAATATTAAACTTGATGAAATTGATGCTACAAAACCCTATGTTGAGTCTATTTCAGATAATACAGATCTTCCTAAGGCATTTGCACAAGTTCCAAACCATCCATCAGAGTTAATCATTGGAGATATTACAGATGGAGTTAGAACTCGTCGCCAAATAGAACAAATGGCGCATTGTGCTTTCCTTTCAACCATTGAACCAAAGAACGTCAAAGATGCATGTGAAGATAGTTCATGGATTATTGCTATGCAGGAGGAACTCAATCAATTTCAACGAAATGATGTTTGGGAATTAGTTCCCAGACCAACAGATCATTCAATTATTGGTACCAAGTGGGTATTCAAAAATAAATTGAATCTGGTCAGGTAATTAGAAACAAGGCACGATTGGTTACACAAGGTTATAATCAAGAAGAAGGTATTGATTATGATGAAACCTATGCACCAGTTGCACGTCTTAATTCTATTAGAATATAGTTATCATTTGCATGTTTTAAATATTTTGAATTATTTCAAATGGATGTCAAAAGTGCTTTTTAAAATGGTTTTCTCAAGGAGGAAGTTTATGTTGAACAACCTCCTGGTTTTATTCATGAAAATTTAGAAAATCATGTTTTCAAATTGAAGAAAGCTTTATATGGTCTCAAACAAGCACCTCGTGCTTGGTATGAAAGACTTAAAAGCTATCTTTTAAATTCTGGTTGTTCAATTGGTAAAATAGATTTCACTTTATTTATTAAGAACATTAAATCTGACATAATCATTATTCAAATATATGTTGATGATATTATTTTTGGTTCTACTAATGAATCTCTTTGTCAAGATTTCTCTAGGATTATGCAGAAAGAATTTGAGATGAGTCACATAGGTGAACTCAATTACTTCCTCGGTCTTCAAATCAAACAATTGAAGGAAGGAATCTTCATTCACCAAAGCAAGTATTCTAGAGAACTCGTCAAGCGTTTTGGTTTAGAAAGTTCTGTAGAAAAATGTACTCCAATGAGTACATCTATTTCTCTCGACAAAGATTGAAATGGTAAGAGTGTTGATCAACGTCTTTACAAATGTATGATTAGCTCTTTACTTTATTTAACTGCTAGTAGACCAGACATTATGTTTTCAGTATGTTTATGTGCACGTTTTCAGGTAGATCCTAAGGTTTCACATTTAACTACCGTCAAAAGGATTATTAGATACGTTAAGCACACTTCTGATTTTGGTTTATTTTATCCCAAGTCAAGCACATTTGATTTATTATCGTATAGTGATGCAGATTTTGCTGGTTGCAAATCAGATCGTAAAAGTACTAGTGGTACATGCCACTTTTTAGGTCATGCTTTAGTTTCTTGGTTTAGCAAGAAGCAAAACTCTGTTTCATTATTTACAACCGAGGCAGAATATATTGCCGCCAGTTTAGCATGTGCTCAAATCTTATGGATGAAACAAACTATTTCAGACTATGGTATTGATTGCTCTACTTGCCCTATTATGTGTGATAATACTAGTGCTACTAATCTTTCTAAAAATCATGTGCTTCATTCTCGTACAAAACATATTGATATACGTCATCATTTTCTAGATGATCATGTTCAGAAAGGAGATATAGTTCTTAAATTTATAGCTACTGAACATTAGACTGCTAATATTTTGACTAAACCATTGAAACAAGAGACTTTTATTAAGCTTCGACGGAATTTGGGGATTATTAGTGAATCCGACTTATGACTCTTTCTTCTAATATTTTTTAGAATTTTTCCCAAATTTTTTCAGAATTTGTTTTGCTATTTTTTTATATTGGTCGACCAATTTGCAAATATTGGTCGCCAATTGATGATTTTTTTTATTTCGATAACTGCTTCGTCTTCCCGCTTATTTTTGTTAACCGTTCCCTCCATTTTTCGTTCTCCAACTGAACCCATCCTTTCATTTTTTAAAATTTGATCAGTTTTCAAAACTACTCTGCCGATTGAACAAATTCAGTTCCCAAAACTTCCCTAACTGATTATTTTTCTCCTTATTTAATTCTTGCCTAGGGAATTACATTTTTCACAAAAATATCTCCCCAAGGCTTCTCTTTCTCTTTTCCCGAAGCATCCTCTTCCCCCAAATTCACCCAGCCCGTCTCCCTTCCCACATCACCGACGATCTACCCCACAATCGATGGCTCCGAACCAAATCTCGTCGGCGTCGCCCTCTAATCCGACGTTTCTGCCCTCCCCTTCACCGATTTTCAATCGATCAGCTCCGCCCTACCTTCGCTCGGCCATATTCCGCCCTCATTCTCATGGATCCCCGGTACCTAGACTTCGTCGCAACGACCTCTCATGCATGTTTTCGCTCTCTGGCGGCCACACAGCTGTGTCGCAACCTGGAGAACCTTCCATTTCATCCGAAACGCCACGTGGATTTCGCTGATCACGGTTTCTCCCGGATTTTCGGCCCCCTCCAATCCGCCAGCCTCGTTGCTCTGTGGTCGACTGCAAACTGCACACCCTACTTCCCCTCTTTGGTTCGCGAATTTTACGCGAATTTGGATTCTTCCACGAGGGATGGTATGCTTTCTATCACCACCAAAGTCAATCAATTCTATTTTCGTTTGACTGGCCCCATGATATCGCTGATCTTGAATTTACCATCTACCCACATTCAGCCGCTCCCCGACACCCTCACTGACCCAGCCATTAAACAACTTCTGTCCCCTGATTTTTGCCCCAAACGATCCGCTACCACTCTTCATCCCCCGGCTCGAATGATGGTTAAGATCATCCTCACCACCCTCGCCCCGAAAATAGGCTCCCTTAATTACGTGAGTACCAAGACTGCCCGTTGCTTGTATGCCTTGATGGGAGAACTTCCCATTGATTGGGGTTCTGTTTCACTCGAATCTTTGGCCAAACCTGTCCGCTCTCACATTTTCTTACCTTCGCTTATCACTAGGATTCTTGAGGCGTTTCAGATTCTTTTGCCCATTCTGTCCCGATCTTTAACCCCATAGACTTCAATTCTGAAACCCTGATGCATATGCATTTAGTTCTTTCCGATACTTCTGATCATGATGACGATGCTGATGCCTCTCCTAGCGACACCTCTCCCCTCCCATCTGGTCCTACTACTTGCTCAATGTCTCGCTCACCCCGCACCCGTACCCGTACCCGCTCTCCCTGCACCCGTCCCACTCCCAGCACCCGTACCCTCGGATCTTCTTCTCGTGCCCGTGGCCGCATTCCTGTTAGGAAGCGCTATTCCCACTCTGGTGCTGTAACGACCACTTTTCGTTGTACGTTGTTCGTGCACGTGCTTTTGGCCGTGCACGTGTTTATTTTAGACTTTGTTTGTTTGTGAACACTTTAGTGTGATATGCCGTTGTGAATGTCTTTGAGAGTATTAAATAGTGACACTAATTTGGAACGATGTTCCTCGAGTCGTTTCCCCACAATTTAATCTTATTCGATGAGACGTTGCGATTCTCACTTTTGACGGGAGACGTTCCTATTTTTAGTTTCGTCGTCCGACGTCGAAATTGAGATCCGTCTTTTTAGTCAGCTCACTTTCTCATCACGATCACCCTGATATTTATTTTAAAATTTTTGGAGTTTATTTGACCACTTTTATATTTTTAACAAGGTTTATAATATTTGTAATAATTAATTTTTGTATTAATTTCGGCCAAATAAAATTTATTTGAGTTTAAAACGTTTTAAAGAATTTTTGAGCCAATTTCCAGCTCATTTGGACCGCATCAAATCCTTGTGTGAGTTGGAGAAGTTGAGATTCAAATTTTAAATTATTTTAAACTCCTAATCTCATTAGGATTAGCCCTAGACCTAGTCAACTCATCTACACTATATAAACAACCTCTAGGAAGACCTATTTTCGCAAGAAAATAACCCTAGCCGCTTCCAAAACTCAAATTTGACGTTGCGACGAATCGTCGCAACGTTGCGACGAACTTCCACCGCACGACCGAGGAAACAGGCCCAAATCCCCCGCACCGACCGGCCGCTGCCTCCGCACCAAGCCCCGCCCCGCTCCGCACAGCCGTCGCCCCGCTTCACTGTGCCCGACCGAGAGGAGCTCTCGGTCAGACCGGTTGCCCGCTCCGCACCAAGCATCGCTCCGCACCCGTAACGCTAGCCGCTCCGTCGCCCCGCATCGCACCGTGTCCGACCGAAGCGCTCCCCCGCTCACGCCCGCATCGCCGCTTCGTTGCAACGTTGCAACATTGCAACGACCCGCCCAAGTGCCCGACCGACGCTGTCGCCCGCACCGACCGAGAAATCTCTCCGCACCCGCTGCTGTGACCGACCCAAGCGCTGCACAGCCCCGTTCCCCCGTGTCTGACCGAGCCCGACCCCCGCACCAAGGCTGTACGACCGAGAGTCAAACGTCGCAACCCCGCACCCGTCGCACCGCTTGCCACCGTGGGCCCCCCAAGTTCTCCAGAGGTATTATGGGTCCCCCATAGGTCCCTAGGACTACTGTGGGCCCCACCTAGGTGCTTTCTCTCCGACGATTTGCCGCGTACAACGTTGCGACACGTCGTAGCCCGTCGTCGCACGTGCTAGCTTTGGAATCTGGAACTGTTGCTCCGGTTGATGCTTTGAACTTTCCAGCGAGCAAACTAATTTGGAATCAGGACTTGGAGCGCGTTCTCTTACTCCAACCCCTGGCGTCGCTACTCGACGCCAGTGTAGCTTTCGCGTCGTGTTGAGGTAACACTTTGCACCCCTAGGACCCCCAACCCAATTACATGCTAATCAAGACTAAAATTGATGTTTTTAAAATGTTTTAAATTTTTTAAATTCACTAATCAAGATTAATAATATGGACTTTAGGCCGGTGGACTTGTGCACGTAGGATAATTGTGATTTTTGGACTCACTGGACGGTGTGCTCAGACGTTGTACTTGCAGGCAAGTGAAACTTGCCAACTCTTGTGTAGAACATGTTTTTAGGCCACTTCCTTGCTTTTAGCGTAAAAGAGACTAGTCAGTGAAATGATAGCTGGCTAGACGCCTGTTTGATCTAGTTTGACAACGAAACTAGATCCGTCACCTAAATGATCTAGCTTGACAACGAAGCTAGATCCAACTCTTTAAACTTGTTGATCATGCATACTAAACTGTCATGTTTACTTTCCTTACTGTACGCTTTACTACTTGCCATGTCATGTCATCCATGCATTGAATATTGCATTCGTAGCACACGCTACATACTTGTACTTACTTGTCCTGGCTAGGTGCACCCCTATGCCATCATGAAAAACACTTCCTGGCTCGTGTTCCAGAAGCGATCATTACCGTTCAGGGGTAAGGCCCTGGCTCGATACACGTGGGAGGGGTAAGAGTTAAGCGGCCAATCAGCTGGGAGTCTGCCTGATCAGCAACTACAGCTGTAAGGCGTAAACTCTGGGTTTGGGGCGGAGTTAAGCGGCCAATCAGTATGAAAGAAAGTCATTTCAGCTGTAAGGCGTAAACTCTGCACATGACATGAAACCGTGACTAGAGAAATCCTTGTAAATGTTTATAGTCTTGCCACACTTGCCATGCCATGCTAGTTTACTTGTTGTTTTCTTTACCTGCTGCACTCATACTTTACCTGCCATGTCATTGCATACTTTTAGAACTGCTAGGTTGTCTTGCTTTACTTCCAGTTTCCTTGCACAAGTCTCTTGTAGACTTGCTGACATGTGCCCCTTGCTCTTTTGGGTGTCACATGTTAGACCCTGAGCCAGAGACCGTTACTGAGTACGTGGTGTTTTGCTGACGCTGAGCCTGAGTCCATGTCTTCCCAGGAGGAGTTTTATGGACACCGGAGACCTTTCTTGGTGACTTTGCTGAGTTCCTTTTGTTTTAGGCTTTGTTGTTAGTTGTCGGTGCGTGGCACCTCTGTTTTGTACGTTGTACTTTTGTTGGCCATGTTTGGGCCTTTAGACTCTTTTTCTTTCTAGCCTGGTGGCTTTTTCTGTGATGTTGAAACTTATTTTATGGATATTCTGAGATATCTCTTTTGTCTCATTTCATTATTATTATCTTTGTTTCGTTCGCGTTACAAGGACCTGCAGTTTTAAATTTGATTGACGCTTATCGGACTTGCAGCTTTGTAGCTTCAAGTCTGAGCGGACCTTTTCACGTTTCGCCTCCATATTTTTGGGAAGCGGGGCGTGACAGGTTTTGTTGGTGGCCCATGCAGGTCCAGTCTTGCAATTGCGAATTAACGAAATAACGATAATAACGGAATGTCCACTAAATAAATTGCAACATCCGAGTCATAAGCCCTGAGTCTAGTCGTTTTCCTATGTCAATAGGTGGTAAGAAAACTTAGTTAGACGTCTGTGCTTGCTAGATAGAGGCCTTGACTGTTAGTTAGACTCCATGTCAGCAATTGATTTAGTCGTCGTAGGAGTTACCTTAGTGTTCTTTGTCTACCTCTGACCATATTAGACTTCTAGAATTTCCTTCAGTCGTTCGCTTGGGTTCATCTATTTCGGACCAAGCTGAACGCATTTCATTACCGTCTAGCTCCTTAGAAAGTCTTAGCGCTTAGTTCTTGGTCCTTAGTTGATCGACCGTAGGAGTTTCCCCGTAGATTCTCCTGATTCATATCCTAGGCGTATGTATGTTTTGATCATCCGACCAATTTCCTTGCCTCGATCCACGAGATCGCCTCATGACAATCGTCGTCAATCTTTGAACCTCTCCATTACAAACCTTGAATCTTCTGAAAGTATTTTTCGATTTCCTCTTTTCCTAAGTTTAAATTTGCTCAAATTTTTAATATATATCTTATACTTCATCCTCCTTCGATGATTTAAAATCTTAAAACTTTTGTCGAAATTTTGAATATTAGCTTATGGTACTTTCCAGCCCATATTTTTTTTCGTACTTATGTAAATGTGTCATCCCTTCATATATTAATTTTATTCTGAACCGTACTTTTATTTTTTGCCCTATTCGATTTATGATTTTCCTTCTTATTTATGCCATTCGAATAATACATCGTGTTTACTTTAATATACTTTCAAGACACATGGAATTTCAGCTTTCAGCAAGTTGGTTTTTGCTCGTCGTTTTCGCTACTTCAGATTTTTGCGAAATTACTATTTTCATAACCACTTCCTGCTTTAGACCCTCCATGATTTGCTTTTAAAGATTTGCTATTCGATCTTGATAATTCTTATACTAAGTCATTATTATTTTCTTTCCGCTCACCATACATGCTTTTAGAAAAAATTTCTAAACCAAATTGAATTTCAATTATTTTTATACCCGTACCAGGTTCGTTGTGCTTGTACGCTAAGAGCTTAGTGTAACCAGTTTTATTTTTGCACATCCTGGTTCCTCTAAAAGTAGTTCCAACATTGGTCATTTTAAATTTCCCTTCCCTGGCTTAAGGACTTTGAAAGCGTTTAAAACGAGCTTCAATTCTTCAGTTACTTTAATTTCATTCTTTAAATTTCCAAAACTTTTGACAACATTATATTAAATTACTAACGTATAAAATTTTCTAAACCACATCCTTAATATTCGTGTAAATGATTTTACTTCCTTTTATACTGATTTTTTTAAAACCAATAGACCATTTTCTCTTATCATGAATATTCGACTCAAACTTATTTTGAACAACTCGTTTTATCGATCTCCAAATATTTCTTTACAGGCGAGGATTTTAACTTTTGAAGTACAACGGTTTTCAGACTCCACGTATTTTAGCTTATGCTAATTACCCTATTTTCTTTTCTGTATCCTATATAAGTGTCACTACATCTCCTTTTCCCTCAACCTAAACATTCACCAGTGAATCACAGTTTTCCCTAACCAAGCTGTCTCCTTGTATACATCCTATCTGGATTCGTGCTTATCGATCCCACCCTCGTCACGCTCTCGACCTCGACCTCCCTTTATTGCTTAGGCTTTAGTGCCCGCCAATGTCTGTGTCAACTCTAAGTTGTTAGTAGACCTTGGACCTTGTGAGGTAGTCGTAGTGCACGTACCTAGGTTGTGTCCGTAGGTTGAATGAGGGTACCCCCATAGTATAATGATGCTTGCCTATTGTGTACGTATATATATATACACGGAGTTACTCGTGATATTATGAAGTTGTTTGTGTGTTATTATTTATAGATTTGTATGTGGTTAGCTATACCATACTAGGGATGCCTGTGTATATAAGAGTTAGTGTTGGAATATCTAATGGAGTGTACGTAGTTAAAGATACTTGTAATGGTTGAAATAAAATGATTGGTAAAACTATGTGTATGCTAGGAGTGATAATAATAAGTGTAAGTATAGTTGAGTAAGTAGGCCTATTATATGACCTATATGTTTGTACGTATGAGTGCGTACTCGTACGTAGTTATGAATTGCTCTTAGGAGTAAGCAGTTATGTTTTGATGCATGAGTATATATGTGATATACATATGGTAGTAGGATTATAATTTTGATTGGTATTGCTTGCTTTTGCGGGATGTTGTATGCGTGTATACCGTGAGGTATACACGACTATTGCACATCTTAATTATGTAAGTATAGATGTGTTAATATACTAATTATAGGTAGTAGGCTATGGTGTGAATATATATGTTACATATGCGTGACTATACGATGAATGCGTATGTATTAAGGAGTGTATTATAATTATACATGTACTGATGACTGTATTATTATTATGGTATATAGAGTGATTGAACTATGGGAGTATTACCTGAATAAATATTAAGTGTGATTGACTTATGGTATGTATATGGTTGTATTGGTAGACATATATATATATATATTGGAGTGGTATTGGTATAGGTATAAATGCAGTGTTACGTATGTAGAATATTCTGATATGTGTATTGAGTCTCACTCAAGCTTGAGTGGGTATACTCTAAGTATATTGATATGTATGTCTGAAGTTTGAATATAGCGATGATTGATGTATGTATAGTGATAGGAGTGTTGGTGCCTGGTTGTGCTACGCACATGATTGTGGGTCGCTACTCCAGTATATAGTTATAGGTGTTGGTCTTGTGGTATAGTTATTTACTAAGGACTTGTTGTGTGAACATATGCATACTAGCTAAACTAGATGAGTAGTTGTGCTAAGTATATAGTAGTGTGATTGGTATGAATGAAATGTTAGCGTGTATGGGTGTGCACCATGCACGGGTAAATATGTGCTTAGTTATAGTTATTGGTGACTACGGTATATGTGGCGTGTCGTAAATACAGCTATAGGACCGTATGTGATGTGAAGATATGTTGAACTATTTGCATGCATTTGAATGACTATATGTTGTGCAACTATAGTGGTGGTGAATATATATATTAGATACAGTGAAACTGGATTTAATTATGGTATGGTGTGACTACCTATGTTGATGTGTTTAGTATTGAATGTATACTAGGAAATATTAGGGAGTCGTATACCCATGTTGTTTGTGCACAGGTAGCTATCTATACGTAGAGCAATGATTGTATTTGCTAAGTGTGAGACTATCCTTATATGAGTATCTGAAATATTGTTTTGTGTCTAGGTAAGTAGTAGTTATATAAGGGATGAATGCTTATATATATGATTGAAATACATGTATGAAATTGACTGACTAATAGGTATAAGTGTATGACGTACGTGAATGTATATATATACGTGTTGGTGGTGTTAATGTTTGACTACCTAGTGCATATATGAGCACTTGTAATGACTATACCTGGTTTTGAACTATAATGACTTGATTGGGGTAGTTACTAGAGCGACTAGATATATTAGAAAGTCCGAGGACGGACTTTATTCTAAGGTGGGGAGGATGTAACGACCACTTTTCGTTGTACATTGTTTGTGCACGTGCTTTTGGCCGTGCACGAGTTTATTTTAGACTTTGTTTGTTTGTGAACACTTTAGTGTGATATGCCGTTGTGAACGTCTCTGAGAGTATTAAATAGTGGCACTAATTTGGAACGACGTTCCTCGAGTCGTTTCCCCACAATTTAATCTTATTCGATGAGACGTTGCGATTCTCACTTTTGACGGGAGACGTTCCTATTTTTAGTTTCGTCGTCCGATGTCGAAATTGAGATCCGTCTTCTTAGTCAGCTCACTTTCGTCATCACGATCACCCCGATATTTATTTTAAAATTTTTGGAGTTTATTTGACCACTTTTATATTTTTAACAAGGTTTATAATATTTGTAATAATTAATTTTTGTATTAATTTGGGCAAATAAAATTTATTTGAGTTTAAAACGTTTTAAAGAATTTTTGAGCCAATTTCCAGCTCATTAGGACCGCATCAAATCCTTGTGTGAGTTGGAGAAGTTGAGATTCAAATTTTAAATTATTTTAAACTCCTAATCTCATTAGGATTAGCCCTAGACCTAGTCAACTCATCTACACTATATAAACAACCTCTAGGAAGACCTATTTTCGCAAGAAAATAACCCTAGCCGCTTCCAAAACTCAAATTTGACGTTGCGACGAACTTCCACCGCACGACCGAGGAAACAGGCCCAAATCCTCCGCACCGACCGGCCGCTGCCTCCGCACCAAGCCCCGCCCCGCTCCGCACAGCCGTCGCCCCGCTTCACCGTGCCCGACCGAGAGGAGCTCTCGGTCAGACCGGTCGCCCGCTCCGCACCAAGCATCGCTCCGCACCCGCAACGCTAGCCGCTCCGTCGCCCCGCATCGCACCGTGTCCGACCGAAGCGCTCCCCCGCTCACGCCCGCATCGCCGCTTCGTTGCAACGTTGCAACGTTGCAACGACCCGCCCAAGCGCCCGACCGACGCTGTCGCCCGCACCCGCTGCTGCGACCAACCCAAGCGCTGCACAGCCCCGTTCCCCCGTGTCTGACCGAGCCCGACCCCCGCACCAAGGATGTACGACCGAGAGTCAAACGTCGCAACCCCGCACCCGTCGCATCGCTTGCTACCGTGGGCCCCCCAAGTTCTCCAGAGGTATTGTGGGTCCCCCATAGGTCCCTAGGACTACTGTGGGCCCCACCTAGGTGCTTTCTCTCCGACGATTTGCCGCGTACGACGTTGCGACACGTCGTAGCCTGTCGTCGCACGTGCTAGCTTTGGAATCTGGAACCGTTGCTCCGGTTGATGCTCTGAACTTTCCAGCGAGGAACTAATTTGGAATCAGGACTTGGAGCGCGTTCTCTTACTCCAACCCCTGGCGTCGCTACCCGATGCCAGTGTAGCTTTCGCGTCGTGTTGAGGTAACGCTTTGCACCCCTAGGACCTCCAACCCAATTACATGCTAATCAAGACTAAAATTGATGTTTTTAAAATGTTTTAAATGTTTTAAATTCACTAATCAAGATTAATAATATGGACTTTAGGCCGGTGGACTTGTGTACGTAGGATAATTGTGATTTTTGGACTCACTGGACGGTGTGCTCAGACGTTGTACTTGCAGGCAAGTGAAACTTGCCAACTCTTGTGTAGGGCCATGTTTTTAGGCCACTTCCTTGCTTTTAGCGTAAAAGAGACTAGTCAGTGAAATGATAGCTGGCTAGACGCCTGTTTGATCTAGTTTGACAACGAAACTAGATCCGTCACCTAAATGATCTAGCTTGACAACAAAGCTAGATCCAACTCTTTAAACTTGTTGATCATGCATACTAAACTGTCATGTTTACTTTCCTTACTGTACGCTTTACTACTTGCCATGTCATGTCATCCATGCATTGAATATTGCATTCGTAGCACACGCTACATACTTGTACTTACTTGTCCTGGCTAGGTGCACCCCTATGCCATCATAAAAAACACTTCCTGGCTCGTGTTCCAGAAGCGAGCATTACCGTTCGGGGGTAAGGCCCTGGCTCGATACACGTGGGAGGGGTAAGAGTTAAGCAGCCAATCAGCTGGGAGTCTGCCTGATCAGCAACTACAGCTGTAAGGCGTAAACTCTGGGTTTGGGGCGGAGTTAAGCGGCCAATCAGTGTGAAAGAAAGTCATTTCAGCTGTAAGGCGTAAACTCTGCACATGACATGAAACCGTGACTAGAGAAATCCTTGTAAATGTTTATAGTCTTGCCACACTTGCCATGCCATGCTAGTTTACTTGTTGTTTTCTTTACCTGCTGCACTCATACTTTACCTGCCATGTCATTGCATACTTTTAGAACTGCTAGGTTGTCTTGCTTTACTTCCAGTTTCCTTGCACAAGTCTCTTGTAGACTTGCTGACATGTGCCCCTTGCTCTTTTGGGTGTCACATGTTAGACCCTGAGCCAGAGACCGTTACTGAGTACGTGGTGTTTTGCTGACGCTGAGCCTGAGTCCATGTCTTCCCAGGAGGAGTTTTGTGGACACCGGAGACCTTTCTTGGTGACTTTGCTGAGTTCCTTTTGTTTTAGGCTTTGTTGTTAGTTGTCGGTGCGTGGCACCTCTGTTTTGTACGTTGTACTTTTGTTGGCCATGTTTGGGCCTTTAGACTCTTTTTCTTTCTAGCCTGGTGGCTTTTTCTGTGATGTTGAAACTTATTTTATGGATATTCTGAGATATCTCTTTTGTCTCATTTCATTATTATTATCTTTGTTTCGTTCGCGTTGCAAGGACCTGCAGTTTTAAATTTGATTGCCGCTTATCGGACTTGCAGCTTTGTAGCTTCAAGTCTGAGCGGACCTTCTCACACTTTGCCTCCATATTTTTGGGAAGCGGGGCGTGACAGGTGCTTCCCCTAGCACTCCTGTTACCCCATCCTCCTCCCATGGTGATGTTGATTTTCTTGGTGAAGTTCGTGCTCTCCGTCATTCCATCACTCGTGGTTTTACTGATATTCGGAACGAAGTACATGATGGATTCCAAGGGATTCAGTCTCATCTCAGTTCCAGCGATCACACTCTGCAGGAACATAACAAGATAATGGAGGCGCTTCAGGTTGCCGTAGCCACGATGTCGACTCATTTTGAGTCTCTCCACTTCCGTACCACTAGTCGCTCCTCCGACGCCTCTCCTTCACAGCCTCGGCCGTCCACTAGGCCTTAGATTTTCTCTGCCATTGGTTTCCTTGGCATCAGATAGTTGTTTTGGGTACTTCGGGTGCTAGTTTCATAGGTGTTTGATGCTTGCTTTCTGTTGGTTTCTGGGTCTTGCCAGTTTGTTGGTGCTGTTATCTTAGACTTTTGGTTTGCTGTTTTGTAATTTGGTGTTGTTCCTAGGTTCCGCCTTTGGGATGTATGTATGTCCTTTACGTAGTATGTTTGGATTTTTTTTCTTGTGACACTTCTCTGGGTAGTTCTTTTGATATTCTGTACGTAGTTTAGTGTTGGTCTCGTACTCAGATTGTTATTTTGCATGTTCATTTGGATAATTTGGTACTCACTACTTAATGGTTTTGTAAATTTTCTTCTGTATATGTCCTCTATTTATGGTTGGATATTTGTTTTGAATGTTCAGTTCTCTTATGTATTTATTCTCTATTCATATTCTGCTCTATATCCATTTCTATGGCACTTTAGTTGTTCATTGCTTTCTCCCTATTCTGAAGGACGGTCTCACCTATCCAATTTTTTTCCCATGTCCTGCTATTCCAATTTTGCACCAGCACATTACCATATAATTGGGCTCATTGAACATGCACCTAATTTCTGCAGGCAGGACTCATTCTTATGTGTTTTTTCTTTTACATGTTCTGGCAAGAATTTTCATGCCCCTATAATGCCTATTTTTTTACATCAGCCCACAGGTTATTATCATACCCCCTAGCAGTGTCTTTGTTGGGCACTTCGCACTCCTGCCCCAAGACCTCTTTCTTATGTCCTTATTTACATATATTTTTGGACACCAACATTTGATCATTTGCAACCTGTTTCTTATTTAGGCATGCTCTTACTCTGTCAATATTTTGGCCTGCTCTTACCATGTGAAAACTTCGGCCTGCTCTTACTCTAATAAACAATTGGGCATATTCCATTTTTAGGCCTGGACTTTTCTGTATTTTTCATGGCCTACCTATTCTTATTTTTTCAGTGGCCTTCCCACTGATTATTTTTTGGTTTGCCAATTCATTATTTTTTAATGGCCTGCTCACTTATTCGGCCTCCACAATGTATTTTCCTACAACTATTTTCGGCCAATATACTATATTAGGCCTACACCTCCTTTTTCCACCAATGACCAACTTTTGTTCATTATTTTTACGGCTATATACTCCTACTTTTGCCGCTAATTATATTTCTCTCCTACTTTTTTAACTCATTTATTCTTTGCCTCTTTTTGAGGATTCCAAAGGGGGAGAATATATTTTATCTACTTAGGGGGAGTATCCACATATTCAGGGGGAGTATATCAGATATGTTCAATTTTAACTATATATATATTTCATGTTTGTCATCATCAAAAAAGGGGAGAATGTTGGAATTTCATAATTCCATATTTCTATTCCTATATGGTTTTGATATGACAAACACATTCAGTGCTACTAACTCTATATATGCAGATACAAATCAATGCTGAGTTCCACACAAATCAGATATCTTCATGTGTATTCAAACGGATATATCATAGTTCATGAAGCTGGAAAGGCAAAGACACCTACATCCACGACTTGGATATATAATCACTTGATAAGGATCCCCTGCAAAGAAGCTTCTCAGATTCAGTTGCAGATGCAGTCCTATCTACGGCTTTATGTAATCAATGTAAAATTTACTTTATTAGAGTTACAAAGCCTTGTGATAATATGTCTTAGTCACTTAGGTTCCATTACTCAGAGATCTACACTTTCCAATTTCGAAAATTCGTAACTTTGAATATTGGCAACCAATAACCCCATTTTGGTCGACCAATTTTAAACCTTCGAATTTGACTATGGGATTACATATGCAAACTCTCCTAACCATGTAGATTCTAGATCTGTCTTCCAATAGTCAAACTTCCCTCTCTAAATTTTGGTCGACCAATTTGGTATTTTGGTCGACCAATTTCAAAACTAGCCGTTTTGACCCCATATTTTCAGGGACGGTTCATGACCATTTTCCAACGTTACTTGCACTCTCCAACCATCCCTAAACACTATAAATAAAGGGGTAGACCCTCTCTTTCATTACACACAACTTTCCTCTTTCTTTCTTTTCTAGAATTGTTGATTCTAAGCAATCTTGCCTTAGTTGTTCCCATTCTCATTTGCAAGAAGAAATCCATAGATTTCTCTCTTCTTATGAGAACGGAAGAACTTCAAGATTCTTAATCATAAGTCTTTTGAGAATTGAAGTTTTCTTCCTTAAAGCAATTTTGCCTTTTTCAACATCAGTTTGGAAAGTTGTTTGTGTTTACAATTGCAAGAAGAAATCGATAGATCTCTCTCTTCTTTTATGAACCAGAGAACTTCAAGTATTGTTCTTCATTACATATCATATACATCTTGAAGTCTCTCTTTAAACACCATCCTTGAATTTCATTCTAAATTCATAACAAGGCTATATGTGTTTTTCTATTTTCATTATTTAACATGTTTGAATCTCTGTTTAGAGATTGTACAAAGTTTGGGACACTGGGAGTGTCGCCATTTTTGTAAGTTTGTGCTTGCGGGACAAGTGATTATAGTGGATTAAAATCTCTACTGGGAGTAGAGGACTGGAGTATGATCACAAGGATCCGAACTAGGATAAATCTCTGTGTTTGCGATTGATTTATTTTCAGTATTTGTCATTTTATTTCTGTGCCATCTTTGCAAATATCAGTAACGTTTTATTTGCAACAGTTTTATTATATACACTATTCACCCCTCCTCTAGTGTATTGATCCATACAGGCTTAAAATTACACAAAGCTTACTTGAATATCATCTTCAATTATACCTGCATCAGAAACCTGATTCATTAAATAATACATGACTAGTTGCTGATTTCTGTTACCTGCAACATAAGTTCCTGAGCCAATAAATCGAACTGCATCGATCAGTTCTCTAGCTGCACATTCAACCATGGACTCATCCATGTGCGAGTCTTGGAAGCCGTGTAAATGATAAGGAGAGAAACTGAACTCCTCTGAGTCGCTATCAGAGTCACAGATCCACTGCACTTGCATTACCATCTCCATTGCGCCTGATTGGTAAGGAGATAATAGCTAGCTGGAGGAGGATGTTAGCAGCAAGGCAGATAAAATAGAAAGAGAATGAAAATGGCGGAAAGGTGTGAGATGATCAGAATGCTAGCAAACTTCACGGAATAACAGCAAACTAAGATAAAAACACTATTGCCGTCCCCGGCAACGGCGCCAAAAACTTGACGCACCCGTAACCTACACCTAGGTTCCACCTGGCGGTGTCACAATCGCCAGGCGTAATATGGCCCTTTAGGCTACGATTTCGGGCTCAATCCGCAAGCGGACGGTGTCGAGTAATAGTATATAAGATGTCGGATCCCACAGGGACGGTGATAGTGTCTATAAATTCTCAGTCTATTTCTAAACGTTGAAGTAAGATAGCGGTCGGGGTAACAGATTTGGGTTGGTTGTCGTTTGTTGTAATATCAATAAAAAGAACTAGGGCTTTAGCGATCGCCACTAGGATCGTTGGGGGTTGATGTTGGATAGGATCCTCATGTTGCATTAGGTCTAGGGAATTAATCCCCCAATTTGTACCACTCTCTTGGGTTAGAATTGCGGGGTATTTCGGTGGCTCTTGTTGAGGCAATGGCGGTAGCTGTCAACGTAGCGGTATAGTTCGTCGATGGATCCCCTCAAGGCACGAGCCGGGCATGGTCACGTGCCTTGGTTGGATCCATTGATTTCCCTATTCGAATCCCTAGATACCCCTTAAGCACATCAATTCCACAGACGGTGGGCATGATCTCAGTACGGGTTATCTACGGATTCGATAGGATCTACCGAAATACAACCCTAAATCCCCAATTCAATGTAGGGATCCAGATCTACATTTTCCCCTAGAATACTATGGCTAACCCATCAACCCTAGAATGAATCTACTCAGACATCGCAATAGAAACACATAAAAGCACCAATTTCACAGAAGAAAACATCTTAGCAATTGAGAGATTAGGGCTAAAAATAAACTTACAGCGAGAATAGATGAACAACAGATCCAGACAAAAGCAAAATCAATAATCTTCAGTAATTGATCCAAAAAATCGCTACAAAAATAAGTCTCCAAGATTCCTCCAAGATTCCCTACAAAAATCGCTCTAAGCTGCCCTCAAAATTTTCTCCCCAAAAGCTAAAACTGAACTCCCTTTGTCGTTCCCTGTTCGCGAGCTTTCAGCGCTACCAAAATCGCGCGCATCGTGCTCGTTTAAATCTTTCCAGAAATGCCCCTATGATAGCCGACCGAGTAGGCTACTCGGTCCGAGCAGCTTCTGCACGGTCAGTGGCTCGGCCCGTGTAAGTGAGCTACTCGGCTGCTTGGAGAATTTGAAATCGTCCTACCCGGACCGAGTGGGACTCTGTGATGTGTTCATATTTTACATCATTTTCATATCATATTTTCATCGCATTGCATGTCATCCCCGTGTCCAAATCCCACTTTTTACCGCGACTTTGGTATTTCTGACGATATTTCGAGTTTCGTAGTATATTTTGAGTTTTCAGGGATTTTGGAGCGATTTGGACCACCGCCTGGGTTTGGACACATCCGACGTGCTCATGAGCTTGTTGGCAGTGCTCTGGAGGAGTTCACCACGTTCTCGGAGCTGTTGGAAGAGAGAAGGAGGAGAAGAAGGAGAAAGAGAGCAGACAGAGAGAGAGCTGCTGCTGCACAGAGCTTTCCCAGAAAATGCTCGGCCCGAGCAGCCTGCTGCTCGGCCCGAGCCATGACATGTTGGAGAAGCTGCAGATACAGGTTGACTCGGGCCGAGCAGCTCATCTGCTCCGCCAAGCAGCCGCAGATAGCACGCCCCGAGTAGGCCCCCGAGCACACCCCGAGCAGCCCACCGAGTCATCCATTCTGAGCTCGAGCAGCATGCGACCCGGGCCGAACCACTAGCCGAGCAGCTCCGACTCGGGCCGAGTCACCTACTCGGCCGACACTCCCTGGGGCATTTTTGGAAGATTTTTTTGAACGTACGATGCGTGCGATTTTGGGCAGCTGAAGCTCGCGACTGCGGGCTCAGCGTAGGGGGTTCATTCTGAGTTTTGTTTTAGGATTTTTTTGAGAGCTCCGGCGATTGTTCTTTGTACGGATTTTGGGATTAATTTCTGTAGTAGACTTATGGATCTATTTTGAAGATTTGTGCCTTTTGTTCTTTGGATTCGTTCTTCGTTCGCTCTCGTTGTAAATAATCTTTAGCCCTAATTTCTTTTATTGCAAAAATGTCTTCCTACAAGAAATTGATATTTTTGTGCGCTCCGATCATCATGAGTGAGTAGATCTATTCAGGGCTAATGGGTGAACCCTAGGATTTTAGGGGGAAAATATAGATCTGGATCCCAATGTTGAATTGGGGATTTAGGGTTTTATTTTGGTAGATCCTACCGAATCCGTAGATAACCCGTGCTGAGATCGTGCCCACGGTCTGTGGAATCGATGTGCTTAAGGGGTATCTAGGAATTCAAATAGGGAAATCTATGGATCCAATCAAGGCACGTGACCATGCCCGGCTCGTGCCTTGAAGGGATCCGTCGACGAACTATAATGCTACGATGACGGCTACCACCATTGCGTTAACGAGAGCCGCCGGAATACTCCGCAATTCTAACCCACGAGAGTGGTACAAATTGGGGAAATTAATTCCCTAACCCCAATGCAATGAGGGGATCCTATCTAACATCAACCCCCAATGATCCTAGCGACGATCCCTAAATACCTAGTCCCTTTTATTATAGTACACAACAACTATCAACCCAATTCATTCTCAATCCGACCGCTACATTACTTCTAGGTTTAGAAATAGACCGAGATTACCACGGACACTATCACCATCCATGTGGGATTCGACTATCTTTTATACTATAACTCGACACCGTCCGCTTGCGGATTGAACCCGAAGTCGTAACCTAGGAGCCATATTGCGCCTGGCGATCGTGACACCGCCAGGTGGATCCTAGGTGTAGATTGCGGGCGCGTCAAGTTTTTGGCGCCGTTACCGGGGACGGCAATAGTGTTTTTATCTCAGTTTGTTTTTATATTGAGATGTTCGCTAGCACTCTTACCATCCCTTATCTACCCATCATTTTTATTCTCTTTATTTATTGCGGTGCTACTGACCGTGTTTTTCTGAGCTTTGTTGGTGCATGAACACCCGTCACAAGGGGACTTCCAGAGAAATATTGTTCGATCCTGAGATCGAAAAGACAACCAGAGCCTTGAGAGATTCTAGCAGAATTTCATCTCCATCAGCTCAGATGGGAGAGAATCCTCCTCCTCCTCCATGCACCGGGTCCATCAGGGACCATATGAAACCGACCTTTGGGAATAATTCCTCGGTTCTTAGACCGCAGCTGACGACGGCAACCTTCGAGCTTAAGACGGGGTTAATCAATCTTATGCAGCAGGATCCCTTCCATTGGCATCCTCATGAGAACACCAACCATCACATTGACTCCTTCTTGGCCAAGTGCGATACATTCAAGACGAAGGACGTCAGTGATGATGCAGTGAAGTTGCGGCTGTTCCCGTTCACCTTGAGGGATAAGGCCTCCTACTGGCTCCGAGCTCATCCTCCCAACCACTTCACTACCTGGGAGAAGCTCGTGCTCGCATTCGTGGATAAGTTTTATCCACCATCGAAGACGGTCCGGATCCGTGGGGCCATATCCAATTTCAAGCAGCTCCCCCAGGAGTCACTTTACGAGGCTTGGGAGAGGTTTAAAGACCTCCAACATCAGTGCCCCCACCATGGAATCCAGCCTTGGGATTTAGTGCAGAGCTTCTACAACAGGCTCCAACCTAGCACTAAAATGATTATTGATGCTGCGGCGTAGGGCGCCTTATTGGATAAGTCTCCTGAGGAGGCTATTGATCTTTTGGAGCACATGGCTGCCAACACTCAACAGTGGAGTGATGAGAGGGCCGTGATCACCCAGACCCCCGAGGTCAAGACTGCTAGTCACATGGACTCCCACATAGAGAACCTGTGCAAGCAGGTGGCCCGTATTGAGCAGTGCCTGGACTCCCTCCCAGCAGCACCCAGCACCTCCTACCATCCTGCTGAGGAGTACGTAGATCCGGGGTATATCCCCGCTGAGGATCATTATGAGGGTGCTGAGACATCCGAGACTGTTCAGTACGTCCAGGGAGAAGGACGGAATCAGTGGCAGCATGCGGCTGCCAGAAATCATCCAGGTTTCTCATATGGAAATCCAAGCGGATGGCTGCAACCTCCGCAGTTTCAGAGGCCACCTCCTCCCCAGCAGCAGCAGCAGCAGCAGAGCCAGCAGCATGGCGGCTTTAGGCCAGCTGGGCCGTATAGGACGCCGAGATATCAGTACAACCGGCCACCTCAGCAAAATTTTGCACCGACTCCTCCAAAGTCAAATCTTGAATCTACGTTGGAGACTTTTATGAGCGGCCAGATTCGGTTCAATCAAGATACGTCGAACCAATTTAAGAGTATCAACTCTTCGCTTGACGAACTGAGAGGGCAGATGTCTCAGTTACTGAAGAACCAGGGGAGATTACCCTCCCAGTTGGAGACTAACCCCAGAGCTCAAGCAAACGCCGTGGTTTCAGTGACCACGCGAGGAGGACGGGTGACCGACCCAGTTATGGTCCCGGTACTTAGCAAAGAGAGGACCACCATTGAGGAAGTTGCTAATGACAGTACCAGAGTTGAGGCCACTGAAGGGCCTATCGCTATTGAAGAGAAGACGGATACACCTCCCGTCGTGCCTGCTACTACGTCTCCACACGCTGATGCATCTAAGGGCAAAGCCTCCAGGCCTCCTCCTCCTTACCCTCAGAGGCTCGCCCAAGCCAAGTTGGAGAAAAAGTACTCCAAGTTTATGGAGTTACTGAAGGGGATTCAGCTGAATATCCCATTCATTGATGCCATCACCGAGATCCTGATTTATGCTAAATTTCTAAAGGATCTTATCACGGGGAAGCGAAGGCCGGAAGAAATCAAGCTGTTGGAGGATTCCACCTCCATTATCAAGAACCACCTCCCTCGGAAGCTGCCGGATCCGGGGAGCTTCACTGTGCCATGCTCCATCAGAGGAATGCCAATCAGCAGAGCGCTAATTGATCTAGGGGCTAGCATCAGCCTGATGCCCCTTTCTATCTTCATAAGACTCCAGACAGGAAGCGAGCTGGAACCTACTAGCATGTCAATCCAGCTCGCCGATCACTCTATCACCTACCTAGTAGGGATAGCTAGGGACGTCATCCTCCAAATACCTCCAGGACTATGCGTCCCAGTTGATTTTGTCATCATGGACATGCCGGAGAGAGGAAGCTCTAAACTAATACTCGGTCGCCCCTTCATGGCGATGGCCGGGGTGCTTATAGACGTCCGAGAAGGAACCCTCTCCCTTAATGTGGGAAATATTGAAGCTGAGTTCCGGCTGTAAAAGCCGATGAAGGAGCATGCCCACGTAGAAAGAGCTAGTTATCTGGAGTTTCTGGAGGAGGACGTGATTGAAGACTTTTCTACTGAAGGGTTCATGAAGGACCCGGTCAAAGCAAGCATCCACGACGACGGCGACCCAACCTACAACAAAGCGATCGCCGCGTACATCCAAGTATTGGATGAGGAGTTTCAATGCCATCAAACAAATCATCTAGCATCGGAGGTCACATCTTTCATGGAGGAGAGTGTTGGAGTAAGCGAAAGTCAAACGCCGTCGAATTGCACCACCCCAAAGGATGACGCGCGACCACCGCACGCGCCAAGCAAGAACTAATATATCATAGGGAGTCGAGCTCATGACTGAAAACGAGCGCTTATTGGGAGGCAACCCAATTCCGTAGATTTTGGAATTTCTTTCCCATTTTCTTATTTTTCTATTTTTAGGTAAAATCGCAAAGATTATAAAAAATTCTGACGGGTTTGTGTTTCGTGTAGGACGTAACATCGGGGGCATGTGCATGGACATTATAAACGGAAGAAAGCCGGAGGAAGATAACGAAGTTGAAGATTTGAGAAGGAAATGACAGGGAAAGAAGGTAAAAGGAGCTACAAGAAACTCAGACTGAGCAGCTCTTCTGCTCGGTCGAGTTGAGCAGACACGGATACGACCACTCGGCCCGAGCACATCTATACTCGGTCGGGCTTTACAGGCTGAAGAATTTGATGAAAAATGTCACTCTGCCAACCCGGGCAGAGCACTATTGATCCGGCCTGAGTAGGATTTGACTCGCCCCGAGCACAACCCTGCTCATTCGAGTACGACATGGAGCCCAAGTTGGAGAAAAAACGTCACTCTGTTGACCCGGGTGGAGAATTACTGGCTCGGCCCGAGCATCAATGACTCGAAGGGAGTATTTCATTTAAAACTTTTACGTCAACCCGAGCCGAACAGTACATCTACTCGGCCCGAGTCAAGTCATTTTATTTAAGATTTTATCTACGCCGACCCGACCGAGCAGCTAAGCTGCTCGGGCCGAGTCGTTCTGGAATCTAAAACGCCCCCGTTCCTTTTTATCCTGCGGTTAAAACTTTTTTTACCTAAAAACTTTTCTCAACCACCCCGTAATTCCCCCCCGAGCCCCTCTCTCCTCACCCCACTCGTTCAATCCAAGCCCCCCCCGCCGCTGCCTTCCCCCGTCTCCGCCGCCGGCTCCACCATCTCTGCCGCCTCTCGCCGGTAAACCCCCCCTCTCTCCTCTCCTTCCCCCATCTCTACCCCATGCCTCCCCTTCTTCCCCCCCCCACGTCGCCTTACGCTACGGCAGCTGCCATCGACGGCGCCACCGCCGTCGACGGAGCCGCCGTCTGCAAACCCCCCCATCAGAAACCCCCTCTCCCCTTCTCCCTCTCCCGTTGTCTCCCCCTCCCCCTGATCCCCCCTCGTCGCCCTAGTTGGCCGACATCACCGCCAACGTCTTGATCGCTGTCGACGGCGCCGATCACCTCAATCGCCCCCGACCCCACGCCGCCCCCACCTCCGTTAACCCCTACCTTCGCCGCCCCAAGTCCCCCTTCTCCATCAATCACCGTCGAAACCCCACCCAATCACTCGCCGCTTCGTCTCCCCCCCCACCCCGTGCCCTACGTCACGGGCCAAGCACCAGAATCACACGCGAGCCCCCCAACTCGTTCCACACCATTCCCCCGAGTCACACTGGCTCGGTCACATTTCGTGACCGAGTAGACACCACTCGAGCCAAATGGAGCATGCAAAGCTCGGCACTAGTAGACTTATACTCGGGGTCGAGTCACAGTCTTTTTGCATTTTCGATGGATTATCTGACGTTTTGACTATTTTGATTTGCAGGACCTCTCCTCCCACGTTCGTAGCAGCAGCGTGGATCAGCTTGGGGGATCTTCAGAGCTCTCGCATCGCTCACATCTACGGTACACTCGTTCCCTCCTCTATTTACATACCGTAGATTCTGCTTACACGCGCCACCATGGTTCACACACGCGGATCGATCACGCCCCCCGCTCGCAGGAAGAGACCGTCTTCTAGCGCGTCCTCCTCCCATCCGCTGCGGCGTGCATGCACCACTTCCACTACCATACCCCCTGTCACATCCACCATCCCTGCCACTGTCACCACTACCGCCACTACCGTCCCCTCCACCAGTGCTCCCATTCCATCAGCTTCTATCCCCTCCACCACCTCTGTCGCATCTCTACCACCCTCCTCACCCCCTAGCGATGACCTGACCGTGCACATCCCTACCCACGGCATCACTTTCCGCGATAGAGCACACAGATCGTGATATGCTAGGCTGCACCAGTGCCGTCTTATCCCCACAGTTTTTGTTCACGTTCCAGCCCTTACGTCCCTAGGCATTCTCCAGGGTGTCCACCACCTTTACCAGGCAATCGTTTTCGACCGATTCCTGGGAGTTCACGCCCCTACATACACCCGCCTAGCCCTCGAGGTTATTAGCTCCCTCACTTTCACAGACGCAGGTGACGACATTACTTTTCGTCTCCTGGATCACGATTACACGGTGACTTTCGCTATGATCCGGGACTATTTGCACTTCCATGCCGTCCCTGACCCTAGGGCAGCTTTTTCCCCTACCCACGACCTAGACGACTTTCATGCTCGCACCTTTTGGCAGCGTATTTCTGGACTGCCCGAGTACCGCCCCAGCCAGGCGAAGGCATCGTGCATTGTGCACCCGTGCCTTCGCTACGCTTAGAGGCACCTAGCGTGCACACTATTTTGCAGACCTGAGGTCGGGACTATGTCCATCCTTGAGCTTACCCATCTTTGGGGTATGACCCGACCTCATAGATTTTACCCCGATAGCTCCGTGAGACCATTCATGCTGTCTGACGCTGCATTCTAGCTGTGTCAGAGACTCTACCAGACAACCACATCTTACCATGCCACGGATATTTGCTGCGGTGGTTTCTTTACCATCTTCGCTAGGATGCTAGGTATCCCCCTCCCCAATGACTTGCAATGCCCTCCTGGCCTGACACGCCTTACCACCTGCATGCTCGAGCACAATCAGATTCTCCGCCCTTACGGCGCTCGTCACTGGCGTTACCTTGTCGGCACGGGCCATGACACCCATATGATTCTTCCTGCCCCTCACCTGACGCATATTCCTGCTGTCCAGCTTGACTGTCTTATTCCTCAGGTTTTTCCACTCCCTCACATTCACGACCTTGAGCCCCCCTGGAGTACCGGTCGAGGCTGTCGCCGATGACCCCGGCCACCACTCCTCTGAGTTCGAGCTCCTCGATATAGCCGCCCTGGTCGCCGGTCTCCCTGTTCCTCCCGCTCACATATCTTCAGGAGCCGCCTCCACTACACCCTGTTTCCTCAGTTTCTACGGTCGTTGATTCGTCGGGGACTGTCCTCACCTCCTGCCCCGACACTCATATCGCTTCTGCCGCTGTATCTGTGCCTGAGGGCACAGATCTACCTTTCTCTGACGACGTGGTAGATTTAGATGCTCCCTCACTTGACCCTGTCCCTACCATCCCTCCTCTCTCGGAGCTTATAGCTTCAGCTCCTCTGACTACCACCACATCCTCCTCCCCTTTGACTGTTTTCACTTAGTCTGTCTCGACGTCTGTCCACCCTTCTGTGTCGACGACAGCTCCTTCTTCTGCCACCACCGATATTCTGATGAGTTCACCCTCGCCCACATTCCATGCTCGGCCCGGTGCCTAGGCTGCATCGGGCCGCTTATCACGAGTAGTGACCTACCGACATGCCACCCGTACCCACCCCGAGCCTCGATCCTCTGATTCTCGCTTGACCGCTCTCGAGGAGTTGACCTCCCGCCTACATTGGATTTCAACGACTTTCGTCGTGAGTCTAGGACACACAGATCTAGGGTAGAGTCAGACCTCGCCTCCATTATCGACTTGTTGAGACACCGTGGCTCACCTACAGTGATACTTGCTCAGCCTCCCCCGCCTAGGCCGTCTACTGTGGCTGACCCTGCACAGCTCAGTTCCTCACTTCTGCAAGCTTCTGCAGAGCCTGCTTCTACCACCCTTGAGCTGCCAGCCACAGTCGATCCTCTCACAGCCATGGTCCAGTACACTTCTGATCCTTCCTCCTCCACCATAGACCTCCCCTGCAGCCCTCCCCACGTGTCCCAGCCATCTGACTCACCACCCACCAGCCCGGGTCCACAGCAGAGGGATCCATCACCACCCCCAGAGGGTGGTGCCTCCGCTTGATATAGTCATATCCAGTTTTGCCTCCCCCATATTTTTCGTGCCCATCTGTCTTTGCGGGGCCCTGCTTTACCACAGCTTGGGGAGGACCCACTCATGCATCATTCCACATTGCATTGCATCATGTCACATTTTTATTTTTGTTTCCTTTTTCCTTTATTCACATAGTTTTTATCTTATTTTCCTACCCATCCCACCCCTTTAGCCTCATCTCCCGCTCACGAGCGATTACTTAGCAGTGAGGACACTGCTAGGTTTAGCTTTGGGGATGAGCGCCACTGCTTTATTTTTATTCTTATTTTTTACATTTTCTTCTCTTATTTTCAGTTTTTATTTCACTTTTTCGCCACTTTACCGCCCCATTTTATTTTTCCTCATTTTGCATCATATCTTCTGCTTTTCCCCATGCATGCATCTTCTTTTTATCTTTTTCCCCTTTTTCTCTGTTTCTTTTTATTTCTGCTAAGGATGGTCTAAATGATGATATCTCTCTAGGCTTTATTAGTTTTTAGCGATGCTTATCTCTTTGGCATGCTATTAGGATTAATTTCAGCTTTATTGTCTATATGCATGTATTTCTTTTGATGATCTGTCTGATTCAATACCTGATATGAATTGAAATCAATTGCATGAATTAGTATCTAGTATGATTTATATTGGGAAACACATCCAGGTTCATGCATCACTAGAACACTTGGAGCACCTGTTTTTATTATCCTATTCACTTCTGTTTGCATGCCTGTTGACATTGTGATTATTACCGCATGCTATTTTCAGTATTCATTTAGAGAAGTGAAATACCCATGCTATATATGAGTTTAGTTAGAGTTTTATTTTATCGAACTGATGTGCACCCTCTTATGAGTGAACCGAGTGTCACATTATCTTCCTTCTCCACATATCTATTTTTTCTCTACATATCAGTTGGTTACACCCTTATAGCTACTTTACCACATCTCACTTCCCATGTATAAAAATAAAAAGTATAGCTTCTTCTTCGTAAAAAAAGAAAAAAAAAAGAGAAAGCAAAAAAAATGAATAAATACCGTTTTGTGCTATTTCATTAAGAAGCTATATCTCGTTTTGGGAAGAAAAATTAAATTCCATACCATTTTCATTGATGCGACGCCTCAAGCTAAGCTTAGGGGGTAAACCAACTGATCATATGAGTGAGCTTGACATTAGAGTGGAGACGGTGCACGTCGGGGAGATTTAATAAAACCCAAACTTCACGAATTACTTTAGTTTTGGGGATCTTTCACGTATCGATTTGAATATCTGAATGGCATGATCTTTCTATTCTCTATTGCATGTTGCGTGAATCTTTTGTGCTCTTTGTGTATCTATGATTGAAAGGACGTTGTCAACTATTTTATACTAGACTCTGGGGATTGCATGAGATTGATAGGATTTGACGGTGTTATTTCAGTAGATCCCTATTCTTTGCATGTATTACATGACATATGATATATAAAGCTTAAAATTACCAATAGCATGCATGTTTATCACTCAGAGCATCGTGATAGACTTTTTAGGCCTGAGATCTGACCGATCATCCTTAGCACTTCTCTCTTATTTCTCTCTTTTTGTTTTTCACTTCTTTTTGTTTTCATTTTCTTATTTTCATTTTGTTTTCCTCCCAGCGTACCGATTATTCGTCTTCCTCGAGGACGAGTAAGAGGTAAGCTTAGGGGATTTTGATGTGTTCATATTTTACATCATTTTCATATCATATTTCCATCGCTGGCATGTCATCCCCGCGTCCAAATCCCACTTTTTACTGCGACTTTGGTATTTCTGACGATATTTCGAGTTTCGTAGTATATTTTGAGTTTTCAGGGATTTTGGAGCGATTTGGACCCCCGCCTGGGTTTGGACACATCCGACATGCTCATGAGCTTGTTGGCAGGGCTCTGGAGGAGTTGCCACGTTCTCGGAGCTGTTGGAAGAGAGAAGGAGGAGAAGAAGGAGAAAGAGAGCAGATAGAGAGAGAGCTGCTGCATCACATAGCTTTTCCAGAAAATTCTCGGCCCGAGCAGCCTGCTGCTCGGGCCGAGCCATGACATGTTGGAGAAGCTGCAGATATGGGCTGACTCGGGCCGAGCAGCTCATCTGCTTAGCCAAGCAGCCGCAGATAGCACACCCTGAGTAGGCCCCCGAGCACACCCCAAGCAGCCGACCGAGTCATCCATTCTGAGCTCGAGCAGCATGTGACCCGGGCCGAACCACTGGCCGAGCAGCTCCGACTCGGGCCGAGTCACCTACTCGGCCGACACTCCCTGGGGCATTTTTGGAAGATTTTTTTGAACGCGCGATGCGTACGATTTTGGGCAGCTGAAGCTCACGACTGCGGGCTCAGCGTAGGGGGGTTCATTCTGAGTTTTGTTTTAGGATTTTTTTGGAGAGCTCCGGTGATCGTTCGTTGTACGGATTTTGGGATTAATTTCTGTAGTAGACTTCTGGATCTATTTTGAAGATTTGTGCCTTTTGTTCTTCTTTGGATTCGTTCTCGTTGTAAGTAATCTTTAACCCTAATTTCTTTTATTGCAAAAATGTCTTCCTACGCGAAATTGATATTTTTGTGCGCTCCGATCATCATGAGTGAGTAGATCTATTCTAGGGCTGATGGGTGAACCCTAGGATTTTAGGGGGAAAATGTAGATCTGGATCCCAATGCTGAATTGGGGATTTAGGGTTGTATTCCAGTAGATCCTACCGAATCCGTATATAACCCGTATTGAGATCGTGCCCACGGCATGTGGAATCGATGTGCTTAAGGGGTATCTAGAGATTCGAATAGGGAAATCAACGGATCCAATCAAGGCATATGACCATGCCCGGCTCGTGCCCTGAAGGGATCCGTCGATGAACTATAATGCTACGTTGACGGCTACCACCATCACGTCAACGAGAGCCGCCGGAATACCCCGCAATTCTAACCCACGAGAGTGGTACGAATTGGGGGAATTAATTCCCTAACCCCAATGTAATGAGGGTATCCTATCTAACATCAACCCCCAACGATCCTAGCGGCGATCCCTAAAGCCCTAGTCCCTTTTATTATAGTACACAACAACAACTATCAACCCAATTCATTCTCAATCCGACCGCTACATTACTTCTAGGCTTAGAAATAGACTGAGATTACCACGGACACTATCATCGTCCCTGTGGGATTCGACTATCTTTTATACTATAACTCGACACTGTCCGCTTGCGGATTGAACCCGAAGTCGTAACCTAGGAGCCATATTACGCCTGACGATCGTGACACCGCCAGGTGGATCCTAGGTGTAGATTGCGGGTGCGTCACTCTGCTCGGTCCAAGTAAGCTCGGCTTGGTCTGATACTTGGGCTCTACTCGGGCGCTGCTCGGGCTGTGAAATCTGAGGTGGCTCGACCGAGCAGATGAGCTGCTCGGTCCGAGTCTACCCGTATCCGTCACTGCTGTAATTGACATGGCTCGGTCCGAGCTGCTCGGTCCGAGCATTTTCTAGGAAATGCTGCAGCAAGGCTCCTGGGCTTCTCTCTCTGCTCTCTCTCTCTTTTCTCTCCTCCAATGGCTCCGGGAACGCGACGAACTCCTCCAGAGCCCCGCCGATGAGCTCATGAGCATGTCGGATGTGTCCATACCCGGACAGGGGTCCAAATCGCTACAAAATCCCTGAAAATTCATGAAACACTACGAAACTAGAAAATATCATTAGAAATGTAGAATCGTAGTAAAAAGTGGGATTTGGACGCGAAAATGATATGCAATACGATGAGATAATGATATGAAAATGATAGAAAATTTGGACACATCAGTATCCCCTAGTACTGGAGTCCTTGACATGATACTAGGAGGTCCACCTAACCCAGAAGTATCAACCTCCCTCCAAATTTCTTATGCTGGGAGATTGATGATTATCGCTGTGGGGAAGAAGCGTTCAAGAAACTCTACACCACCAATATCCTGCTCTGACGAGGATTTGGAGGGTGTGGAATTTTCGCACAATTATGCTGTTGTCATCAATGCCGTCATTGACACATTGGCGGCGAAGAGATTACTCATCGACACTGGGAGTTCTTGTGACGTACTCTTTTTCACCACACTAGAGAAGATGAAATTGGCCTCGTCCGAGTTGAGAGAATGTCCTGGACTTCTTGTGGGTTTCACCAGACATTCAGCTCCGGTAGCAGACATCATCACGCTACCGGTGATCCTTGGAACATCCCCATGATAGGTCACCCGCCTGACCAATTCCATCACGGTGAAGATCAATTCCGCTTATAACTGGATTATTGACAGGCCATTGCTCAACGCAGTGAAGGCAATGGTCTCAACCTTCCACCAGATGATTAAGTTCCAAACTCCTAAGGGAGCTGGGATGGCAAAATGGAATCAGATGAAAGCCTGGTAGTGTTACCTTCTTTCTACCTTGGTAAGAAGGGTAGAGCAAGCAGATACAGCTGACCTCAGCAACAAGGAGAAACACAACGAGTGAAAGCCTTTAGCGGTCAAAGAAATGGAGAACATTCAGATCCTCGAATGAGAAGGAAAGACTATCTCCATTGGGTCGATGCTTCCTTTCGAATTTAGGGAATAGTTGATCACTCTCCTAAGGGAGAACATTAATGTGTTCACCTGTCACCCAAGGATATGCCTGGCATTGACCCTCGAGTGATCTCCCACAAGCTGGAGGTCGACTCGACTTCCAGGCCTGTAAAGTAGAAGAAAAGGAATATGGGGGGCAATAAGATGAAAGCCGCCGTTGAGGAGGTGGAATGACTCCTAGCAGCAGGATTCATTCAGAAAGTCCAATATCCCGAATGGCTCTCCAACGTTGTGATGGTGGAGAAGGCGAATGGTAAATGGAGGATGTGCGTCGACTTCACCAATCTCAAAAAAGATTGCCCAAAGGACAGCTACCCTTTGCCTCGGATCGATCACCTTGTCGACAGTGCCTCTGGCTATGAGCTTCTGAGCTTCATCGATGTATTCTCAGGCTACAACCAGATCCAAATGGCGCCTGAAGACGAGGAAAAGACATCATTTATCACCGACCGTGGTATTTTTTGTTATAAAAAGATGCACTTTGGTTTGAAAAATGCAGAAGCAACATATCATCGTATGATGGACAATGTCTTCAAGGCTCAAATTGGGCAAAACTTGGAGGTCTATGTCGATGTCATGCTGGTCAAATCCAGGCAATTGACGGATCATATCGCAGATCTTCGAGAAATGTTTGCACAAATTCATCACTTCAACCTTCGATTAAACCCCGCAAAATGTACATTCAGGGTTCGATCAGGAAAGTTCCTCGGATTCATGCTGACAAATTAAGGAATTAAGGCTAATCCCGATAAAGTTTCAACGGTCGTAGCAATGCAGGAGCCCACTAGCATCAAAGATCTTCAGAGGCTGAATGGAAGGATAGCGGCTCTGGGTCGATTTCTTTCAAAATCGGCTGAGAGGTCTTTACCCTTCTTCAAAGTGCTGATGAAGGCAATATCGTCCACCGCACCCGATAATAAGGTCATCGAGTGGGATGCAGATTGCAAGAGGGCCTTCTCAGAGTTAAAGGAGTATCTCTGCAGTCTGTCACTCCTGACCAATCCTTATAAGGATGATCAGCTGATCATCTATCTAGCCGCCACGAAGGATACTATAAGCTCAGCCCTTGTCAAGGAAGACTCAGGTATACCACGACCCATCTATTATGTCAGCCATGTCCTCCGTGGGGCTGAAGTCAACTATTTAAGAATATAGAAGCTGCCATTTGCTTTGGTTCAATCTGCAAGGAGGCTACGACCCTACTTCCAGGCGCATACCATTCAAGTCCTCAATAATACCCCTTTGGAGAAAACTCTGAAGAGGCTTGATCGATCCAGGAGGATGACAAAGTGGGGACTCGAATTGAGCGAGTTCGACATTCAATACAAGCCAAGGACAGCCATCAAAGGACAAGCCCTACCGGACTTCATTGTCGAACTCACCTGTGACGACGACCCACTAGAAGATGTACATATTGCTAACATACAGATCAATATTCCCTCTTGTTCTTCGACAGGTCTCAATTCTCCAGCCGACACATGTGAACATAAAGGGGCATGGATCGTGTAAGTTGATGGTTCAGCAACTCGAACTGGAAGCGGAGCAGGTATAATTGTCCAAACACCAGAGGGCAATATACTCGAATATGCACTTCGGTTTGACTTCCGAACCACGAACAATGGGGCAGAGGATGAAACTGCCATTAACGGCCTCAGGTTGGCTTGAGCACTAGGAGCAAAGGCGGTTCACCTTCTCAGCGACTCCAACATGATAGTCCACCAGTTAAATGGAGGCTACGAAGCTTACAAAGAGACAATGCAAAGCCACATACAGATTGCCAAAGCGGAGCTAGCTAAGTTCAGACGGGTGGAGATCCATCATGTACCACGGTCGAGGAACCATCGAGCCGACGCCCAATAAAAGCTTGCCTCATCCTTACCTGCAGGACTTGGTCAGACTGTGTACGTGCAGCACCTACTATACCCAAGTGTGCCAGAGCAGGAGCTGCTGAGTATCGACGAAGGGATCACCTGGATGGATCCCATACTCCAGTATATCAATACAGGGGAGAAGCCAGTTGACCATGTGGAGGCACGAAAGCTGGAGCTAAGGGCATACTAATTCTTTTTGATCGAGGGTTCATTGTACATACGACAATGGATCAGGTACGATGCATTCCCTTACTTCAAATGCTTAACCCTACAAGAAGCTCTCTATGCGATCTAGGAAATGCTTGAGGGAGACATCGGGAACTATTATGGAGGGAAGGCCTTAGCCTTGAAAGCCCCGAGGCAAGGCTACTTCTAGCCGACCATGTTTAAGGAGGCGATCGAGTATGTGCGAAAGTGCCCAACTTGCCAGAAGTTTGCAAAGCACAGCTCAGGCCATCCAATAGATCTGCTCCCATCCTCAGCCACATTCCATTTGCAAAATGGGGATTAGATATCCTCTGTCTGTTCACGCCAGCGAGCAGACAACAGAAGTTCCTGATCGTGGCGATCGAGTACGTCACTGAGTGGATCGAAGCAGAACCCTTGCCTGAATCATTTGGAAGGAAGTCAAGAGCTTCATGTGGAAATCCATTTATGTCAATTGGCATTACTGGATCCATCGTAACAGACACTGGGATGCAATTCGATAGTGTCGGCTTCAAGGATTTTTGTTTCGAGTTGAAGAACAAGTTGCACTTCACTTCTGTCGACCATCCACAATCCAATGGTCTGGCAGAGGCAGCTAACAAGTGCATCCTTGAGCCTCTGTGAAATAGGATATAAGGACTCAAGGGAACATGGCCAGAGGAAGTCCCTGGCATCATATGTTTGTACAAGACGACTCATACATCCTCGACAGGGGAGACACCATTCATGCTTGACTATGGCTACGAAGCTGTCGTCCCAGTCGAAGTCAACGAGCAGCCTCTCCGTCTCCGATACTTCGATGAAGAAAGAAATTCGAAAGGGCTCGAGCTCAACTTGCAATTGCTCGATGAGGTTCGTGAACGTGCTCTTACGAACCTCATCGAACAGAAAGGACGTATGGCCCGCTACTATAACTCTAGAGTCCGAGAGCGCAACTTTCGTGTAGGTGACCTTGTGTTGCAAAAGGTAATCTTCTCCTCCCAAAATCGTCAAACAAGGAAAGCTCCCCGCAAAGTGGGAGGGTCCCTATAAGGTGACGGGCATCATCGGCCCAGCCACCTATCGACTTTTCACAATGGATGATAGGGAGCTCCCTCATCCTTGAAACACCGAGCATTTGCGAAAGTACTATCATTGATCAAGCCAGCAAAAGATATCAAATTGTATTGGTCTTTACTTACCCTTGTATTCTTTTTGAGCAAAAGAATGCGTCACAAATCCAAGGTTGATCATCTTTTGCTTTAATCGATCCATACTAGTCGTCGACCATAAGCCGAAAGGACCAATCCCCTCACAACCGATCGACTAACCCTCATTGTCAGCAATAAGCCAAGGGGCCAACACCTTTACCACTGAATGACTCTCGAGGCTCGTCGGCCGTAAGTCGAAGGGGTCAATCCCCTCGCAACCGAACGATCCTTGATGATCGACAGACATAAGATGAAGGGGCCACCCCTTTGCAACTATAAAAATCCCTACGACTATAAACAGAGCTAGGACATGTGACTGTAGAAGACTACACAGGTGCCTGTACAAGGTGCAGGCGTCTGAATATCCTTTAGCAGGCAACTATCGCATGGGATGGAAATGGAGCTGAGAAAAATGCAACTTTTGCACTAGCGCCTTCAGACGATAGATGACCAATTCTCAGGTGACTGTAATTTGACATGCAACTGAAAACCTCTCATCAGTCGACTGACTTGCAAAGTAGGTTGATGCTCAAAAAATGCAAGTTACGCACTTCGGCATACAGACGACCGTAGGACAATTCCTAGGCGCCTGATGGAAGACAGGCGCCTGAATAATGAACGTCAGTCGTCTGTTCCCAAAAGCTCTAGTATGAGTCAATAAAAAGTTGACTTGAGCAGTGCACTACAGTCGACTGTAGAATGCCGACAAGGCGCCTGTAATCACCCAGTCGCATGTCCTTCATTCAGCAGTCACTTGTAGGAGAGCCAGAGACTCCAATTGAGTCATTTAGCATGATGAACCTATTGGGTTGGATTCTATGATAATCATAAGGCTCACTAAGATAGTTATATGCATATGCATGAATGAGTAGACGATCTATCAAGGCATTACATTAAACCTAGACTCAAAAAGAGAAATGTAAGTTAAAAAAGATATTACATGGATTACATTGCTTCCCTTAGAGTCTAAGCTTCAAGCACATGATGCCTTGAAGCTCACCATCATCTTCCAAGCTTTGGCACCTCTTGATGAGCTTCCCTTCACCAAGATCAAAGCTTTGGCAATCCATCACTTTTGGAGGTCTTTAATATATCCATTGCATCATCCTCCAAGCATTATACTTTGACTCATCAACATATAATCATTAAGATAAGCTGAGACTAAAACATAAGATTGATTAGCACACTAACATAATGTATTGATCATCGTCAAAACAACGTTAGTCTTAAACCCAAGAACTAACACTCTTTCCTCCTCATCCTTCTTCATGGCCAAAAAAGAAAAGAAAGGCAACCACAACAACCGCAATAACCATAACTACCATCACGATAAAAAAAGAAGAAACATGATCAATGACTGTAAGAGATGAAGTTGAACATTAAATTGTTGTATATGTGGTAGAGCTATGGAGACTGCTTATCATATCTTTTGTTACTATGATTATACCCGGACTATTTGTTGTCAATATGTCATAATTTGCAGATAGCCAGTAATATGCCTATCCTTTTTGAGATGTGGTCTAATCGGAGGAACAATACTATTTCTGGGGATGTCTAGTAATAGAGTGGGAGTTGTCTTCGCTGGATGTAGTCCACTTGGTTTGTGATAAAAGGAATATAATACTTTTCTTTCTAATAAAATCCATGATCTATCTCTACTTGAACAAATTAAATATTTTGTGTGTTTTGGTTAGAGGAAGCGTGCTAAGTGATTAGCTTGAAGGATAGAGCTTTGGCTTAAGATAATAGCTGGCCAGGGTGATGATTTTGAGTCTGAAGTTATAAATAGCGAATTAGTTGAGGCTAATGTGCATCAGGGGTTGCGTTCTTCTACTAAATGATAATCTCACCGTGCTTCCTCTTCGAGCAAGGACTGGTGATGGTGTAGAATTAATTATTCTGAAGTACTCTTTTGAGCAGCAAGTTCACATCAACTTGTAAATTTGTATGAATTCAGATTAAAAGGAGGCTATGTAAAAGTTTATTCAACTTTATGAGGACCTAAATGAAAATATATATTGAAGTATAATATGAACATATATAATTAGAATAATGAATATCAGATGACAAATAGAAAAAAAATTGTAAAGGGCAGCCAAATGTCTACACTTTGCTTCTTTTGTACGATTTGCATAATGTCGATCTTATTTGTCCTAAAACATAGGTACACGAGAAGTCATGTATTGCATTGTATTATCCAAAACATTAAATCCCTACAATACGTGATCTCACATGTTCTAAATGATGTAAGAAGTGATGTTAATTGCACCACACAAGTTTATGAATACACCACGGTTCTTATTTCACCACTCCTGCATTCTTAACATATATTTTTATTATTTATTCACCACAAATTTTGACTTTTTTAATGTTTTAGTATAACGTGAATCCTCTGTCCCTTTGTTTAAATCACCAGGCAATTAACTCACCCCTCCCTCAAAAGGAAAACCATCGTTCCCCTTAGGGCTTCACCGTTCATTCTTGTGTTCGATCACCATCGTCGAGCTTCGTCGTGCGCCGTAGGGCTCTCTCGCAAGATCATCTCTCGTTCCTTTCGAGCTTTATCGTTCCCCTTAGGGCTCTCTCGCCAGGTCATCTCCTTGCGAAACCCTAAACTAAAAAGAAAGATTATTAACAAATAAATAATCTATGATTTGGTTATTATACCTCATTTTCCTCCATATTTTTCCTCCAGCAAATTAACAAGAACGTTAAGGATTTTGGAACTGTAAATTTTGAGAAAATGATAAGCAGGAGATTAGAGCTAGCAAAGGAAGGAGACGGATTAGAGAAAAAAGAAGATACGGAGAAAATTTGATAAGATGAAAGATCATGTGGTGCATTAAGATAAAACTAATGACAGTTTTTGCAATTAAGTAAAGAATATAAGAGTAATGTTTTAAAAATAGTTAAGGTTAAATTTAGAATTCCAAAAATAATACATTTTGTGGTGTATTCATAAAGTAGAGTGGTCCAAACAACAGCACTCGTCATGCAATCATCTTTGTTAAGTTTTATAGATAGCTTATTATGCACACATACAAGAACTATTTGTTAATATGATGTCCATGTAAGCATGTGTATAAAAGTACAAGAACTCTTTAACCAACTCGGAACTTTTATTTTTCCTCTATAATAGTATGCATATCCAACTAAGTCAAAGCCGAAGACGACCCGGCCCGGCCCAGTTAGGGATTAACGAGGTAATTAACAAGCAAAGGTTAATGTTTTATACACTCAATCAGAAAGGAAGAATGTGGTCGATTTTTGAGACTCAAGCTCTCTCATGCTTTTACTGTTACATGCGTCCATTGAGATTCTAATTTAAGCCCAGGAGGAGCCAAATCGGTACGCCCGGCCCTGATTCACTCAAGTTGATGTTTAAGCCTTGGTCACGATGAGTGACTGAAGACTGAAATGCACACAACAGAGTTTTACCATAATCCTAGTCTGTTGCTATAATTGGTGGTAGTGCCTTCGATGTGTTGTTCAATACGTGAATGGTAGTGTTACGCCCTAAAGGCCGGCCTAGTCAATAATGGCACAACTGCTCAAGGCCCATCTACTCAGAGCCCACCTGATTGCCCCCTCAACGATTTTCATCATAGTGGACCCGTTTACCTAAGCCAAAGAACAGACTGCCAAACGTCAGGATAGCTCGCCTTCCCGGAGCGCCTAGCTCGCCCACCTCTCCACCAAGACCCTACCTCACCAAGGAGGTCCGTTCCTCGTGGCGACCCGCCTACCCCGGCACAGGGCTCTCATACCGCATGGCAACCTACCCGCCTCTCTACCATGACCTACCTTGCCAAGGAGGTCCGCCCTTCGTGGCGACCTGCCTACGCCGCCACAGGGCACTCATCCCGCATGGCGGCCTACCCATCTCTCCAAATAAGCTCTCTTCACAAAGCAGTCAACTTATGGTCCCAATGAAGTACGCCCCAGAAGTGACCTATCGGTACAAGATGACAAACTCGGGGGCCCGTTATCACTGACATCTCGTCGCCTGACAAAAGCGGGTCTGACGTTGCACGCCTGACATTTCGCCGCCTGACAAAACAGGGTCTGACATCTCACGTCTGACAAAAGCGGGATTGACCAGTTCAGCTCTGACAAGCCAGTGCCAAATGCAAGCTCATCACGCTAGCTCAGCCGGGGTTAGCCGTAGGGTTCACAAGAATAGGACCTATAAACCCGGGTGCAAGGCGGTGAAAGCCCTATTATATATATATATATATATATATAAGAGTAATATATATAATAGTCAATGAAATATATATATAGAATAGTTATGGTTTTTATGACTATTCTATCTATTGCCTGTCCGAGAGAAGAGTGGCCTATGCCATGTATTATCCTTGCTTCGAATAAGAAGACCGACTCCAAACATCTATAAATACCCCCCTTGGCCATCAGAGAGAAGGGGCCGGCAAGTAAGCTCAAAACCCCTTTTTCCATTAACACAAGGGCCAATATCTCCCACATATTCGACCTTTCCTCATGAGTCCGTCACGTTAGTGCCGATCTGCCTCTAGATCAACCAATGTGTCCGACATTCTTCAGAAGAGTCACTTGCTGACTTGATCATCGAAGAGGCTCTCGGTTGGCAACGAACCGAGCCTTTCTGATGAGTTATTCATCTTTCAGGCGAATCACCGATGAGTTATCCCTCTTACACACAAATCGCTCGCCATCTCCGGCCTCGACTTCCCCTGGACAACTTGCACCAGAGGAACCGTGGCATATAGTTCCTCCCCTCCAACGTCCGCTCCGCGACGACCTCCTCATCTACGACGGCTTTGCCTGCCTCGATCGTCCAACTCTCCCAACAACCGTCCCGAGTCTTCTAAGCTGACTCCTTGCTCCTCTAAAAACCCTCTATAATTAACCACAACCCTGAAGCCCGCCATCTCCATCTTCGGTTGTAGCTACCAAAGGGAGACCTACTCCAGAAAACCGACGACCTTCAGATCTTCCCCTCCATCACATCGTCCTCGTCAACCTCCCAAGACCTCGGTGGGACCCCACACTCCCTACTCCCCGACCTCGCAGCTCCCCCATCTCCCTGGATTCCCCTCACTCCTTGAAAACACCCTACCCTTTCGTCCTCCAACTTGGAACCACCGTGCCCTTGGTTCCCCTCCATACAAATTAATTGTACGCAGATCTTACCCCGCAACAATTGGCATCATCTGTGGGATCGAAGGGTCACACCCATGTCAACCACAACACCAAACAACCGCAATCCAAATCGGGGCAAAGCCCCCAGGGAGGCCGAATCACCTCCTAGTCGGGGGACTCCCCCAACAGATCCGCCCACCGGAGAGACGGACGGGGCCTTTCAGTCTTCCGCCCGTATGCTCCAGCAATGCTTCAAGGCCTTCGCCAAGCTGATGAAAGGCTAGGAGATGGCCAAGGCAGGACCAAACCCAGGCCCCTTGAAACCCCAAGAACAGAGGCAAAACCAACTGCCCCAGTTCGATGATGAAGCGTACGTCGAGAACGGCTTGGCGAGGAGGTAGCGACCCAACAAAGACTCCTGGAGGAGGAGACGGAGGCCGCCTGACAGCAGCAGCTCGACAAGGAAGCTGTTGTCTAACAAAGGTACCTCGAAGGAGGAGAAGACGCCGCTCGACTTGGACGTTTCGACGGAGAAGCTCTGCCTCGACTCATCTACCCCAATGACGCGGCAGGGGCAGAAGCCACCTGGCAGAGGCGGGTGGACGAAGAGATCGTGTGCCGACAACTCCGCTACATCAATGCCACACGCAAAAGGCTCCAAGAAGAGAGCCGGTGGGAAGAAGGCCACGGAGCTCCAGTGGTGCCATTCCCGAATCGACGCTGACGAAGCCCGCCTGGTTCGCCCCCGGCCAGCCTCTCCCCATCAGAAGGCTCCCCCACACCGCGCCGCTCAGGAGGAGCCCTCACCAATCAGCCCGCCAATCTCCTAGGCAAGCTGTCCACCAACCACTGGCCCGTGTTCAAAGTAGAATGCCTCCAAGGCTCCGGAGGAAGGCCACCAAGCTCCAAGATGGTTCATCCAGTAGCTCGGATATCTGGCGAGATGGTCGCGACGAACGATCCGACCATCCACAATTGCATGTTCGCTCTCGACGACCCCCCCTGCACCCTGACCGCCCAAGGGCACGCAACCCACTAGCTCGGCGGGTGACTTCGGCTCCTATTCCCCGGAGGTTCAAGCTCCCTCAGCTTGAACTGTACAACGGCTGAGGCGACCCCCATGACCACGTCCATCGGTACCAGGGGAAATGGAGATCTAAGGCGTTGACAACCCCTCATGTGCCAAGCCTTCTACATGTCCTTGGAGGGGGCGGTATTGGATTGGTACCACGACCTCCCCGCTCATTCGGTCGAGTACTTCGACGACTTGTTCGTCGAGTTTTGCCAGCAGTTCAGGGCAGGACGAAGGAAGAAGAAGAAACCCACCGACTCTCTATTCTCGGTGGTCCAGAGAGGGGGAGACGATCCACGACTTCTTGCATCGTTTCCAAGCGGAGAGGCTCGCCACGGCGCGTTGCAGAGATGACCTCACCATGTCGGCCTTCAAGAGAGGGCTCATCAACATCGAGCTCTGCCAATCGCTCCTCCGAGACCCGCCCACCAACCTGGATACACTTGTCACCAGGGCAGAGAGCTACATGCTGAGCGAGGAGGATCTGGGGGCAGCCACCCCAGCTGGGGCAGCTCGCGCTGAGTGCCAGTCCAATCCCCGGCCCATGCAAGAAAAGCGACCTAGAAACCGCCACGAAGGGGGCGACCACAGATGCGACCAGGGAGGCCATCATCTACAGGATCGCCTCGGCCCCATGCAAGGGTTCGCTCCTCTAAGGAACCCTGCACCGACGGTCTACAGAGTGGAGAGGCCGCCACAACACCAATATACCCCGCTCAATGCTCCCAAGCTCGAAATACCGGCTGCCGCGACTAGGGCCGGGCCTCTCCCGAATCTTCCGCAGTCGAGAGGAGCGGGCCCTCCCTGGGGAGGTCAACGAAGGTACTGTCGGTATCACCGTGATTACGGTCATGATACCGACAGTGTTACTATTTGAAGAGGGCCATCGAATGCCTGATCCAGGGCGACCATCTCCGAGGGTTTTGTGGAGGGGGGACCAGGGTCTCGCAATGAAGAAGCACCCCAGGAGGCAAGGCGACCCCGCCAGCTCCGGATCACCGAACGAAACATCCCTCCTTGGCCCATGGCGATCATGCGCATCAACGTCATCTCAGGCGATCCCTTATTAGGGGGGACGTCCACCTGAGCTCGAGAGGCCAATGCTCGGAGGGTTCCATCTGCAAGTCCCAGCTGGAGGGCAGGGGAAAGCAGTCGTCAACATCCCGCCGGCTCCACCCACCACTAAGAGCTCGGGCAGGCCACATAGCCCGGGATGGTCTTCAGTGCTAAAGTTGGCACATTCCGTCGGACTCCAACCAACGACCCGTCGAATCAACTAAGTCCGGTGCCATCTGCACAGGCGGTCTCCTCAAAGCAAGTTCTACAGGCCACCGACCCGATCGAACCCGGCGTCAGCTCGATGAGCAACTTCCCCAAGGCCGGCTCTAGGATAACCAATGGGCCATTGACCCGATCGAACCCGGCATCACTCGGGCGAGCATTTCCTCGAGACAAACCCGAAGAAACCGTCAGGACCGTTGGTATCCGAGCCCGCTGTACTCAATACCATCCTACATGTCATACATATAATCCTCTGAGGCATCCCTGACCTGCGCCCTCTTCTGCTTCGCTTCAGTTCCCACCTTACACCTCCCCACTACAAGGCAAACCTGAAGAAACCGTCACCGCCATGGACAAATCACAAGTGCCGTCTTCTGACTCGAGCACTGCACTTGCAAACCAATGGGCTCTGGGAGCAAGTTGGGCCCGGCCTCGTCATCATGAGCGAACTTCTCAAAGCAAGTTCTGCGAGTAATTGAGCCCTACCTCATCAGTGTGAGCGATCTTCTCGAAGCAAGTTCATCGAGTCTCCATCAGTCGACAAACGCTGCCTGAATGACGACCTCTATCTTGGCAACACGAAAGGCGACGATCTGACCCCTCCATGAAACACTAAGCACTTGTGCCTTGTAAATTGTTTGAATAACATTTTCATTTGTTATGAGCACCCTCCAACCTGTGTTGTCTCTATTTCAGCTCCTCATAAGAGGCAGGAAGTGACCTCAAAATCTGGGGCAAGCCCGCGCGCTTTGCCCTCGAGAGAACTATCGGGGGGCGAGGGACCGGCAAGCTCCACGCTGCCTCGTACCCACCTCCTCCGCAAAAACTACAGGAAAGCTAGGTGCGGGCGTGCTTCGTGCCACCTTGCACCCTCCTCCCTTAAATTTCGGGACAAGCTCGCCAGCTTCAGCCCTCGACAGGTCTTCGCTAAAATTCCGAGGCAAGCTCGCCAGCTTCAGCCCTCGACAGGTCTCCGCTAAAATTTCGGGACAAGCTCGCCAGCTTCAACCCTCAACAGGCCTCCACTAAATTCCGGGGCAAGCTCGCCAGCTTCAGCCCTCGATAGCTCTCCATCAAAATCCGAGGCAAGCCTGCACGCTTCGCCCTCGAGAGAACTATCGGGGAGATAGTGATTGGCAAGCTCCGCGCTGCCTCGTACCCTCCTCCTCCGCAAACTATCGGAGAGCTAGGGACTGGCAAGCTCCGTGCTGCCTCGTACCCTCCTCCTCCGCAAACTATCGGGGAGCTATGGACTGGCAAGCTCCGTGCTGCCTCGTACCCTCCTCCTCCGCAAACACGACAGGTTTCCGCTAAATTCCGGGGCAAGCTCGCCAGCTTCAGCCCTCAACAGGTCTCCGCTAAAATTCCAGGGCAAGCTCGCCAGCTTCATCCCTCGACAGGTCTCCGCTAAAATTCCGGGGCAAGCTCGCCAGCTTCAGCCCTCGACAGGTCTCCACTGAATCCCGGGACAAGCTCGCACGCTGTGCCTTCGGCAGGCTTCAACATGCCAACACCGTGCCATGCTTCGCAAATCTCCACCCGTCCCTTGTGTCGGGGCGGACACAAAGGCAATATCGAAGAAGAAGAGCGTCATCCAAGCTGGTCCGATCCCTTCGCTCCCAACTCGAATGAAGGGGGCAATTGTTACGCCCTAAAGGCCGGCCTAGTCAATAATGGCCCACCTGCTCAAGGCCCATCTACTTAGAGCCCACCTGATTAGCCCCTCAACGATCGTCATCATAGTGGACCCGTTTACCTAAGCCAAAGAACAGACTGCCAAACGCCAGGATAGCTCACCTACCCGGAGCGCCTAGCTCGCCCACCTCTCCACCAAGACCTTACCTCGCCAAGGAGGTCCGCCCCTCGTGGCGACCTGCCTACCCCGTCACAGGGCTCTCATCCCGCATGGCGGCCTACCCGCCTCTCCACCATGACCCTACCTCACCAAGGAGGTCCGCCCTTCGTGGCGACCTGCCTACCCCGCCACAGGGCACTCATCTCGCATGGCAACCTACCCATCTCTCCGAAGAAGCTCACTTCACAAAGCAGTCAACTTATGGTCCTAAGGAAGTACGCCCCAGAAGTGACCTATCAGCACAAGATGACAAACTCGGGAGGCCCGCTATCACTGACATCTCGTCGCCTGACAAAAGCGGGTCTGACGTTGCACGCCTGACATCTCGCCGCCTGACAAAAACGGGTCTGACATCTCACGTCTGACAAAAGCGGGATTGACCAGTTCGGCTCTGACAAGCGCCAAACGCCAGCTCATCGCGCCAGCTCGGCAGGGGTTACCGACTCCAAACATCTATAAATACCCCCTGGCCATCAGAAAGATGGGGCCGGCAAGTAAGCTCAAAACCCCTTTTTCCATTAACACACAAGGGCGAATATCTTCCACATATTCGACCTTTCCTCACGAGTCCTTCACGTTAGCTACCAACGTGTCTGACATTCTCCAGAAGAGTCAATTGCTTACTTGATCATCGGAGAGGCTCTCGGTTGGCAGCCAACCGAGCCTTTCTGATGAGTTATTCATCTTACAGACGAATCGCCGACGAGTTATTCCTCTTACACACAAATCGCTCGCCATCTCCGGCCTCGGCTTCCCCTGGACAACTTGCGCCAGAGGACTCGTGGCGTACATTTCCTCCCCTCCAACGTCCGCTCCGCGGCGACCTCCTCCTCTCCGACGGCATCGCCCGCCTTGATCGTCCAACTCTCCCAACAGCTGGCCCGAGTCTTCTAAGCCGACTCCCCGCTCCTCCAAAAAACCCCCACATAATTAACCACAACCCTGAAACCCGCCATCTCCGTCTTCGGTTGTAGCTACCAAAGGGCGACTTACTCCAAAAGACTGGCGACCTTCAGATCTTCCCATCCACCACATCGTCCTCGCCAACCTCCCAAGACATCGGCGGACCCCACACTCTTTACTCCCCAACCACGCAGCTCCCCCATCACCCTGGATTCCCCTCACTCCTTGGAAACACCATACCCTTTCGTCCTCTAACTTGGAACCAACGTGCCCTTGGTTTCCCTCCATACAAACTAATTGTACGCGGATCTTACCCCGCAACAGGGGGTAATGAGCTGTCGTTCAGTTATGTCGACAGTCAGATGGAGATCTGTCGACAGCCAAGGGGGCTGAATCAAGATCCGGCGACGGCCCGCGGCCCGCGGACACCATTCAGGGGAACTCAGAAGATCTGTAACTGACATTCAGTTAAGTTGGTTGACTCCCAACCACCGGTCATACTATGATCCAATGGAAAGAATGTCAGTTTCCTCACTCATCCCTTCACCATATTTTTCCAATCCTCCCAGCTCTCCCCTACTTCACTCCCTCATCATCTCTCTCCACTCCACCGAAATGCCCTCCTGCAACCGGCGGCAGCGCTGCGCTCAGCTGCCCCCTCTGCTTTCATGGATATGCAGCATGTAATTCTGCACCCCTTTGTTGCATTGCGTTCGTATCATTCATCTAACTTATTTGTATCATGTCCTTTTTTAATACATCAAGAACGGCCGCCTTGGCCCTTCGCTACGGATGCTATGGCAGCAACCAAGTGTCACTAGGCCCAAGCTCGTCGCGACTGCTCAAGGCCAGTTCAGTCTTTGTGGAGGAAGTTCGAGTGAGGGACGAGAAGAACACTGGACTTGCGCTTTATGGGCTCGTCAAGCGACCTGGGCTAACTGTCGACAGTAACTGGACCACATCGGAACTTCTCTACGTGGAGTCTGACGGCCGTCAGGTGTGATTTCATCTCTGCTTTCTTCCATCGGTGTGGATGTAAGCATCGTTGTCTTTGCAGGGAATGTCTATGTGGTTGAACGAAGGCTCGGCGATTTGGGTGAAATGGGAAGTGGTTCATGGTAGCGGGAGCTATGAAGACAGTGTTGTGGTCCTGCTAAAAGGTATGCAATCTGTTAGTTGTTTGTATAATCAACTCATTGTATGCTCTGATGCACTTGTTTGTGTTGATGATTGAAGGAGAGCAGAATGCAAAGGAGTTGGACAGGGTGAACCTCTCCAATGGTATCCTATCCCTATCTATATATCTTCAGTGTATTGAGACTAAAAGATTGACAATTTGCTTTCATGATCCCCAGGGACTGCAGAAGCAGAGTACAGAATCAATGAGGACGATAGCTACCATGTTGGTATTCTAAACTTGAGTCCGTGGAGCATGGTGACCAGATTGAAGCTCAACATCTCATCGAAAATATACGACACCAGCGAGGCGACAAGCGTCTGTTCAACAGGCAGTGGGATCTGCAAGCTCAAGCTCTCATTTCCGAGCACTCAGTACATTGTGGTAACAACGCCGAATGGCGATGTAAGAGCAATCGTTTACGTATTTTTTTTAAACAAACATGTGATGAACATCGATCTCTAATTTGCTCCATGTACAGGTGCCCATAATGAGATGGAAAGTTCAAGTTTCTTTTGTTGCACGGCTGGTCTCTTACTTCGTCGTTGTAGGTAAGTGCAATCGTTTTCTTCCAGTTTTGAGTGAACAATACCGATTCCCATGCTATTCGATGTGGATACGGGTAACAAAGCCCGATATTAAAATTGGATTTTTAAGAAAACCCTGGATACGGATTCGAATACCTGGTATGCGATAATATATCCAATGTATTGGTCTACGTATTAGCAAGTGGTTTATAATATCATTATCAGGTATATTGGAAGAATTAACTGTGTGTAGTTGAAGTATTGGAATTTAGGCACCCGTAGCGTTGCCTCAGATCAAGTTTAGGCTGCAGATAGAGCTTCGTGTTCAGCAAGTACATCATATGGTCTTGAATTCTCTATCATCTAGTAAACCAGCTTCTCTATCACTAACCCACTCCATCAAAGGATTCTTATAACGAAAGATACCATGAGAATCAATCATCCGAGTTTTAATTTGCTTTCGTTTTAGAGCCCGAAATCTTAGCGTTATATATCTATATTACATTTGAGGACTTTGTCCTAGTGGGACAAAGTGTGGGCCACATCTTTGTCCCATGTGGACAAAGTTTGTTCCATGTGGCATGCCACATGGCTTCCGCCAACAAAAAAGCCACCATCTTCCTCAGCCACCATCTTCCTCTTAATTACAAGTGTGCCACTCCCTTTAATAAAATCCAAAAACCACCCATCAAACCCATTAAATTGCGTTTTTACCCCGACACAATTCCCACACGCACAGCAACTCTTTTTTTCTCTTTGGCCCACTGCTTCCCTCTGCTTTTTTTTCAAGCACCAATGCACTATGTGCACGGGTATTTTCTAGTTCTCACTAAAATGGGTCTGTATAATACATATTCCTAGTTAAACTTTAAGAGTTTCACTTGTTGAGGCATGGAATCTTGCGAGGCCCAGATCAAGTCGTCGAGCACCTGAGCCAGACTGCTGATGCAAGTATTCCCGCAACAGAGAGCCCGGACAGGATGGTTCTGACGGGTCGGCCTCCTTCTCTGATTCCTTAAAGGGATAGTCAAAACGTCAGAGGACCATGGGGCAAACCCTCGGGTCGGAGGCAGACCACGGGTTACCCTCCGATGCCTAAGTTAGACTATGGTGGAGGGAAAGAGGTGATGGGCATAAGATATCACGTAGTTGTGTGAGTTGTATGGATGAGCCCGTGGCGTAGGCATCTCCGTTTAGCCATAAGAGTAAGGTTTTAGGAGCTTGTGGAGGGCGTACCCTAGAGAGATGTACCTCATGATCTGTCGTTTAGATAGAATCTGGGGAGAACATGCCACATCACACATTTATGGATATTGCGGATCCTTAGGCATAACCGTCTCTCATAAATAATGTGAGTGGGCCCAAAAGGCATGAAGTAATAGAGATATGAACAGATAAGGTAGGTAGTTATTGGCACGTCGTATGGAGAATGAATTCTCACTGACGGGATAACCTGGAGAGAAGGCAACTCATTTACCTGGGATTGTGCCGCGTGGATGGAACATGCCGATCTTCTCAGGTAGGCACTCGCGCCTACGTTGCTGAAGAGACCGACCTCGGGTAGCGAGGTCACCATTGTAGGAGTATGCTGACCTTGGATAGCAAGGTCGTCTCTATAAAGGGGCCTCTGTCTAGGAGCCAACATACGATATAATTGCTAAAGCTGTCTGTTAAGGCCAAAAATGACCAAAACAATTGTGTTACTGACGTGGATGCTTCGTGCTGAGTCGGAGTCTCGCCAGCAGGTTGAAAGGGACCATAGGTTGGAGGAACCAGGGTCGTTTGATGGATGATAGTTGACTTGCAATGTCCAATCGACCCTCAAGCGGTCTGTATGTCGGTCAATCGTGGCTGGGGAAGCGCTGAAATGACCCTCACGAAAGATCGAGACTCGGTGATCTGCACAACAAGGAAGCGTCGGGGGGGTTGGATCTGGGTCCCAACCTAAATCCCCTATGATGCTTAAGTTAGAATGGGAACTTAAGAAAGAGATGGAGCTTGGAGCAGCTGAGATCGCCCCAAGGAGGTTTGTCTCAGATCTGACGTCACAAGCTCTTTTGTGGAAGAAATATATGATGAAAGAGTAGAGTCTATGTATTAGATCTCGTACCTTGGGAATTGGAACCCCTTTACCATTGTCTTTTCATGTATTTATAGGCAGTTCTCTAATGATTGCACGAAACCGTCCCACATTGATTTGGGCGCGATCTTCTTCGGGATTGGTGATAACGGCCACCCATTTACTGGGCCCCATTAACTTCTCCCTGAGTATCAGCGGGAGATTAACGGTCGAGTGAGCCGTTCACTTGACTAGGTATTACTCCGCCTTAATGATGGGTTTCGGGTCGGGGGCACTAAATGGGTCGGGTATTCTGACACTCCTTCATGATCCGTACCCATGCACTAACAATGGGCCCCATCATTCGTGCCTCAGAAACTGCGTTGATAGAGACATCATGATGTGTAATCTCCTTAAATGCGCATGTTTTCCGAAATGTTTGATTTGATTTATGCCGCCAAAACCCTTTCGTTTCTGAATCGATCCCCACCGCTTCTTAAGGTCGGCTTCGGACATGTGTTGTTCATCGATCATCAGTTGGTTGAGCTCCTCCATATAAAAGAAAAGGATGGAAAGATGAAAGATTTTCTTGTTCCGCCTTCTTCTTCGTTTCGAGAGCTTGATTCCTTTATTGCCTTCTTTGGAGCTTGCTTGTTCTATCTAAGGTACTTTTCTTAATTGACCTTGACTCCTCTTTAGATCCATTTAGGCATGTTTGCACCAGTTAGGATACAAGAGCCGTCCTACGAAGAGCTCGTGACGCGCCTTCGACGTCCTCAATGCGAGGAAGTCCCTGGTAAAGAGAAGGAGGTTCGTATTGAACCAGATCTTCCCATTCGTCGGAGGGATCCGAGCTCAAAGGTTCCCAGAGTGATCTTGGAGATGATACCTGAGTTTTCCCTTGATTTGGGGTTAGGATGCCCAATTTGGATGAGAGAGTTTGTTTTCTCCGGAAGAACGATTTTAGAGTGTATCTTAAACCTTTTCGTCTTGGGCTTCGCTTTCCTCTTTACCCCTTCATCATAGAAGGCGTATGCTCTTCGGGGCTTTCTCTTTTTCAGCTTGCACCCCAAGCCCTTCCTCCATTAGTCGGATTTATTGTGCTTTGTGAGCTTTGTGGGGTTTGACCATCCCTTTGGCGGTTCAAGTATTTCTTCAGGATAATACTCGATCCTCGCAAAGTGTGGTACCATATCGTTACTCGCCCGACAATGAGGCTTATATATGATTTCCCACTTTCTGATCCTGGTTGGAAAGACACTTTCGTGTTTGTCGTTTTTCTGACCTGGTATCGATGCTCAACTGTTGGAGTTCTCCGAGCCCTGAGTTCGCTGAAGAGGCCAGGTTAACATCGGAAGAGGTTAAGGCCAGGTTGTCACCGGACGAGGTCGAGCCAGCAAAGCTCCATCTAGGTCGATCGAGGCGAGAGAGGTCGACTCCGTATCTGTTAGATGACCATCGACTAAAGACCGTTTTGTGGAGTCTGGGTAATGAATATTGCTTATGTGTCTTTATCTCAGCCACTCACGATAATTATATCCGTTGTTTGCAGATATGACTAACGGAGCTCGCATGAGTGGTGACTCTGGACTGGGTCATGTTTGGAGAGAGCATCACAAGAATAAGAGGAGTGCTGAGGGATTGAGTGCTCGGTCTCCCCTCTCCATTAGTCATAGCTCTTCCTCTGAGGGGGCCGAGGTCAGGCAGACCTCAAGGTCATCTTCTCGAGCCTCCTCGAGGGAGGCTCCGAGTCGGGCCATCGCTCGATCAGTCCCACCCCTCGCTTCCATCGTTGTTTCGGAGCCGCTGGAGGTTGACGATGCTGACGCTGTTGAGGTTGTTGAGCACACCAAAACCGTTAGCAAGAAACATGTGATATCCTCCCATGAAGAGGAGGAGTCAGGAAAAGGAGGCGAGTAGATGAGGAAAACCCTCCACTCTCGCCCATGGAAAAAGGCCTGGGGGCGGCCCCTCTCGAGTCTCAGGGGATGATCGAAACTTCCTTGGCGCCTCAGACTCCCATGGCACCTCTTTTAGATAAATGGTCATGGGGTGGTATCGAGTCACCTATTTCCTTGGTCGGCCCGATCCCCATGGAGTTCGACCGAGTCCTGCTGCTCAACCAGCTCTCGTCTCTCTCCTCAGGACCTGCTCGAGGCGATCCTTACTAGCCTCCCTTAGTCGTCAAAAGGGAAGAGTCTGCCATGTTGGATTTCGGGACGACTGCTCTGTTGTGAAGAATTTGATCCTCCCTTGAGATCTGGAGCTCCTTCAGGGATTGGACCTCGAACGGATGGCCAATTTCTTTCTGGAGAGTGGATATCAGGTACGTCGCTTGCCTTTTGTCAATTGACTTGCAATTTGGCCGTCCCTGACTGATGCTTTAATGCAGATGTCCATCCTTGGCGCTGTATTGCGCCGCCAGGCCGTCGACTTAATTGAAAGAGGTCGACGGGTGAAAGCCGCTGAGCGCAAGGCATCCAAGCTCGAAGCTTGAATGAGGAAGATGGAAGAAGACCTGGAGCGAGCCCTTGCGGCCAAGGCCGAGGCCGAGTGGGCAGCCGTGGAGGCCAAAGATAGCCTCTCATCCATGTCTGACCTCCAAAAATCCGTTGAGATTCAATGGAGGATGGAGAGGTCTCAGCTCCAGGCGGACCTCGACGCTTCGAAGAGGGAAGCGATCGAGTTTCGAGCCAGAGCTTTCGACTCGGAGAGGTGGGCGGAAGCTGCTGAGTTCCAGGCCAAAGCTGTCGAGTCCGAGAGGGCCACTGCGAGAGACAAGGAGGATCTCACAGCAAGGTTCACAAAGGCGATGGAAGCTTTCCATATCGTCTTTTTACCGAATGGTGCTCCTCCCTCTTAGGCTGGTAGAATTTAGCCTAGGTTATATGTAACCCTTTTTCGCTTTGTAAATAAAAAACACCTTCTGAGTTTTTATTTGGTTTTCGTTTGAGCATATTTCATTTGAGCATATGCGCATGTATGGCCCCTCAATGACTCAATTTTCAATTTTACGAAAATCGATGGTAAGTTGGGTCGTTGATGAGTTAGGCATATTTACCCGATAAATACGATCCTCTAAATCATAAACCGTGGTGGTGCATTCAGTGGCGAGGGGTGATCCCTCGACTTACGGCTGACGACTAGGATCGTTTGGTTGTGAGAGGCGAGGCCCCTTCGACTTACGATCGACGATGGTCGAGGGTCGTCTGGTGGCTAGGGCAATCCCTCGGTTTATGGCCGACGACGGTCGAGGGTCATTCAGTGGCGATGGGTGATCCCTCGACTTATGGCTGACGACGGTCGAGGGTCGTTCAGTGGCGAGGGGTGATCCATCGGCTTATGGCTGACGGCTAGGGTCGTTCGGTGGCGAGGGGCGAGGCCCCTTCGAATTACGACTGACGATGGTCGAGGGTCGTTTAGTGGTAAGGGATGATCCATCGGCTTATGGCTGACGACTAGGGTCGTTCGGTGGCAAGGGGCAAGGCTCCTTTGACTTACGACTGACGATGGTCGAGGGTCGTTCAGTGGCGAGGGGTGATCCCTCGGCTTATGGCTGACGACTAGGGTCGTTCGGTGGCGAGGGACGAGGCCCCTTCGACTTACGGCCGATGACTTAGGGTCAAAAATCATTATACAAATATGAGAAACGACCGACTTTGCATTTATGATGAATTGGCATAAGATAAAAGACAAAGGTAAGTTTCGATCACCCAATGTATTTGTTGTTGCTGGTACAATCATTGATAGTACTTCCGCAAATGCTCAGCATTCCAAGGATGTGGTAGCTCCCTGTCGTCCAATGTAGTGAGTCGATAGGTGGCCGGACCCAGCACATCGATCACTTTATAAGGGCCTTCCCACTTCGCAGCAAGCTTTCTTTGCTTAAGAATCTCAGGGGTGAAGGCATCCTTACGTAACACCAAGTCGCCTATACAGAAGCTACGTCCATGCACCTTGGAGTTGAAGTACCGAGCCATGCATCCTTTTTGTTCAATGAAGGTCGCCAAAGCCCATTCGCGAACCTCGTCGACCAGTTGTAGGTTGAGTTCGAGTCCCTCTGAGTTTCTTTCCTCGTCGTAGTATTGGAGGCAGAGTGGTCGCTCATTAACATCCACTTGGACGACAGCTTCACATCCATAAGCGAGCATGAATGGTGTTTCACCTGTTGAAGTTTTATGGGTCGTTCTGTACGACCACAGTATGCCATGTATTTCTTCCGGCCATGTTCCCTTGAGCCCAGCTATCCTTTTTCGAAGGGTCCAAGGATGCATTTATTAGCAGCCTCTGCCAATCCATTGGATTGGGGATGGGCTAGAGAGGCAAAATGCTGCTTGATCTTCAACTCAGAGCAGAAATCCTTGAAGCCAAAGCTGTCGAATTGTGTACCGTTGTCTGTCACAATGGATTGAGGGATGCCAAATCGTCAAACAATGGACTTCCAGACGAAGCTTCTGACTTCCTTCCAGGTGATTTGGGACAGGGGCTCTGCCTCGATCCATTTTATGAAATAGTCAATTGCCACTATCAAGAATTTCCATTGCCCGCTTGCTTGCTTGAACGGACCGAGGATGTCCAATCCCCACTTAGCGAAGGGTACTGGACTGATGATAGGGATCAGATCAGTTTGTGGGGCAGAGCCGATCCTTCAAAACTTTTGACAAGTCAGACACTTTTGCACGTACTCGATCGCATCTTTGAATATGGTCGGCCAGAAGTAACCTTGCCTTACGGCCTTCAAGGCTATTGCTTTTCCTCCATAATGGTTTCCGCAATCACCCTCGTGGATCTCCTGGATCACATAGTGCGCTTCCTGCGAGGCTAAACATTTGAGGTATGGGAAAACGTCATACCTGGCCCATCGTCTTTTTTACAACGAATCATCTAGCAGAACGAACTGGTAGGTCTTTCGTTCTAGCTTTCGTGCTTATACTGGGTCGGTCGGCGTCTCTCCCGAGTTTAGGTAACGGATTATGGGATCCATCCAAGTGTCCTCTTAGTCGATGCTTAGCAGTTCCTGTTACAGCATGCTGGGGCGTGGTAGACTTTGCACGTAAACTGTTCGACCAAGTCCCGTGGGGAGGATGACGCGAGCTTTGAAAGGGCATCGGCTCGGTGATTTTTTGACCTTGGTACATGATGGATCTCTACTCGTCTGAATTTGGTGTGATTCGCTTTAGCAATTTGCATGTAGCTCTGCATTTTGTCTTCGCGGGCCTCAAAACCTCTGTTCAATTGGTGGACGACAAAATTGGATTCGCTAAGTAGTTGAACCACCTTCGCTCCCAAGGCAAGAGCCAATCAGAGTCCGTTGATGGCTGCTTCGTACTCTGCTCCATTATTTGTGGTTTGGAAATCCAAGCGGAGAGCGTATTCCAATATGTTGACCGCTGACGTTTGAACAATTATTTCGGCCTCGCTTCCGGTTTGAGTGTCCGAACCATCAACTTGTATGATCCACGTTCCCTCGTCTTCAATCGTATCGGTTGACGAATTAAGACCTGTCGAGGGTGAAGAGGTAGCATCAGATTGTATGTTAGTAACATGTACCTCTTCCATCAGGTTGTCTTCATACGTGAGTTCAACGATGAAGTCGGCGAGAGCTTGCCCTTTGATGGCGGTCCTTAGCTTAAACTGGATGTCGAATTCGCTCAACTCGACTCCCCATTTTGTCATTTTTCCCGAACGATCTAGCCTTTTTAGGGTCTGTTCCAAGGGAGTATCGGTGAGGACCAAGATGGTGTTCACTTGGAAGTATGGTCGTAGCCTCCTCGTAGATTGGATCAGCGCAAACACCATCTTATCTATTCTTGAGGAATTTACTTATGTGCCTCGGAGGACTTGGCTGACATAGTAGATAGGTCGTTGCACTCCTGAGTCCTCTTTGACGAGCGTCGAGCTTACAGCCTCCATGGTAGCGGCCAGGTAAATGATGAGTTGGTCATCCATATCTGGCTTAGTCAGGAGCGGTGGACTGCGGAGGTACTCTTTTAGTTCAGAAAAAGCTTTCTTGCAGTCTGCATCCCACTCGATGACCCTCTTGTCATTCGAGGCGGATGCTATCGCATTTCTCAATACTTTCAAGAAAGGCAACGATCTCTTGGCCGACTTAGACAAGAATCGACCCGAAACGGCTATCCTCCTGTTCAGTCTCTGGAGTTCTCTGATGGTTGAAGGCTTCTTCATCGTAATGATTGCTGGGATTTTGTTGGAGTTAGCCTCGATCCCTCGATTTGTCAGCATGAAACCGAGGAGCTTTCCCAATCGAACCCTAAAGGTACACTTGCCGGGTTTAGCCGAAGGTTGTATCATCGGATCAGTGCGAATACCTCACGGAGATCTGCAATGTGATCTGCCAGCTTCCTCGACTTGACCAGCATGTCGTCAATGTAGACTTCTAGGTTCCGCCCGATTTGAGCCTCGAAGACTCCGTTCATCATACGTTGGTACGTAGCCCCTGCATTCTTCAAACTAAATGGCATTTTTGTATAACAAAAAATACCTCGATCGGTGATGAAAGAAGTCTTTTCCTCGTCTTCCGGTGCCATTTGGATCTAGTTATAGCCTTAGAATGAGTCTATTAGGCTGAGGAGTTCGTATCCCGAAGCACTGTCGACCAGATGGTCGATCCGGGGCAGGGTGTAGCTATCCTTTGGAAATGCTTTGTTGAGATCGGTGATGTCAACACACATTCACCATTTTTCATTTGCCTTCTTCACCATCACGACATTCGAGAGCCAAACGGGATATTTGACCACCCGAATGAAGCCCGTCTACAGAAGTTGATCCACTTCCTCGATGGCGGCCTTCATGTTTTCACCAACATGTTCCTCTTCTTTTGCTTCATGGGTCTGGAAGTCGGGTCGACTTTCAGCTTGTGGGATATTACCCCGGGGTCGATGCCGGGCATATCCTTCGGGTACCAGGCGAAAACGTCTGTATGTTCTCTCAAGAGAGCGATCAACTGCTCCCTTAGGTCGAGAGGGGGCATCGATCCAATGGAGATAGTCTTCCCTTCTTCCTTAGAGATCCGGATGTTCTCCGTCTCTTCGACTGCCATGGGTCGTCGATCTTCTCCTTTGGGATCGATTAGGTCCGCCTACCCTACCCTTCTCAAGGCGGTGGACAGAGTATAGCACGACCGTGCTTGCTTTTGATTTCCTCTCGCTTTCCCAACTCCTTCAGGAGTCTGAAATTTGATCATTTGATGAAAAGTCGAGACCACCGATTCTATTGCTTTTAGCAGTGGTCTGCCGATGATTCTGTTGTACGCCGAATTGATCTTCACCACTATAAAATTGGTCAGGCGAGTGACCTGTTGTGGATGCATACCTAGGGTCACCGGGAGAGTGATGATGCCTACTATTGGGGCAGAATGTCTGGTGAATCCCACGAGAGGCCCTGAACAAGGCCTCATCTCCATGGAGGGCCTCATCTCCATGGAGGACATCCTCATTTTCTCCAACATGGTGAAGAAAAGCACATCGCACGAACTTCCAGTGTTGATGAGTAACCTCTTTACAGCAATCTCATTGATGGTGGCTGTGATGATGACGACATCATCATGTGGCAGCTCTACACCATCTAGATCTTCATCTGAGAAGGATACAGGAGGTGTAGAATCTCTGAGATGATTTCACCCCACAGATATTGTTATCAACCTTCCAGCATAGGAGCTTTGGAGCGAGGTTGACAATTTCGGGTGCGGAGGACCTCTCATTATCATGCAGATGGAACTGACACTGAGAGGTGCTAAGTCATCACTGAAGGATGTTGGTGGGTGAGCCGACATGATCGAGATGTTTTGTCAACGGGGATGTCGAGTCGTTGTTTTCCACAGACGGTGCCAAACTGTTAAGGCCAAAAATGACCGAAACAATTGTGTTGCTGACATGGATGCTTCGTGCTGAGTCGGAGCCTCGTCAGCAGGTTGAAAGGGACCTTAGGTTGAAGGAACCAGGGTCGTTTGATGGATGATAGTTGACTTGCAATGTCCGATCGACCCTCGAGAGGTCCGTATGTCAGTCGATCGAGGCTGGGGAAGCACTGAAACGACCCTCATGAAAGATCGAGACTCGACGATCTGCACCACAAGGAAGCATCAGGGGGGGTCGGATCTGGGTCCCGACCCAAATGCCCTACGATGCTTAAGTCAGACTGGGAACTTAAGGAAGAGCGGGAGCTTGGAGCGGCTGAGATCGACCCACGGAGGTTCGTCTCAGATCTAACGTCGCAAGCTCTTTTGTGGAAGAAATATATGCTGAAAGAGTAGAGTCTATGTATTAGATCTCGTACCTTGGGAATTGGAACCCCTTTACCATTGTCTTTTCATATATTTATAGGCAGTTCTCTGATGATTGCAAGTAACTGTCCCTCATAGATTCTGGCACGATCTTCTCCAGGATTGGTGATAACTGCTGACCATTTACTCGGCCGCATTAACTTCCCCCTTAGTATTAGCGGGGATCTTAACGGTCGAGTGAGCCGTTCGCTTGACTAGGTATTACTCTGCCTTAATGACGGGTTTCTGGTTGTTGGCACTAAATGGGTCGGGTATTCTGACACTCCTTCGTGATCCGTACCCGTGCACTAACACTGTCCTTGTAGAGTGTGGCGTTAAGGAGCCGACTGCATGGAGGTCGTCCTTGTGAAGCATAGCTGTTAGGGAGCCAACCGTGTGTGGGGCCATTAAGGTCATCTTGTAGAGAGGAGCTACCAAAGGGAGCCGACCTCCGGTAGCGAGGTTGTCCTATAAGAGCGGAGGTAGCCGACCTTAAGGAGGTCAGCCTGCAGAGCTACCCGGAGGCCAGGTCAGGCTGAACTGTTGAGTTGATGTCAAGAGGTATCCGAAGGCGAGGATAGTGATGGAAATCTAGTCACACCCCAAGTGGTTTGTTTTGTTGATGATCACACCAAATGTTGTTAAATTACTAATCATACTACTTAAGTGTGTAGATTGTGAAATAAGCTAATTGAAGCTCGAAACATACTCCGAGAAGAAGAACTTCAACCACACACATAGAAGATGAAGATGAATTTAGCTCGCAACTCCAAAGCTCAAAGAATGTGCTCAAGCTAAAGAGGAGCTCAAATTCAAGAGAAGCATATGCAACTAGCTCAAGCTCATTCATGGCTTTAAGTTCTTCATAGAGTCTAGTGTGTGAGTTGTTTTTCATTTTCTTAGGATTATGTCAAAGCCAATAAGAATTTGCACACACACACAAAATGATTTTCTAAAATGTTTTTAAAACTCATTTTAAACTTATTTGAGAGCATTCTTTTCATAGAAGCTAAGTTTCAATTTGTAGTCAACTACAAACACCCAATAGTTCACTACACTGATTTCTGTCTTCTACCAGAAAAGATAGTCTGGTAGTCGGCTACCTAAGTTAGGGAGTCGACTACCAGTAGTAGCAGATTTTCTCTGAAACCCTCTGGGAGTCGACTACCAAAGTTAGGGAGTCGACTACCAGCTGTGCGACCAGAATTCCTTGATTCACTATCTCATTTATTCATTGCTTAATTTTTGGGCTAAAGTCAAACTTGATTTGAATTATTTTGAATTCTCCTTTGGCTCTATAAATAGAGAAGCCTTGAGATCTTTTTCCTCACCAATTTACTCTTGAGCAAAATTCTTATTCTCTCAAAAGTTCTCATCGTTCTCATCGCTCTCAAAGTTCTTCATAGCCAAATCGGTTTTTCAATTTCTGATCTTATTGCTTATATTCTTTTACAATTCTTTTTAAGATCATTATTATTATTTTGGCTATTGCAAATTGGTTTTCAAAATCCTTCTCTTTGATTTTTTATATTCTCAAAGGATTTTTGAAACATCTAGATTCTAGATCACATTGAATAATTTCATATTCTTTGTGTGATCTAAGAACACATCTAGATTCTAGATCACATTGAATAAATTCATATTCTTTGTGTGATCTACGAACGATCTAAATTCTTTTAGCCACGTTAAGCACAATTGCAAATTTAATCTTGGCTATAGAATTATTGGGTGTAAAAACCAATCTTCACTAATTCATTGTGGTGTATTGGATTTGATTTTACTTGTAGTCCCTTGGTGATAAGGGTGATCGTAAATCCTTGTTGTAGGCAAGGTGTTTGTGAAAAGTCCTCGGATTGTGAGGCAAGGTAAAGTCCTCGGTTTGTGAGGCAAGGGTAAAATCCTAGACAAGTCTAGGTGGTCGGAAATCCTAGTTGTGGCTAGGTATTTGTATTGCTAAGGCAATAGTGGAAATCTCGTACCGGATTGGTCGGGGACTGGACGTACCCAAGGTTTTGGGGAACCAGGATAAAAATCCTTGTGTTTGCGTTTGATTCTCTCTGTATTTGATTATTTATCTCTGCAAGCAATTCTTATTATTATATCTTTGTAATTCTTTGTTCATTTGCATATTACAAACATCATACATTTAATTCCGCTGTGTAAAGATCTATCTGTGTGTAAAGATCTCTTATCTGATTGTAATCATAATTGTTTATCTTTTATATTTCTATAAGATTAACTTGTTGATTAAGAACCAAGCGTAGATCACTCTACTTGGTTTCTTAGGCAACATTAGAAGGGTTTTAATTAACGATCGAAAAAGTTTTATTATTTGAACAACACTATTCAACCCCCCCTTCTAGTGTTGTTTGCCATCCACAGGATCCAACACTTGGTATCAGAGCGAGGTTGTAGATGGCGTCAACCAATCATTTCCCCGAAGGACAATCTTCCTCCAGACCACCACTTCTCAACGGATCAAATTATGGATCTTGGAAGAATCGGATGCGAATGTACCTTCTCTCTATCTCCTATGATCTATGGAAGATAGTGGAGAATCCTTATGAAGAACCCACCCTTGAGGAAGAAAAGTGGACCAAGACGGAGAAGGACAAAGTGTCTCTAAATGCCAAGGCGGTGTCAACTCTATATTGCGGTCTTGACACAACGGAGTACAACCGCATCTCCATGGCTACCTCCGTGCACCAAATATGGAAACTCCTTGAGGTAACACATGAAGGTAACCAAAAAGTTAAATCGTCAAAATCTTCTCTTTATGCTGGCAGGTATGAAAAATTTATGATGGAGAAAGACGAGAACATAACGGAGATGTATACGAGATTTACGGAGATCGTCAACACACTTGCGGGATTGGGAAAGAAGTACACACAAGAGGATCATGTATGCAAGATCCTTAGATCCCTCACTCCCGAATGGCAATCCAAAGCGTCGGCCATTGAAGAAGGCAACGACACTTCAAAGCTAACCTTGGAAGAGCTCATCGGCAATTTAATGGCGTATGAACTCCAACTGCAAGAGCGAAAGACCAAGGAACACGTTGAAAAGAAGAAGAACCTTGCATTCAAAGCAACATCGGATACGGAGGAGTCCGAAAATGAAGTCAAAGATGAGATGGAGAAACAAATGGCACTCATCTCCAAAGGATACAAGAAAATCCTAAAAGCACGTAAGTCCTACAACCGTAAGTTCAATTCCACTAATGATGTTATTTGTTATGAATGTAATAAGCCAGGCCACATGAAGAATGAGTGTCCTCTAAAGAAATTCAGAGATAATAGAACGAAGTCATACAAAGGCAAAAGGCCAAATAGAAAAGATTTTGGAGCTTGGGATAAAAGCGATGATGAAGAGGATTCCGATAGCTCATCAGCATCCGAAAATGAAGGAAAAGCAAGCAAAAGGAACGAGCGGAACTACATGTGCTTCATGGCACGGGAAGACCCAAAGGTAAATTCCTACCATAACTCTAGTGATAGCGATAGTAGCGATGATGATGAAATTGATTATGAGGAGGAATTTCATAAAATTTATGCATTATATGAGGTCCAACTCAAAGAGCTTCTAACTCTCAAAAAGATGCATAAATCTTGTGGTTCTAATCCTACTAATCAAGAGCTAGAAAAGATTAGAGAAGAGAACCTAAAATTGATTAGCAACAATAAGGATTTAATTGAAAAGAATAGGTTGCTCAATGTAGAACTCAAAGACCTAGGAAATAGGTTTAGAGACTTAGAAAAGAACATGACCGCCATTAAGGCGAAGCATGATGATTTGGTTAATAATGTTGCTAGGTTCAATAAAGGTAAAGAAAAATTAGATAGCTTGATTAAATCACAAAGACCCCAATCTAGTAAACATGGCTTAGGTTATAATATGTCCAATCAAAATGCTAGGATCTCTCATCATCAAGCTAGAGTTCCTAAAACTGAAAATGGATATGTCAAAGTTTGGATTCCCAAAATTGGAACCGTCCAAATGAAAGACAATTACATTTCTAGTTTTATGAACAATGTTCATTTTTGTAGAGATTATAGATTTACTTATGGGAAATCTCAACCCAAATGGGTTTGGTTCCCTCTTGGTTGATGATTACATTATTATGTATGACTAATCCCACAAACCCACAAAGAAATGGTACCAAAATTATTTGTTTGATTTTCAGGTACCAAAACTTAAAGGGATTAGTAGAAGAGCTCCCAATGAATCTCTAAATCCATGCATACATTAAGGGGGAGACCCAACTGCAATGATGCAAACTTTAAAGGGGAGCCTATGAAATTTTTTCTTCACCTGGTATGTATACGATTATGTTTTTTTTTGTGATGACAAGGGGGAGAAAAAGTGAAGCAAGCAAAAACATGAATGAATAATAAACCGCATCTAAGCAGGGGGAGTAAGTACACTTACTCATTGTTTTTAGAATCATATTATTCATATGTTTTTCATTTGGGTGTCATCATCAAAAAGGGAGAGAGTGATGGAAATCTAGTCACACCCCAAGTGGTTTGTTTTATTGATGATCACACCAAATGTTGTTAAATTACTAATCATACTACTTAAGTATGTAGATTGTGCAATAAGCTAATTGAAGCTCGAAACATACTCCGAGAAGAAGAACTTCAACCACACACATAGAAGATGAAGATGAATTTAGCTCGCAACTCCAAAGCTCAAAGAATGTGCTCAAGCTAAAGATGAGCTCAAATTCAAGAGAAGCATATGCAACTAGCTCAAGCTCATTCATGGCTTTAAGTTCTTCATAGAGTCTAGTGTGTGAGTTGTTTTTCATTTTCTTAGGATTATGTCAAAGCCAAGAAAATGAAAAACAACTCACACACTAGACTCTATGAAGAACTTAAAGCCATGAATGAGCTTGAGCTAGTTGCATAAGCTTCTCTTGAATTTGAGCTCCTCTTTAGCTTGAGCACATTCTTTGAGCTTTGGAGTTGCGAGCTAAATTCATCTTCATCTTCTATGTGTGTGGTTGAAGTTCTTCTTCTCAGAGTATGTTTCGAGCTTCAATTAGCTTATTGCACAATCTACACACTTAAGTAGTATGATTAGTAATTTAACAACATTTGGTGTGATCATCAACAAAACAAACCACTTGGGGTGTGACTAGATTTCCATCACTCTCCCCCTTTTTGATGATGACACCCAAATGAAAAACATATGAATAATATGATTCTAAAAACAATGAGTAAGTGTACTTACTCCCCCTGCTTAGATGCGGTTTATTATTCATTCATGTTTTTGCTTGCTTCACTTTTTCTCCCCCTTGTCATCACAAAAAAAACATAATCGTATACATACCAAGTGAAGAAAAAATTTCATAGGCTCCCCTTTAAAGTTTGCATCATTGCAGTTGGGTCTCCCCCTTAATGTATGCATGGATTTAGAGGAGGGGAGCTCAAATTCAACCGAAGCATATGCAACTAGCGCAAGCTCAACCATAGCTTCAAGTTCTTCATAGAGTCTAGTGTGTGAGTTGGTTGAACCCCATTGGGTCAAAGCCAAGAAGAATTTGCACACACACAAAATGATTTTCTAAAATGTTTTTAAAACTCATTTTAAACTTATTTGAGAGCATTCTTTTCATAGAAGCTAAGTTTCAATTTGTAGTCAACTACAAACACCCAGTAGTTCACTACACTGATTTCTGTCTTCTACCAGAAAAGATAGTCTGGTAGTCGGCTACCTAAGTTAGGGAGTCGACTACCAGTAGTAGCAGATTTTCTCTGAAACACTCTGGGAGTCGACTACCAAAGTTAGGGAGTCGACTACCAGCTGTGTGACCAGAATTCCTTGATTCACTATCTCATTTATTCATTGCTTAATTTTTGGGCTAAAGTCAAACTTGATTTGAATTATTTTGAATTCTCCTTTGGCTCTATAAATAGAGAAGCCTTGAGATCTTTTTCCTCACCAATTTACTCTTGAGCAAAATTCTTATTCTCTCAAAAGTTCTCATCGTTCTCATCGCTCTCAAAGTTCTTCATAGTCAAATCGGTTTTTCAATTTCTGATCTTATTGCTTATATTCTTTTACAATTCTTTTTAAGATCATTATTATTATTTTGGCTATTGCAAATTGGTTTTCAAAATCCTTCTCTTTGATTTTTTATATTCTCAAAGGATTTTTGAAACATCTAGATTCTAGATCACATTGAATAATTTCATATTCTTTGTGTGATCTAAGAACACATCTAGATTCTAGATCACATTGAATAAATTCATATTCTTTGTGTGATCTACGAACGATCTAAATTCTTTTAACCACGTTAAGCACAATTGCAAATTTAATCTTGGCTATAGAATTATTGGGTGTAAAAACCAATCTCCACTAATTCATTGTGGTGTATTGGATTTGATTTTACTTGTAGTCCATTGGTGATAAGGGTGATCGTAAATCCTTGTTGTAGGCAAGGTGTTTGTGAAAAGTCCTCGGATTGTGAGGCAAGGTAAAGTCCTCGGTTTGTGAGGCAAGGGTAAAATCCTAGACAAGTCTAGGTGGTCGGAAATCCTAGTTGTGGCTAGGTATTTGTATTGCTAAGGCAATAGTGGAAATCTCATACCGGATTGGTAGGGGACTGGACGTACCCAGGGTTTTGGGGAACCAGGATAAAAATCCTTGTGTTTACGTTTGATTCTCTCTGTGTTTGATTATTTATCTCTGCAAGCAATTCTTATTATTATATCTTTGTAATTCTTTGTTCATTTGTATATTACAAAGATCATACATTTAATTCTGCTGTGTAAAGATCTCTTATCTGATTGTAATCATAATTGTTTATCTTTTATATTTCTATAAGATTAACTTGTTGATTAAGAACCAAGCGTAGATCACTCTACTTGGTTTCTTAGGCAACATTAGAAGGGTTTTAATTAACGATCGAAAAAGTTTTATTATTTGAACAACACTATTCAACCCCCCCTTCTAGTGTTGTTTTCCATCCACAGGATCCAACAGATAGCTCACGATTGTTCCCATCTATCGAGCTCGACTGGGCCCCACGACTAGTGGGCCCCGGTCAAAATGGATATCTACAATGGCCCCTCGTCTTTTGGCTCGACACAGCTGGTCTGAACTACAGCTAAGAGGTCAAGAGTGGAGAGGTGAGGAGACGAAATCGTAGGAGATAAACTCACTTCGTCTGGCTGGACATGCAATGTCATCGACCAGTAAGGCGGAGTCTAGGGAATTTAATCATGTTTGCTGACACAAGCGCATGCTCCTCGAAATGCGAAGAGGTAGACTTAATGTGATCTGTATTTAATGTGGGATTTGAGCAGACATGGCTGTGTCCCAAAGAATTGCTAATGTGGTTAAGGCCAATTTACAGTTGGTGGAACAGTCAGAAGCTGATTAGTCGCAATGATCGAATAGCTTAGGGAGTTTTGATCTAACGGTTGCCATCGTTCTTGTCGTCCCTTGGGTAATATATAAAAGAAGGGGAAGGCAACCATTGTTCGTACTTGTGCTCAACCTCCTTGTATTCTTCTTCCTTATTCTCTTCTACAACAAGACCATATCCGATTGGTCCAACTACATCGACCTCATGCCACACCTTCTACGCATTGGCTGCCATCGTCATGATCAGCTCAGCTCATGCCTTCTGAATTTTGGACGTCGTCATTGTCAGAGAGTGTACCGTCTCTGGTGGAGATTTTCCTAAGCAAAGAGAGAGACCATCTCCCGATGAGATGGATGACAATGAAGTGTAGTCTGGGCATGAAGGGCCAGATAGGGCTGCTTCATTAACAGTGAGTCGGTGGCCCCACTATGTTAGTGCTCAGACTGCGATCTGTAGCTCACCAGCCCATTATTGAGGCTGAGCAGAGGCCTTCGATGACCAACGCTGAGAATGAAGAGATCAAGTCTTAGTGCAGTGCTTTGGCCGAGCGTCTACGAAAGGAGAAAGGGAAGGCAGACGAGGGGACAACTACCGAGCTACTACTAAAGAGGATCAGGGTAGTGTCCCACATGCAGGCATCAGGTCCACCACCCCTTGAGGTGGAACAGATACAAGCCTCCCATCCTGTTGAGGGCCTGAGGCCTGAGGGTAAGGCATCGAATAGTGGGGCCCTACCCAAATGCTGGATTGATGCTGCTGAACATCTCGATATCGGGGTGCTGGATTACATACTGAGGGAGAGCGGGAGAGTCGATGGTCACTATGTGTTGGAGGTCGATAGGTTCGTCCTGGCACTCCGATGTATCAGCCACGGCCACGCAAAGCTGTGTCACTATTTCCATGGCCTATGTCTATGTAGGGATTGAGTGGAGTCTCTGGAGGATGAGGTCGCCTACCTACATTATCTGGTCCACCTGCAGGGGGCAGAACTGGAGGAAGAGATGGCCTGACTGCAACGGGTCGAGGCAGAGATAGAAGAGCCAATAAGGGCATCTGGTGGAAAGTTTGCTAGAGGTTCTGATAACAGAGTTGTGCTCGACGAGGATGAACTCGGCCTGTGGCCAGATATATACATTTTTCTTCTTTTTTTGTGCTTGTAAGCTACAAGGAGACAATTTTGTAATATTTTGCCGATGAATGAAAAGAAAGACCTTTTTCCACGGTTGCCTTGTGCCATCTTTCTCTTTTGTCTCTTTGTTGACTTTGTACGTGTTTTGGCTCGATATCAAAAGACTAAGAGATGAACCACCCACCATGTGTGCAAGTGTCTGCACTATGCATGAGGGGTCGGTGGCTCTAAACTCCTTTACCGAGTGGTAGACTTGGCTCCGATTTTGTAATCAGGTCAGCAAACACATGGATCTAAAAACAGTTATGCTTGCACTTGGACTTCTGAGGAAGATTTGTGTGGGGCCCTAGCTTGAGCTGGGGCTCGGTGGAAGGAGATAGCATGGTCTCATATCAGCGGTTGATGTGAGACTCTCTGCGATAGAGGGCCCCAATAAGGTTTTTTCGAACCAAGATTTCCTTTTATGACTAAAAAAGAAGGTCAAATGTCAAAGGACAAGAGAAAGTGCTTGGGGCACTGGGAGGACACTGCGGTTGGACCAGTAAGGGCCCAAGCCTTAGCTGGAAGTTAGGCTCAGCATGACCAAAGTCAAGTTCTATTTTGTGATTTGGTCATGGCAGGACCGTGGGATCGGATGCCAGAGGTCGGTTTAGACGTGACACGACCAGAGTCGAGTGCCAGAGGTTAGTGCTGGGATCCTGAGGCATCGACTGCAGAGTTTGTAGTGGAACCTTGAGGATCGGTAGCGAATGCCTTAGCATGGGCAAAGTGTTTAATTCAGACGTGACATGACCGAAGCTGAGTGCCTGATGTCGATTTGGACGTGACACGACCGGAGTCGAGTGCCACAGGTTAGTACTGGGACCCTGAGGTCTCGCTAGCAAAAATCTGCATTGGGACCCTTAGGTCTCGCCATCAGAGGTCTGTGCTTGGACCTTAAAGTCTCGCCAATGAAGAACCCTGCTTGGGCTGGGGATTTTGCTGAAGGCAACACTGCTGAGTGGAGTGTTTCATGGTGTTTATCCCACTGTGTTGTTAAGGTCAGACCAGCGGTGGCCCCAGCTTGAGATGAATACTTTGATGAAGGCATCATTATTGGGCAGAGTGCTGCTTGAATATTGATCTCCCACATTTTACGGAGCTCGACCGTGAAGGATTAGGAATGGGATTGTGATGGTCAACCATGTATGTACCAGAAGATGGTTGGGCCAACCTTTGGAGTTGAATGAGAGGCTTCTCTGAGTTGCAAAGCTGTGTCAGGAGCATGCTGACCTCTGAAACTGTCCTCGGGTGTATGGGTGGCAAACAGGTTGGGTTGGGTTGAGTTTGGGTAGGGTCAGATTTGACCTGACCCGGATATGGGTAAACTCTAACTCGATCCGTATTGAATTCGGGTCGGGTTCGGGTGACCTGGAATATACCCGAGTTGGGTTTGGGTTAACCCGATTTATTTAAATCATTCAGTTTAAAAAATTACTCTTTAACATAAATTGTGAAATCAAGCCTCCATCCCCCGACCAACCATACTCCAATCCACAAACCAATTTATTTAGAAAGCTCTTGATACAAATCTAAGCATTTAAACTATTTAATCCCATTTAGAATTAAGATTTGATTTACACACATATGCTTATTTTTCGATGTCCTACTATTTATTAAGAGCCACAGGTAATTATTAAGTGCTGCATAATTGCCAACAGCTCGTCGCTTAAACCTCACTGATGACAGCGAAGAAGTATAATTTGTAATAAATTTAATTAAAAAGTTGTAGGTAAATGAAATTGAATCCAAGACCTCTTAAAGAAGAGGACTACAATTCAAATCGTATAACCACAACTCCCCTTGCGATTGTGTGTTGAAGTTATTATATACATTTTTATATATAGAAAAAGTAAACCGAGTGGAATTCGGGTCAATCCGGGTTGACGGGTCAAACCCGTACCTGACCCAGATTTTATGTGTGTCGGTTGGGTCAATCCGGATCCTACCCGGCTCGGATTGGCCATCTACCCATACCCGGTTAAGGAGGACGGGTTTGGGTCGGATCATTTTGCCACCCCTACTCGGGTGTTTACCGCTTAGATCATCCTTGAAGAGCATATCTGTTAAGGAGCCAACCATGTGTGTAACCGTTGAGCTCGTCCCTTTGAAGCATAGAAATTAAGGAGCCAACCTGTGCCGAGGTCGTCCTTGTGAAGCATAGATGTTAGGGAGCCGACTGTGGGTGTAACCACATATGACATCCTTGTAGAGCGTAACTCATGAAGAAGCAAACCATGGATGTAACCGCTCAGGTAATCCTGTGGAGCATGGCTCGTTTAGGAGCTGACCTATGTTAGTTCCTGAGAACCTGTGCAGTGCTTTGTTGAAGTACTTGAACTGATTAGTCTGGATCTCATGTATCTCACGAAACTCCGTCATGAGAAGTTGGAAATCAGTCGTTGCGAGAACGACTGGGCTTGCAAAGGTGCATCCCAAGAGTTCCTCTTGATATTCGTCATTAGAGGGGATAGAGAAGGCATCGACAAAGACGTTAGGATATTGAAGAAGATGTTGGGTTGAGAGCATATGCAGCAAGATTTGTCACAATGCCCTTTCTTTAGCACCAACTATTGATACATGGAATCTTGTGGGGGCCGGATCAAATTGTTGGGCACCCGGACCAAACCGTTAATGCAAGTATTTCCGCAACATAGAGCCCAGACAGTATGGTTTCGTTGGGCTGGCCTCCTCTAATTCCTGAAAGATATATGGAAATACGTCAAAGGACCTGGGACAAATGCCCCGGGTCGGGGGGAGACCCCCTAACTACACTCGGATGCCTAAGTCAGACGATGGTGGAGGAAAGGATGTGATGTGCATAAGATAGCTCATGGGTGTGTGAGACGTATGTATGAGCCAGTGGTGTAGGCATATCCGTTTAGCTATATGAGTTAAGGTTTTGGGAGCCTGTGGAGGGCATACCCAGAGAGACATACCTTGTGGCAAAAATGATCAGTTGTTTATATAGAGTCTCGGGAGAACATGTCGCATGACACAGTTATGAAGATTACTGATCCTTAGGCATAACTTTCTCCCGCAAATAAGACGAGTAGGCTGATAAGGCAAAAAGTAACGGGCGTGTGTATAGATAAGGTAGGTATCTATTGGCACGTCGTATGGAGAATGAATGCTCGCTGACGTGGATAGCCTGTAGAGAAGACAACTCATCTGCCTGGGATCGTGCCGAGTTGATGGAACGGGCTGATCTTGCCAGGCAGATGCTTGTGCCTATGTGGTTGAACAGGCTGACCTCAGGTAAAGATGTCACCCTTGTAGGAGTATGATGACCTCGAGTAGCGAGGTCAGTCGACCAAGGGCGTAACCGCTAAGGTCCAAGGGCGTAACTGCTAAGGTTGGCCCTGGGGAGCATGGATGTTAATGAGCCGCCCAGCGTAGAGGTCGTCCTTGTGAAGCATATCTGTTCGGGAGCTAACCGCGGGTGTGGCCGCTGGGTTGTCCTGCAGAGAGGAGTTGCCAAAGGGAGCCAACCTCGGGTAACAAGGTCGTCCTAGAAGAGCTGAGAGAGTCGATGTCAGCATACTCATCGAACTCTGCAAATAAAATGTTTGTATTCTGCTACTAGTCAAATTCATGCATGGCCATGTATGCACATGTAACTGCATTGTGACCTTGTTTCATGTAACCTGCCTGTAGGGTGTTTGGTGGTTGGCATTCATCTCATCCTACGCTGCCTCAAGGTTCCCGCAAGCCATCGAGCAGGCGGAGCGACACCAAGCGCGACGGAGACAGAACCCATGGCTTCGGCGAAAGAGACGACGTGCACATACCGAACAAACGAAGAGGCCACAACATCCAGCTCGAGCTTCTCCGGAGACTTGGACTGCGACAAGATATGCGCAATATGCTACAACGAAACTCGCGATTGCTTCTTCACTCCCTGCGGGCATAGCATCAGCTGCTGTGCCTGTGCCCGGAGGTAGGAGCAGCTCACGGACATGGCTGTTTGCTCTTATGAATATCCTTTGTGATTTGTGGTGTCTTCTTTCTTACGGTGGTGTTGGTTGAATGCATGCAGGATTGTGGAGGAGAGCAATGCGTGTCCGATTTGTAGGAGGGTCGTTCACAAGGTTAGGAGATTGACGGCCTTTTCCAAGGTACATGGGCAACATGAGTAAAATGTGTGGGAAAATGTATATATTGAAAAGTTAAGTGAAGAACTAAAAGACATGTATTGAAAGTTGAGTTTTTGTCTATTGGTTTTAATCTTTTGGGTTGGATAAAATCTCGACCTGAATTACGCCTTCATAGGTTTAAGTTTACATGTTATGACAAGTCGTTAGGAGGTGGTAATGCAGAATTACCCCCTCATTCTGCTTCGATGAGGGTGTGAGAAGGATCATGCAGACTTACCAACAAGAGAATTGGACGAACATCGTCAAAATCATCTCTCACAAGCTTATTTTCTTCAACCAGACGCAGCTTCATTTCAATTAAATGACAAGAGACTGTTGGTTTCAAACTTTTATTCTGTTTTTTTTCCTTCAAGTTTTTTTTCCCAATTTTCTTTAAATCGCAAAGGAAAAAATGTTAATTTTTTTCCAAAAACTAGTATACTGTTGTGAGTTGATGGAGGCCTTTAGCCTCCCCCCTCAACATCTCACCATTACTCCACACTAACTTAGTGGGGAGTCCCTTGGAATCCTAAACCCCATCATGAAGTGAATATATAGAGAGCCATGGCTTATGCCATGGCTACTCCTGATCTGAGATTATTTACTCTCCTTTCAACATTTCTCAACACGTTATCAGCTCGTTTGTTCTAAGTTATTTGAGCTTTCATCCGTCTCCCCTCAAAAATTAAACCCATACGCGCGAAGGAATCTATTGTTGCGGCGATCCGTTGCGGCGGTCCTTTATGGCGTATTAAGAGCGTGGATTTTTCTTTCTACGGATCTTCTCTTTTTATAATCGTCCCTAGATCCTTGATCTAGATGTAAATTCTTTTGAACCCGTAGAAAATTACAACATATTGATAGCTATAATTTTACATAGCTTTTCTCGAGGATTGTATAATTTTTCAACCTCTTGATGACATCATTGCTAAACGGAACCTTAACTAATTTGAATAGTAAATATACATACTTTCACATGTTTGCAGACTATCATTGGCCGTAGAAATTTTGTTGCACAAGCATGAATAATTAGTGTGAAGACATGTTAGCCTAACATGCATAATAAAACCTTGAGTCTAAGCAGATGCCTTTAGACGAAGAGAAAAGTCTTCTCCATTAATGCATGTAATTATGATTAAGGTGAAGATAAGACAAGTTAGAGGTTGATATCTTGGCTTTACGACATGGTTATCTTATTATTGGCTGGAATTGCTGCTGAATTGCGTGAATTATAATAGAGAGAAATTCCTCCTACACGATTGGAAAAAGGAATCAAATGTGTGCATGAAAGATGAATCACACCAAACGATGAATGTGGTTTATTTTCATGTAGCAAATGATACATACAAAAATTCATGCATGATACATTTGTAACGTTTTCATTTCTGCAAACCAAACAATTAACTCTTTAAGTTTCAAGGTCATCATAATTAGTTAATGGATTGTGAAACAAGACAGAGTAGTTTACAATCATATTCTCATGAATATCGAAGATATCTTCATTAAGATATAATCATATTCTCATGAATTAGTCTAACATGAACATGTAATGTTTTCCATGAGGTACTTCATGGAGAAATTTAGACTATCTGATTGCCACAGAAAATCTTCACTAACATAATATATATGTTCATGAGAACAAGATTACAGTTACAAGCTAGTTAAACTGTACCCTAGGAATTATAACTAGTTAAAACTGTGCCCGACAGCGGGGATGCTCTTGTTGTGCAGCCTACAAGAGGGCTCTGTTTGGATTTTGGGTTTTGGGAATGTTCATATTCCCTTAAAAAATTTAGATTTTGGGACTGTTCATATTCCATTACAATTAACTTTAAAATTTGTTTAAGGGCTTATGTCCAATTATATTTAATAAATTAGATGGCTGATTATTAGGCCTGAAGCCTACTACATAAAATTAACTCAATTTGTCTGGTTATTTGGGCCGGAAGCCCAGAAAATTTAAATTTGCTTATTAAAATGATTTTCGTTTTGCTTATGGGCCTGCACCATATTAGAATAATAATTAATTTTGTGTTCTAATTTGGGCCTGAAGCCCAGTTTCTAACAATGAATATAAGTTTTACGGGCCAGCAGCCCCATTAAGATTATTAATTAATTTTGACTTCTAAATTGGGCCAGCAGCCCAGTTAATCCAATTGCAAAATGAATATGTTAATTAAAATTTTTTGCAAATGGGCCTGCAGCCCAAATATTAAATTAATTATTAAAATGATTATTATTTTACTTATGGGCCTGCAGCCCCAATCATAATAATAATTCATTTTAAATTCTTGTTTGGGCCTGTAGCCCAGTTAGTCAATTTTCTAGTATTATGTTAAATATCACTCTTGCATTATTATTTATGGATTATTAGAATTTTTCACAATATAATTATCTTAAGGATCCTGCGACCGCTCTGCCGTTAGTCATCTAACCTAACGGTGTATGACGTCTCCCCGTGGTCCGAGAGATTATTATGTTTTATAGTTTCCTTTTCCATATCATATATGCCTGAGTTATATGCGTGGTTGTTTGTGCATGTAGCATTTATAAACTGCGTGGATGTTTATATAAGCTAAAATGTGATTTTTTGGGATCGGCCAATTTGATACCCTTTTTAAATTCCTTGCAATTTTATTTTCTTTTTGAGTGAATTTGTAAGTGAGGAATAAATGTATTAATGCCAAAGACTGGTGTATCGATAAATGAAGACGGAGATGAAAATTGGAAAATATAGGGACCCATTCTGGGTTTCCAAATTGTACTTTTCTCTTCTTTATGGACTGTATATTCGGACTTTGGACTTTGTATTCTTTTGGGTATCTGGCCGATCCCCACATTTTACTTATTTTATTTTTAATGCGTGAATTTCAATTTTAATTAATTCATGCTTATTTTAAATTGCGTAGATAAATGGCAAAATTGACAAGCGTCGATTTTGAGGTCCTCGATTCTGCAGGAAAAATTACCTGAGTTGGCGAGTGGACCTGAAGTTCTACTTGCGTTCGATGGCCCTCCTTGGCTCCATTTTGGCTCCTCCTTCGGTCCCAGCAGCGGCCGATGCTTCTGCTACATCTAGCAGTAGCAATCCTACCACTGTCTCCGACGTGGATAAGGCGAAAGCCATAATCTACATTAGGAAACATATAGATCGGACCTTAAAGGCCGAATACCTAACGGTAGAGGACCCAATGGAGCTGTGGACAGCACTGGAGGCACGGTATAAACATCAAATTGATGTAATATTACCGCGTGCCAGTTATGAGTGGGAAAACCTCAGACTTCAGGACTATAAGTCCGTCGCTGAGTATAATTCTGTACTTCATAATATCATCTCACGCCCGAAGTTATGCGGTGAAGAAGTGACAGAACAACGCATGTTGGAAAAGACATTTACCTCGTTTCACGAGAAAGATGCAATCCCCATGCAGCAGTATCGTGAACGCAACTTCACGAAATTCTCTGATCTGATCTCATGCCTACTTAGGGCAGAGCAGAATCGAGATTTACTGCTAGCCACTCATAATTTACGTCCAGCTGGCACTGCACCTATCCCTGAAGCCCACCACGTTTCTCCCCAGAAGTGGAAAAACAAGAAGAATGCTAATAATAACAAAGGGAAAGCTGTGATAAAGAATGGACGAGGAGCAGCACCCCCGTCCAACAACAACAATATAGGAAAGAGTAACTTCATATGGAAGCAAAAGAACACTGACCAAGTGTCACTTCCTAAGAAGAACTGGGAGGATAAATGCCATAGATGCGGCATGACTAGCCATTGGTCCAGAATCTGCCGCACTCCTCGCCACCTCCAGGAACTATATCAGGCGAGCCAGAAGTCTCTGCCTGAAACAAACTTGGCGGCTGTTCAGCCACCAATGATGTTCACTGCAAATGACTTCGAGAACGACGACCTGCTCGATTAAGCTTCATCGTTTATCTATGCATTTAAAATTCAATGTTGCTTCATCTTTAATTTGCTTAAGTACGAACTTTTATTTTGAATGTCTTTTTCATTGACTTAAATAAAATTTCGTTTTACTTATAGATGAAGTATGGAATATTGTGGACAGTGCCTCGTTGCACTGGTGTAGCATTGATATTGCTCCCACATACAATGAGACTATAAGATGCAAATTCTCCTCTTAAACATATAGGAAATCTCCAATTTTCAAGGATATTTCTTTTAAAGAAAATAACTTGAAAATTGTGGATAATATATATTGAATATCAATATGTAACTCGTCAAGAGAATGGCCAGAAGACCATCTACTAACGATTTCATTGGACCCCCGTCGGGCCCCTATAATTACAGATATTCATCCTATAGAAAGCCAACTCGACTTAGCACCAGAAGTGCCTTTCTTTGCCATAGTTTTTAACTCTGGCAAAATGGACTTGGTCATCCTAGATCAGTGATGATGGACGCATCATCAAATGAATCCATTGGAGAACCTGAAGATTCTTCAAAAGGTTGAGTTTCCTTGTCCCCCTTTGTCATAAGGGAAAACTAATAGAGAGACATTCCCTCCTGAAAGTGGGTTTAGAGTCTCCTGGCTTCATTGAGAGAATACATGGTGACCTTTTGCGGGCCTATTCACCCCGCAAATGGCCCATTTTAGGTACTTCATTAGTGTACTGATATATGCATCTACTAGATGGTCTTATGTGTGCCTTTATATTCACTCGCAACCTAGCTTTCTCAAAAGCTTATAATGTGGGTTAATTTACTTCACATATCATTCAAGACTTCTGCCAAGCAACTGGCATTAAAATTGAACATCCTGCAGCATGTTCAACCTCATAACGGGTTAGCAGAGTCTCTGGTAAAGAGACTCCAATGGATTTCATGTCCATTGTAAAATCGCAGTTGCTTGTTGATGTTTAGGGACCATTACACTGCATTCCGCATCGCTTATCACGATACGGCCCGCTTGTTGCCATATCTAATTGTTGATGCTGCTTGCTTATGGTTTACCACCAAGTCTTGATAAATGTGAATTTTATGAGCAAAATCTCATTGAAATAGGCACACAGTCCAAAGAAACCAGAAGCTTCTGAGACCATTTCATGGGACACAAAAGTCCTCATCTCGTTATGATCCGCATACTTTTTCTGTATGAAGTTGAGATCCAGAAGATCCTTCACATTCAGACTAAAGTACATCAATTGTCGGGTAAAATTGCGGACAACCAGAAGATTGTTCGTTCACACGTCCCTGCTGCCAACACGCCAGCTAGGATTGACATTCCCAAAGATGGATGCAATCCACCGGCAGCAGAATTGGTTGTACCTTAATTTAAAAGAGGATGCCTGCCAGGTTCAAAATATAAAATTCCTCAAAATAGGAAGATTCTTGGATATATCAAAATGATCCAACCACAGGATGCTGAGCTCAGACCAGCAACCTCTCCCCTCCTAATTTCTCCTGCAGAGGAAATAACAGGAGAAACATCATTATATTACGTACGTACTGGAGAGGTACTGGACAGATATAGCACAGTCGTCGACGACGGCTTTGCTTTCGCTATTGCTGTTCACGTCGCTGAATACGACGATGACGTCTACCCACTTTTCTATAGCGTAAACGCTTAGAATGGCCAAAGTGGGACGAGGCAATAAGAGTAGAGTTGGACTCACTCTTGAAAAGCAAAGTCTTTGGACCAGTAGTCCATACACCTGAATGTGTAAAAACATGTGGAATATAATTCGGATTTCATTAAAAAAATTGAAATGAAGGAAATGTGATCATTTTCCTACTAAGCCTACACTTCTCTGAAAAATCCAATACATGCAGCTCATGGACGTTGTGACTGCATATATATACGGCAATATAGATATAGAGATCTATATAAAACTTCCAGAAGGGTATACTCTACCCCCAGAGATGAAAGAGAGACGTAGAAACGTCTTCTCCATAAAGGCTACAAAGATCATTAGTTGATCTTAGCAATATTCTGCCCGTGTATCTTTTTCGAAAGATCGTTGACAAGATTTGTAATATTCACCGTATATGTGGTCGACTTAAAGCTAATAGGATCTCCTGCAGAGACCATTTAGATAACAGATAGCTTTAAGCATACCTTGTAAATGAAAAAGCTAGGTATAACAAGGTATTATCTCGGCTTATATATTTAACCCCTTCGTGGTGGAACCCTTTAATATCTTTTATACACATGGAGTTTATGAAGAATGATGTCCACTTGCATCCTATTAAAAATGGATACTTATGTATGACACCTTCCAGTAGCTGGAAGAGGGGGGAGGACATCCTAGGTTCCGAAGAGCCTAGCTCTAGTATACTTGTTACACTTCTTTATCTGGCCAACTGCACGTATCTTTGATAGAACGTCTCCAGTAAAGTTGTTAATCAGATACAGTGTTGCCCTGGAGAGCAACATTAGACCAAGGATAAGCTGCTTCTGCGCAACTTCCAAGGGTCAAGGAATATATATCGCATATGCAGGTTTAAAGATTAACGAGATGACTACAACACAATAGGCTGGCCACCTCCTAAATCTCTACACATCATCCTCAAATGTCTACATCTTCTGAGAAGCTCACCATCCAAGAAGCAAGTATTAGAAACGCTCAGCCAGGTCCAGCAGTACCTTGCAGACACACTGAAGATTGATTCAATGAATACTTTAGTGGCGTCATCTACCAACTTCGAAGAGCATTCCACTCCAGAACGCTACTGCTTTACTATAGCCGCTAGATGAGTGAAACTTGTATAAGATGAGTGATGGTTGTATTTTCTTTCAGAACATGATGGATGTATAGACGAATAGGAGATGATTGTATAGATACATAGGAGATCTGTAAGCCTGAAGCTTGTACAGATCAGGGGGAGTCCCTCGATAGTTGTACTCTTTTCCCTTAAGCTGCTGGTTTTTCCCACTGGGTTTTCCACAGCTAATGTTTTAACGAGGCAACCACAGTGGCTCTGGATCCAGAAGCATCCACCCCATTAGCATAACGAATCCTGAAGTATTAATATGCTTAACCCAAGGTAATTGAGAGATGAGGGGGAGTGTTGTGAGTTGATGGAGGCCTTTAGCCTCCCCCTTCAACATCTCACCATTACTCCCCACTAACTTAGTGGGGAGTCCCTTGGAATCCTAAACCCCATCATGAAGTGAATATATAGAGAGCCGTGGCTTATGCCATGGCTACTCCTGATTCTGAGATTATTTACTCTCCTTTCAACATTTCTCAACATATACAATCGAGGAAAGTTTTTAGATGGGATTGCTGGTTAGGACAAAAGAGTGGGTAGAAGTATAGCTGTGATTGATTTTTGAATATTTAATGGACTCTATAAGAGCTTGTGAAAATTTCGGTGGGAAAATTTGGGAAATTTTAGGGAAAATCCTAAAATTTTGGGAGAAACTAAATTTTGGGTGGAACTAAACTTTTTGGTAAACTAAACTTTAAAATTTTGGAAAGAACTAAATACGGAAAGAATTAACTTTTCGCGGAATTAAAATTTTAAATTTTGGTGTGAACTAAATCTGATGGGAAATAATTTTCGGGGGAACTAAAAATTTAAATTCAGTGTGAATTAAATCTAGAGGTAACTAAATTTTTTAGGAGAAACTAAATTTTAGTCTGACTGTAGTTAAAAAAATTTTGTCGGTGGGAATAGTTTGAACATGGAGTGATGTTATTCGCACCACAGAAATTTATAAATACACCACACTACTTGATTCACCACAACTATATTTTTAACATCAGATGTTCGGACTTAGAGATCCGAACGGCTCTAATACAATACATGTGTAAATCCGAACACAACACATATTTTATTATATTGTTCGGCTTTGCAATTCCGAACGGAAGAATAAAAGTATTAGAGCCGTTCGGATCTCCAAATCCGAACATCCGATGTTAAAAATATAGATGTGGTGAATCAAGTAGTGTGGTGTATTCATAAATTTCTGTGATGCGAATAACAACACTCTTGAACATAGTTGTAATTTGGGGGATTTTGAAAGGAATTGAATTTTGGTGTAAGATATTTTGAATGATGTTGCAAATTTTTTTGGTGAGAGATTTTAAACGGATTGAAATTTTTCGGGGTAGTATTTTGAATTCCCCATTACTTATGCTGACAGGTTAAGACCAGTACTTTTATGTTTCATGGTTTTCTCATAATATCACGCTCAACTCCTTAAATCACAAAATACTAACATATACTTCGATTTTTCCAATTTGCTCCTCCAACACACGTTACCGATATATGTGAAATATAAGTTTAATTTATAATACTTTAACAAAACCATATTTATCTTTTATTCACAAAACTACTCTTGCACTTAAAATGTTGGCGAAGCAAACTGGAAAAAGTGAAATGTTAGTATTTTGTAATTCAAGAAGTCGAAGTTAGCATTGCAGAAAAACCTTACCTAACTTAACAAGGAAAATAGAGATTCTAATCCGAACCGGAATCCAAACCCAAATTCAATAAGAAAAAAAAGGTTCACATACAAACCTAAGTCCAAACTTAATAAGAAGAAAAAGATTCTAACCCAAACCCAAATCAAAACCCAAACCCAAATTCATTGTCTTGTTTGCATTGGGATCTTACAAGAATCCAATCCGAACACAACCCGTTTACACTCATACCAACAAAACCTATCTCAAACATCGACTAAGAGCATCTCCAACCACACTGGAAAACGCCAAAAATGGCGTTTTCCCTCCTCCAACCACCCTCCAAAACCAGCAAAATTTTTGGAGTTTGCTACAGTAGCCCTCCAAATTTGGAGGGTCACTGTAGCAACCTCCATTTTTTTCATGTGAGAGGGATAGCTAAACGTACATGGTTTTAATGCATATACACTACATTTTGGTGTTAGCTTGGGTATTTTTAAGTGCTAGAAATTGTTAAATGTGTGTGTTTATCAATTATGGAGGGTTGGATTGGAGCTCCCTCCATTTCCCACCCTACATATATGGAATATGCTCAGAATATTCCAGCCCAACCCTGCATTTATGGAGGGTTGGATTGGAGATGCTCTAAACAAAAAGAATGCGATCCCCAATATGGATCCCCCCAAATTCTCGGCCCGACGGCGGCCTTTTTGCCAGCCATGAAACGCCAACCACCACCTCAGCCGCGGCCTCCTACTAGACATGAAACTTACTGATATTACTGATGGAAAAAAAGGTACAAGTTTTATCGCTTTTCATGTAACAGAATTGGGCTACCATTTCTTAAAACAATTAGGCTTCGACTTAAGATACTAGCAATACTTTCACATTGTGTTCACAAAGCGATAATAAATTTTCTTAAAGTAAATCTTAAATAATCCAAGCATTCCTCAGCCCCCGTATGGGAGCAGATATATAGCTGAAGTTATAGCTTTGGGCATACTGATGATACAATTTACATGACCTTTCACTGTTCGGCGGTGGAATGTGTGGCCTTGTAAGCATTGTCAGCTGAAGACGTATCCATGTCATTCAAACCCAACTCCTCGTTCTGTTCCCAAGATCTCTCGTACTCCTCGACTGAAATTGAGACATCGTTTTGCATTTGATTTTATTTGTTAGGTTGCAACAATCGCGCATTGGCTAGAATCAACATCCAGGGCAAGAAACGAGAGAACAAACCAACTGCAAGAAGCTTACCAACAAGCTGTTTGTCATCTTCCATGGCATCTGTAGTCGGCGAAACAAAGGAGCTTGCCAATGCATCGTCAAGGATCACAGTCCAGGGTTCCTCCAACTCGAGAAGCTGCAGTGTAATGAAGAGTAAAATAGACGTACAAATATCCAAACCAAAGTGAAAGGCAGGAATACACACACAAACCCCTATGTAGGAGAGTGGACACACACAGGCATGCACATAGGAGAGACCGTTTCTCATGTTGTTGCACACAAACAAATGCAAATATTTGGAAGAAGAAACAAAGGGTCATTGGCAAGCACTAAAAAAATTGCAAATCAGACGGCAGTTCAAAGGGATTGTGCACATTGAATTGGATACAACTCTAAATATAGTGGTTTAATGACGCAGGTGACGACAAAGGTTAGTAAAGAGAAAAACAACATGAGACGATTAAAAAATATTTTTCATGGTTGACACCGGTTCTCAGCTCATGAAGAGACCACACAAACTTCCGCGATACACTTCATGTGTTCCTGTAAATCAAACTTTTGTTCGGTGCTTAGCAAATCCTTCTAATATAAGGTCAAAGGACAGGCCCTCCACTAGAGTTGATTTACATCATGTAGAGCGCCAAAAAACTAACAATCAATTGAATAAAAGCCTTTCCTGCCCATGCCTCAACAGACAAGAAATAGACGGACAAAAAATAGTCCCAGATCTTATAGTTTAGGGTGCATATTGTCAATCAAAACTTTGATAATGATCTAGTCATTAAAAAGTAAAAAACTCTTGTACAATATTTGGATAAAACCGACACAGACCTCTAATGGCTTAGCCAGATAAATAAACCCCTCACCCACTCTCAACTCTACACTCATGTTCATTAAATAAATTATTTCTGTTACAATTAGATTGTTTGCTGAGGAAAATGACCCCGACTCGAAGATAAGAATACCTAAAAGTCTAGGACTAGTTTACCTTCTTCCCATCAACCCACTTCCAATCTCAACCCACTAATGCTTAAAATCCCACTCTTCTTCCTCGTCACTCAAAACCTACCTAAAAGTCTAGGACTAGTTTCCCTTTTTTCCTTTTCCCCTCTCTCATTATCCCAAGTTAGGCTTCCTATTCATATTTGCACGTTATTTTATTAAAATCATTTGAAGTACGTGTTTGCTTGAAATATCCACGCATTATGCATGAATTTTTCAAATATCTTGCGAATTATTTTAACTTTTTCATATAATTTGTAGATTATTCACGTGCTATTTAACAACAAATTATTTGTGACATGATAGTTGTACGAATTATTCTTTACAATTCGAAAATTTTTGGTTAACTTTACAAATTATTCAAAACAACTAGCAAGTTTTTAATTTAAAAATAAAATTTTAATTTGTTGTGAACCTAAAAGGATTTAACCCACACCTCCTCATTAAAAAGTGAAACAAACTAAGCAATATGCAACTAACATTTATTAATGATATATTCATAATTTATTTTAATAAGTAAGTTATGGTAGTATTATCATTTTATATTAAGCTAAACAATTACCAAATTTG
>CM061139.1:121937688-121961688 GCA_030789695.1 Scilla litardierei | reverse complement strand
TGATAGCTCATACTCTATTATCCAATGTTGTCTAGTGCCTATCCTGGTTTCAAGCTATCACGATAGCATCTAGTGTGATGTATATGTGGATGTTACACATTTTGCTAGGTATATCTTGACTGTATGACTTAGATGTTACACATTCTGGGAGAGTTAACACGTGCACATTTATTTGGAGCAAAGAAAATTGTGGACCCTTTGTAGACCAAGATCATAATTGAAAGTCAAAAGAATGTGTTAATCCCAGTGTAGTCAAGGCGCAAGTCAAGGCACACATGACCTTTGGAGCCTGAGGCGCAGGGCGCAAATAAGGCGCGAGCCTTTTTGAAAAGGCGCTTAGTGAATAAAAAATGAATATATAACCCCGAAAAGATAATGATACTTCGGAAATAAATTTTGCATAGTAACTAGAATTTATTATGATTAAAAACTCAAAATATAACATCACATATCCTATATCATAATCAAGTGATCAAGTCGAAAATCAATAATCCATAGTTTGATATCCATAACCGATATCCAAAAGACAAACAATAATATACTAACCTATCCATCGTCCACGGTCCATCTAATAATAAAGAAAGATCAATGGGCTGCAGCAAGGGTTCTACGAGTCACAGCCAAGAGGGAAAGTCCCTTGGATAATCATTTCGAAGGCCAATAGGCTGTAGCGAGGGTCGCTGCCATGCCCGGAGCTCAGAATCATCATCGCAGGAACAAGAGAAATGTAATTCACAAATTTAAAAATCCAAAATTAGCGAATCAAAGCGATTTTACCCGAAATTACGAATTGTCAAAAAAAAAATCAGAACAAAAATACCAACTCCAGAACAGATCCAAACTCAAAGTCGGAAGAAAACCTAAATTTTTCCTTGAAAAAAATATTTTTTTACGTAAAACCGAAACCCTATGGGTTTAATCGAGCTTAAATAGAGGGTAGAGAAGACCCGAGGGAACTGTGGCTTCGCCACGAAGGCGATCGGCTTCGATTCGAGGCAAAATCGTGTCGGAAGCCTTAGGGTTTAGGGCACTGTGAAGGCACGAGGCCGTGCCACGTGTGGCATGAGGCGGAGAGGGGAGAGGAGTGCGGTTTGTGTTCCTTTTTGTCGATGGAACGAGGAGAGAGGAAGCGAACGCGAGCGTTGGCGCTCGGAATTTCGTCGCCGCCTTCGATTGAGTGAGAGAGGCAGAGTGAACGAAAGAGTGTGTGTGGCATACACGCGGTATGTGTTAGTGTGGGAAGTGGGCTGCGGGTAAAATAAGAGGGCCTCGGGTTTCGGTCAGGTAAGGAGGAAAAAGAAAGAAAAAAATGAGGGAAAGAGAGAACGGGCCTTCACAGCCTTGATGGGCATAAGGCGCACAACTGGGCACAAGGCGCGTGCCTTGGGTCGCCTCGCCTTGGGTCCAAGGTGTGTGCCTTGGGTCGCCTTGGGTCGGCTCACAAATGGGTGGAGCCTTGGCCTTGGGCAAGGCCCTCTAGGTGCACCTCGTGCCTAGGCGCGCCTCAGGTGCGCGCCTTGATGGGCCTTAACAACACTGATTAATCCTCAATAAGCCACTAATTCAAACACCTCATCATGTGACCTTAAAATTAGGCTCTGACCTTATTCCTAGTGCATTTCACACGCATTTTGCATATGATTTGAGTGCTTTGCATCTCGAGACTTGTGCAATTCTTGCAATTAACAATGATACTCACAAGTCTTAGAAATTTACAAAAATTTACAGTTATAGATGACTTGATTATTAGAATTTGTCTGGAGATGTTCATCCTTGAACCAATGAGGATGCTTTGCATGTATCATAAAGGTTCTCGATGAACTTTACCGAGTGAAGATCTCGATGTGACTGAGTCGAGTATTTCATATAAGTTTAAAGACAGATATTCATTCACATCATTCATTATTCTCCCTTCACATGTGTCACCAGATCGTGATTTCAATCCAGTTGTGCTATTGTGCTATTCCTGTTGTCATTCACCAATTCACCAGGTGGTGAAATTCGCAAACCGGAGAGAACGATAGAGATTTAAGTTTAAAATCAAAGGTATAGTCTTTTTCTTTATTTTATTTTATTTTAGATTTTATATTTGAGAACTGGATAAAGTTTATGTCCTTCAAGTCTTTTAATTGTTTTGAGTCTTTTGTTTACGTTATTTATGATCGAGCATGAGTCACTTTGACTCTTTTATTTATTTATGTTGTTTTAGTTATTTTAGAGATTTTATCCCATATTGGATGTGATTTTTGAAAGACAAGTTGTAAGCCTATAGAAAGGCCACATGCTTATTTATTGTAGATAGATCAATGAATTTTTCAAAACAATCAAATATTTTGCATTTGTATGAGATAGTGGGATTGGTTTCTTGGACAAGAGCTCCGAAAAATCTTATCGCGGCGAGGCGTGAGTTGGTGATCATTAGATTCTGGGTACGAGGCGCGAAATGTTATCAAATCCATAATTTCTTTCTTTCACAAATCCCACTACATCCTTTCCCGCTTCCCGTCCTACCTCAATTTTCAATTTTATTTGAAAATTATTTTGCAACTTAATGGTTTTTATTTTATTTTTAAATTATGCGTTTTAAAAAGCTTTGGCAGCGGAAGGTGAATTTGTGATTTTGTTGATCCTCTTGCCTTGATCTGTTCTGATAAAAAACTTCTTTCATGGTTAATTACTGTCGTAATATGATTAAGATTGACTTTCATCTCTTATAACCTAGAGTTGGATTTACAGCAAACGAGTTGTAGAAATGAAATAACTGATCTGTATCTATTACGTGTCACCTTCATTTCGTACCTTTTGATATCTAACCTTAATAGGATTAAATTTTCTATCCATGATGGACTTATATTTATTGGTTTAGCCTATTAATCCATTAACTTTAATATCATATATTAAATTATTATTATAATTAATTCAACTAATTAAAATAATTAGAATCAATAAATTATTACCAAATTTTATCCATTAGTTTGAAATGGGATCTAACGAATCACTTGGCATAACTCATATCATTAACTAAATATTGTCTTGTGTGTTCAATATTTTATGTAATTTCATTTTATCCTTTCGCACTAAGCGCTCATTTTGAAGTGTGAGAAATATGGTCACTGTCCAACTTCCTATCAATCTCAAGCCCATATAGACTGATTAATTAGTCTCTTAAATCTATCTAAGTATAATTAGTCTCTTGAAAATCTAATTTGCAATTATACCTTAACAGGACTATGGACTAGACTGATTAATTAACAATCTAATATTTGGCGTCCGATCCAAATTATTGGTTAGTGGGGTCCTTATCAAGAATCTCATGAGACCACAATAGTGTTTGATTGCATCCAACTTTCCTCTTTGGCAATATGATTATTCATCTGATTTGCATTGGTTGATCAAAGTGCATATATTCATTACTAGTCTTCGGGGATAGGCCATGTGATGCAAATTTGGACCTATATGCAAAAGCAAAAAAAATTTCTATTGAAACGACACATCAACACTTCATTTTTAATGCTCAAGATATGTTACTCCGGTTTTTCTTGCAACCTGAGAAAAAAATAGTACTGGTAGTAATATAATGATGAATTCCACTAATACCACTTGTATTATTTCACGTGTTGTTAAACACCTCAAAACTATGAAATTAATAGAAACTATCATAAGACAGTAGGTGTTAATACCAGTATACCAGTATAACAGCGGTAGTGTCCCATGTTTTAGTTATAGTTTCTATTAATTTTATAGTTGTCATACAGACAATAATAAATGATATTTTATGCATACATATTAAGCTTAATTTATCAAAACTATGTATATCAATGAACATCATATTGAATATATATATATATATATATATATATATATATATATATATATATATATATATATATATATATATAGTTGATCCATCAATATATCAAAGAAAGTGGACTCAAAGCCGAACTTTAATGTAACCCAATGATGATCGAAAAGTTATCTGTTAATCATTCATTAATGTTCACATTAGTGACTACTCATTGATGCATTTCTTGAATTAGAGTAACATATTTTAGATGGATCTTTTTTCTAGTAAAGCCCACCACAGAACCTCTCAAAAGATTTATCGTAGGTTTTCTTCAGGTCAATAAAGACCATATGCAAATCTCTCTTCCTCGCTTTATATTGGTCCATGTTAGAAAAAGTGAGCTAGGGTGTCCAGATACGTAGTTAGATTTATGAGGAAAGTTGACTTTCCTGATATAATGGGATTGATTGTCTATTATTTAGTTTCTTATATTATTGGTGTCCAGATTCGTTGTTAGATATATCAGGAAAGTTGACTTTCAACTTTCCTGATGTAGTGGACTTGATTGTATATTATTTAGTTTCCTATTTTTCCTACTTGGCTGTAACCTCATGTACACTTCTTAATACACATTAATAAGAATATTATTATTCTTTCCAATCGTTGTATTGGCTCTTTTCTGGAGAATTCTTTTCTCTTTCTTGTGGCCTTTATTGCCAATTAGCCATTATTTTTCTGGCCTTCATTACCGGATCTCTCTTTTATTTGCCCTAGAGCCACCCTTCTTGCTTTTTGATCGTCCATTCACTTGTCCAAATTATGTTTGACATCACGGATTCCGCTGCCATTGGAGAGACTCCCCAATATCGCGTTGGTGGAGACCTGCAACAAATGCAACAAATTCAAGCAGCATACATGCTGACCAGGAAGAACTACCTAAAGTGGTCCTAATTGGTCGTGCAAAACACGAAGAACAAGGTCTCAACCAATTTGAACTAAAGTAACTAAGGAGTCTCTTAGGTATTTTTAACCACATGTTAATTGTACTTTGGCACATTCCGGTAATATCTCCATTTCTATTGGATTACATGTCTCAGATAAGTGCTTTGGTAATTCTTGGGTTATTGATTCGGGAGCAAGCGACCACATGATCACCTCATCAAAAAAATTCACCACTTATTAACCATGTCCTCGCAACAAGAAAATAGCCACTTCCGATGCCTCATTAACCACTATAGTTGGGATTATGGATATACAAATTGGACCATCTTTCGCCCTCAATTATGGCCTTCATGTTCTTAAACTCCCCACTAATTTAGTTTATATACAAAAATGTACACATGATTTGGGCGATTTGGGCTACATTGTTATGTTTTACCTTTGTCATTGTGTTTTTCGGGACAAGCCTTCCGGGAGGATGATTGGACGTGCTAAGGAGCGGAATGGATTGTACTGCATTGAGACATCTAGTTTGTTAGGTTATATCACTCACCAGCCTAAGGTTTCTCTCATGTCCGACTGCCACCTAGCCAATAAAAAAATCATGGTGCTTCATTGTCAACTCAGTCACCCATCATTTCGTAACATTCAACTTGTTTTCCTTCACTGTTTAAAGGTTTAGAAGTGAACAGTTTACATTGTGATGAGTGTGAGTTTGCCAAACATAAGCGTGTACCATTCTCAATTGTGAATAAATGATGTCTCTTTCCTTTCTATCTCATCCGCTGTGATATTTAGGGTCCTTCAAATGTTTCCAATATTTCAGGGGCCTGTGGTTTGTGTCCTTTATTTATAATTGCACTCGGGTCACTTGGTTGTTCCTACTAAAATGTAAGTCTGACTTAGTCTTGTTTGTAACCACCCGGTTTCTAAGGGTCTTCACAATTTACAAAATTTGCAGGTTATGCTGTTTATTAGTGAAATCAATATAGGCAAAATAGAAAACAGCGTAATGACATATCTGAATGAGTAGCCTTGGAAACTCTGTGCGCAGCTTAAGGAAGAAAGATAGTTCTAGAACCATGTAGTCTCCTAATATACCTGTAAAATGTTACACTGGATTAAAGAGTAGACTATATTTACCTCCAAATATACGGTTTGCGTGCAAAGCAAAAAAGATTGAAATAAAAGTACAATATAATATGAAAAATTATCAGGCAAGTAAAGCTATTGAACTAACAAATACGACATGTATAAGAGTTTTATCACTGTCATGTAACTGTTCTAATTCATCTGATTGTTGTATCAATCCTAGGCCATGACTCATAATGGAGAGTACGATATACAACCCGAAAACCCTCTTTACCATGTGGAGCTCCCCCATGCCTAATCCAAAACTAGAAACATGAAAGGAATCTAGATTCCTCCGACGGTCCAAATAGATACATGAAGGGGACTTGTCGGGTAAACATATTCATGATTGGATCCACCAGATACGGGTCGAAAGCATGATTCTAATCGCTCCCGCACTCTCTAATATGAGTTACTCAAAACCTCGTGAGTCGAGGAAAATATTGTTTAATTATTTATTTCATCGTCATGTGGTATACAAGGACTGTAACTAATGTTATATGATTTTCATGACATAAGTTAATGTATCAGGAGTACTACTAAAATTGTATCAGTTGTATCACACCAATCATTTATTATGAAAATTGCCTAGCATGCACCATATATATGTGGATGAGACAAAGCCTCTCAAAAGTTCATGTGTCTGATGCAAACCGAGTTTACGTGAGGCGGAGGCGGCGCGCTGCAAGAGGCGCGGGTCAAGGCGTGGGCTCGGACCCCACTTGACCCGATGGGTGACTTACTTCTCATGGCTCATTTCGTTAGTAGTGGATTTAGCATTTAGTAGGAGCAAATTAGTCTTTAATTATCAAATTGATTAGGAGTGGGTTTAAGCATACGAGCCGGCCCTAGTTTTGGATTTATTGATTATTTTGCTATTGAAGAGAATTATCTTTAGGGTTCTTGGGGATTAAACTTGTTCCATCAACACAATTTAGGGAGAGATCCACTCCAGAAGGGATCAATTTATCTTCAATTTAAGCAATCTTTTCTATTCCACTATTAAATTTCTTCTTTCTTCCACAAATCTGGATTTATTCTTTTAAATTAAGCGGATCACATCAATTTGGTATCAGAGCAATCGATCCCATGACGAACACGCATGCGGCTACGACAAAAACTCTGGAGGAACGACTCGATGCAGAGATTTCGGGGCTGACGAAGGAGATGGCCGATTTAAAAGCCGAGTTGAAAACAGATCTGAATGCATCCTTGGAGGGGAACATGAAGAGGATTTCTGAACAAAGTTCCAAGGAGATGAAAGAGGGTTTCGTGGAGGTTGCGAAGATGCTCCGACAACAACTTTTCCAACGAGATCCAGAACCGAAAACGTCAGAATCATCAAATCTGGTCTATCAGACGAATCCGGAGCGGTGGGAGAAGATACACGGCAATGGCGAAGGGGATCTGCCCCTATCCGACATCGGGAGAGGCGCCCCGCCCTCCTGGGGTGTCGGCGAAGGCTGGCGGCCTCCGTCGGGGCCCGCCAAAGGATTTCCGCCCCCTGGGGGCGTCGAGAACTGGCGGCACCACCTGGGGGCCGCAGGGAGTTTTACGCCAACTGTGGGGGGCGGTGAAGGCAGGCGACCCCATCTGGGGGCCGCCGGAGGAGTTCCGCCCCCTATAGGGGGCGGCGAGGGCAGACAGCCCCACATGCAGACCGCGGGTTTATTTCTGCCCCTGGGGGCGTCGACGGCTGGCGGCCCCACCTGGGGGCCACGGGGGGTGATCCGCCTTTTTGGGGGGCGGCGAAGGGGGGCGACTCCACGAAGAGCCCGGACGGGAGCAGGGGAGGCGTCTGGGCAGGACGACGAGTGGGAAGACGTAGGAGAACTCGTCAACGAGAGGGCCAGTGGAGGAGATCGTGGTTACGGAAGGCAGCGTCCGGAGGTGCAGTGGAGGACTGAGGAGACTCCTTATCAGAGACACCAGGCAGGGAACCAGGAGGGGCCTCCACGAGGTGACGTCAATTCAGAAAGTAAGATGAGAAAGTTGAAAGCAACCCTCTTTGATGGGAAGGACTCCGATGGGTGGTTGTATCAGAATGAAAGGTATTTTGACGTCGCAGGCTTCACCGAGGCAGATAGACTGAGGGCTGTAGCACTGAGTTTCGAAGACGAAGCACTATCTTGGTACATGTGGACTCAGAAGCAGAGGCCTATACGGACTTGAAGGGAGTTGACTGAGTGCCTCATGGAGAGATTTCAGGAGATCCACGGGGCGGGCTATTTGAGCAGTTATATGCATTGAGGCAGGATGGGTCGGTGCAGGAGTATATGGAGAAGTTTAAGAGACTTGAGCCGTGTGGAGGGTTTATCTGACGAATCAATGGAGGTGAACTTCTTAAAGGGGCTGAAGCCTATGAATAGAGCGAGCTGAGTGTCCAGGATCCTCAGGGGTTAATTGCCGTGATGCGGGTGGCATGGAGAGTGGAGGACAGATTGGCTGAGCAGAGGAGGTCTAGGGGAGCGTCAGGGGGAGCATCAGGCGGAGCATCTTTCCGCAGTCCAGCAGCCACTGCGGCACTAGGACCACTGCGGGATCCCAGCGACGGCCAAGGCAGAGGCGACAGAGACTAGGCCCGGGGGCAAGACTCGCCGCATGACAGAGGCAGAGATGAGGGAGCAAAAGGCTAAAGGCCTTTGCTTCAAGTGTGATGAGAGGTTCACACCTGGGCACCGTTGTGTCGGGAGGGCTATGCAGCTGGAGGTTGCGACAGCGGAGGAAGAGGACGTAGTGTTACTCGACAGAGGCAAGGACGAGACAAAGCAGCCTTCACATTTAGATACAGTAAATATTTCTCTCAACTTCGTGGTGGGATTTACCCCGTATCACACCGTGAAGTTGGTCGGAAGGGTGTCAGCTTGGGAGGTTACATTACTGGTAGACAGTGGGACGACGTACAATTTCATTTTGCAGAAGGTGGTGGAGCAGCAGGAGCTACAGCTCAGCAACACGACGACCTTTGGGGTGATTTTGGGCATGTGACGGGGAGAGGAGAGCAGGAAGTTTGCCGAGTAAGACTGACCGTGCATGGGGCTCAGATAGTGGTTGATTTTTACCCTTTAGAGTTAGGAAAGGTCAATGTAGTGTTGGTCATGCAGTGGTTACAGAAGCTGGGCGACACCAAGTTCAACTGGAAGTTACTCAGGATGGAGTATCAGGAGGAGGGCATAATCGTGGTGCTGTTAGGCGACCCTAGCCTATGATGTTGTGCGGTGTCCCTCAGGTCCATAGCGCGGACAGTGCTTGAAGGAGGGGAAGGCTTTATAGTGCAGTAGCAGGAGTTGGGAGCAGTAGCTGAAGAGCAGAGGGTGCCTGCAAAGGTGGGGGAGTTGCTGGACAGTTTTGAGCACGTGTTTCAGTTGCCACATGGGCTACCTCCACAGAGGGATCATACACATGCTATTGTTATGCACGAGGGAGCGTCACTAGTTAGCGTGCGGTCGTACAGGTACCCTCACATACAGAAGGATGAGATTGAAAGGCTCATACGGGAGATGCTACAGGCTGGGGTGATACAGCCCAGTGTGAGACCTTTTTCTAGCCCGGTATTACTGGTGAAGGACGACAGTTGGAGGTTGTGTTGATTATCGCGCTCTCAACAAAAAGATTGTGCCTGACAAGTTTCCAATACCGGTGATAGATGAGCTACTGGATGAATTACATGGGGCGTCAGTCTTTTCGAAGATTGACCTGAAGTTGGGGTACCACCAAATCAGGATGAAGGCGGTGGACGTTCCGAAGACAGCTTTCTAGACTCATGAGGGGCACTACGAGTTCCTAGTCATGCCCTTCGGGCTGACAAACGCTCCCGCTACTTTTAAGGCACTCATGAACAAGATTTTCAAGCCATATTTGAGAAAGTTCGTGTTGGTATTTTTCGACGACATTCTGGTGTATAGTCAGACATTGGATGAGCATTTGCGGGATTTGGAGACAGTGCTACTGGAGTTGCAGGCCAACCAGTTGTATGCGAACAAGAAGAAATGCGCATTTGCACAGACGAAGGTGGAGTATTTGGATCATGTCGTTTCAACAGGAGTAGCGGCAGACAGAACAAAGGTAGATGCGATGCTAGGTCGGCCATAGCCGACGACAGTGTGGGCACTGAGGGGGTTTCTAGGTTTGACGGGGTACTACCGTAGATTTGTACAGGGATACAACACCATCGCCTGGCCATTGACGGAGCAATCGAAGAAAGTTTTCAATGGACCGAGGGGGCCATGAAGGCATTTAAGGCGTTGAAGCGAGCGATGACCACTGTTCTCGTGCTGGCCTTACCGGATTTCGGCAAGGCCTTACGGCTTGGGGGCAGTGCTGATGCAGGAGCAGAGACCGGTAGCCTATTTCAGCTAGGTACTGTCAGCACGGGCTAGGCTGAAGTCCGTATATGAGCGGGATTTGATGGCGATTGTATTGGCAATTCAGAAGCAACGGCCCACCTATTGGCGCGACAGTTCGTAGTGCGCACAGATCAGCGGAGCTTAAAGTACTTGTTGGAGCAGAGGTTAGTCGCCGAGGAGCACCAGAGGTGGATATCTAAACTTGTGGACTACAAGTTTGCGATTTAGTACCGACCCGGATTGGAGAACAAGGCGGCAGATGCTCTTTCACGTAGTGGAGGTCGCTGGCGTCGCAACATTGTCGGTACCGCTGTTGACGGATTGTAAACCACTTTGGAGGGAGGTTGATGCAGATGAAGAGCTGGCCCAGATACGAGAGGATCTCACCCAGGGGACAGCTGATCACCTAGTTTATGCGCTGGACAGAGGGATATAATTATTTCAGGGACGATTGGTGATACCTCGGACATCGGTGCAGATTCCTCTGATTTTTCAGGAGTTCTATGGGAGCGCAGTTGGGGGGCATTCTGGGGTTCAACAGACCTACATGTGGATGTCTAAGGAGCTGTTCTGGCGAGGAATAAAGAAAGACATTGCGATGATGGATGCCAGTTGTGACATATGACAGCGTCACAAGTACCTTGACATGGCCCAAGCAGGGCTACTACAGCCACTGGCTCTTCCAGATCAGGTGTGGGAGGGCATTGGTATGGATTTCATTGACGGGCTTCCGAAATCTGATGGGTACACAGTGATTCTGGTGGTGGTTGACCGTTTGAGCAAGTATGTGTATTTTATCGCATTACGACATCCTTATACAGCAGTGACATTGGCGACGGCGTTCATACGGGAGGTGGTTTGATTACATGGGTGTTCCACCTCGATAGTGCCAGATTGGGACACAGTATTTATGAGCCAGTTTTGGAAGGAACTGTTCCGAGTGCAGGGGACCGCCTTGAGGAGGAGTACGACATATCACCCTCAGAATGATGGCCAGATGGAGGTCGTCAACAGGAGTGTCGAGACGTACCTCTGCTGTTTTACGTCCGAGTGCCCGAGGAGTTGGCATAGGTGGCTATCCTGGGCAGAGTATTGGTACAATACTTCATATCACTCATCAGCCCAGACTACACTGTTTCGGATCCTATATGGGAGAGACCCCCTTCCTTAGTCCACTACAGCAAGGGAGCAACTCCAGTTTCGCAATTGGAGCAGTACTTGCGAGAGGGATGTCATCTTGGAGGAGTTGAAGAAGCACCTTACGAGGGCGCAGCAGATTATGAAGACATGCTGATGGTCATCGCAGGGAAGTTCACTTTGAGGTTGGGGATCAAGTGTATTTGAAACTGAGACCGTACAAACAGAGATCCCTGGCTAGGAGGAGAAATGAAAAGCCGGCGGCCCGCTTTTATGGGCCTTACGAGATCTTGGCGAGGATATGCACAGTCGCTTACAAGTTGAATCTACTCCAGGGATCGACATTGCACCCCGTGTTTCATGTATCACAGTTGAGGCGGGCTATAGGAGATCACATGGCTACATCTACCCTACCACCTACTCTGATGGAAGATTTGAAAGTGTTGCTGGAGCCTCAGGACGTTCTGGAGGTGCGATGTGAGGGTGGACGGGGCATCGAGGTGCTGATACGATGGCGGAGGCTGCCAGACCATGAGACGACTTGGGAGTCTTATGACACCATCCTGTCGCAGTTTCCTAACTACAACCTTGAGGACAATGTTCGTCTTTTGGTGAGGAGTGATGATGCGACCCGAGTTTACATGAGGCGGAGGCAGCGCGCGACAAGAGGTGCGGGTCAAGACGTGGGCTCGGACCCTAATTGACCCGATGGGTGACTTACGTCTCATGGCTCATTTCGTTAGTAGTGGATTTAGCAATTAGTTGGGGCATATTAGTCTTTCATTATCAAATTGATTAGGAGAGGGTTTAAGGCTACGAGCCGGCCCTAGTTTTGGATTTATCAATTATTTTGCTATTGAAGAGAATTATTTTTAGGGTTCTTGGGAGATTAAACTTGTTCCATCAACACAAGTTAGGGAGAGATCCACTCCAGAAGGGATCAATTTATCTTCAATTTAAGCAATCTTTTCTATTCCACTATTAAATTTCTTCTCTTTCTTCCACAAATCTGAATTTATTCTTTTAAATTGAGCGGATCGCATCAGTGTCACATCTTTTAAAATGTGTAGTTAAGGAGGGTACTATCTCAGGATTCCCGTATCCAACATTCCAAGAGTGAAGTATGAGTTTTCACAAGTTCAACATGAGAGCAATTATCAAATGTAATATTACAGTTCATGTATAGCCTCACCCTATGCTACGCATATTATCAATGTCAAGTAAAGTCATTTCATGCTGTAAAGTAATCCCCATAATTGATTCAAGTAATGGTGTCGTAACATGTACTTGCTCAAAAGTAACTTCCACAGTTAATTCGAAGGACAGTAATAATTATTGACCAAGGGTCTAACCGAGCCAAGTATTTCACCAAGAGGAAACAATTTAGTTTGCAACTTAAAAGTTAAAGCTGTAGTAAAAATCAAATCTTGAAATTTATTTTAAAACTAGTATTTAAATGGTTTCCAAAAAGGAAAGAAAAAAGTTAAAAACCTACGGGAAGAAATAAGGAGAAATAGAGAGGACGAGCCGTTAGTGGAGGGAATCGTGCATCCGTTACGCGAGCGGGGAGAACGGTGACTAATCGTGGCGGAAGAAAGGGTAGTTGCTGTTTCGAAGGCTAGGGTTTTCGAATCGAAGGAGCGGCTGCTCCTCGCGTGGGAAAGGAAAAGATCTCCAGAGTTTTCTGTTGAACAAATAAGGAGAGGATTGGGCTGCATAAGTCTTGGGATTGGGGTTTTAAGTAATAAAAGATATGTCCTTAGGTTTGGCTTGTTGGGCTTGTTGGGCTTGCTTGTTGGGCTTCTGGTTGCTGAAGAAAATTGGAGAAGTTTTGAGAAAAGAAGTGGGCGGCTGCTTGTGGGATATATGGCTTAAGGGGATTAATAAAATTGATGGTGGGCCCTTGCTTGGTGTTTGGCATGCGGGTTGTGTTAAGTGGGGAAATGTGAAAGACATAAAATATCACGGGCCATGGGCTGATGAACGAGAGTAGTGGAAAAATAAAACAAAGAAAGGGGAAATTAACATGAGCCGCGGGTTGCCGTGCTTGATGGGCTTTCCTTTAAGTTTTAAGAAGAGATGGAAATTAAAGAAAAGAGACGAGGAGAAAAATTATGGAGAATAGCTACAAAAATTTGGAAAGAATTAAATAAAATTCCAATAATTTTATTGAAATTTTTGGGTCATTATTACATTCTAACCACCTTACAAAAAATTCTGTCGTCAGAATTTTCAAAATCGAAGGCAACAGAAGATTAGAAAAGATGATGACAAGTCGTCATAAGTTGGAGGGGATGTGATGGAAGAAATGAAAGTGGATATGTGTATGTCTTACGATACATTCTATTCGACCTATACTATTCACGAGGTGGTCAGCGTGGACCTGCATGGACCGCCACTCTGGGGGTCTTCATAATTTACAAAAATCTGCATGTCCTGTTGTTTATCGGTGAACTTAATATAGGCGAAATAGAAAATACCATAACGATATTCCTGCATGAGTAGCCTCGGAAACTCTGTGTGCAGCTCAAGGAAGAAAGCTAATTCTAGAAGTCTGTAGTCTCCTATTATACTTATAAAATGTTTCACTGGATTAAAAAGTAAATTATATCTACCTCCAAACATACGGTTTACATGCAAATCAAAAAATGGAAATTAAAGTACAAGATGCGTGGAATTATATAATATGAATAATTACCAGTAAAGTAAAGCAAGCTACTAAACTAACATACAAGTCATGTATAAGAGTTTTATCACTATCATTTAACTGTTCTAGTTCATTTGATTGTTGTACCAATTCTAGGCCGCGACTCATACTTGAAAGTACGATACGAAAACCACCTTGTACCACAGAAAGCTACACCGGATCGAGTCTAAATCTAGAAACATGAAGGGACTTTGGATCCCTCCGATGGTCAAACCAATGCATGAAGGGGATTCATTGGGTAAAGATATTCATGATTGTCCCCTAGATACGGGCCGAAAGCATGGTTCCAATTGCTCCCGTACCCTCTCTAATATGAGTTATCCCAAACCCCAAGTGAAACGTTGTTTAATTATTTAGTTTAGTGTCATGTGTGGTATACATGGACTGTAACTAATGTTATATGATTTTCATGTCATAAGTTGATGTATCAGGAATACTACTAAATTATATCATTTGAATCACACCAATCATTTATTATGGAAATTACCTAGCATGCGCCATATATATGTGGATGAGCAAAGTCTCAAAATTTCATGTGTCACATCTTTTAAATATGCGTAGTTAAGGGGGTACTATCTCAGGGTTCATGTATCCAACATTCCAAGAGTCAAGTATTAGTTTTCACAAGTTCAACATGAGAGAGCAATTATCACATGGAATGTCACAGTTCATGTATAACCTCACCCTAAACTAGGTATATTATCCATGTCAGGTAAAGTCATTTTGATTATTGCATGCTATAATGTAATCCCACAATTGATTTAAGTAATGGTGTCTTAACATGTACTTGATCAAAAGTAACTTCTACAGTTAATTCGAAGGATAGTAATAATGATTGACCAAGGGTCCAATTGATTCAAGTAATGGTGTCTTAACATGTACTTGATCAAAAGTAACTTCTACAGTTAATTCGAAGGATAGTAATAATAATTGACCAAGGGTCTAACCAAGCCAAGTGTTTCAACAAGCGGAAACAATTTGGTTTGCAACTCAAAAGTTAAAGCTGAAGTAAAAATCAAATCTTGAAAATTTATTTAAAACCGTTATTTAAATGTTTCCCCAAAAGGAAAGAAAAAAGTTAAAAACCTACGGGAAGAAAGAAGTAGAAATAGAGAGGACGAGCCATTAGGAGACAAAATCGAAAGAGAGGGGAGAACAGTGACGGATCATGGCGGAAGAAGGGGAGCGGCGGTTTTAAAGGCTATGGTTTTCGAAATGAAGGAGCGGCTGCTCCACGCGTGTGGGAAATGAAAAGAGCTCTAGGGTTTTTTGTCGAACGAATAAGGAGAGGATCGGGCTGCATGAGTCTTGGGCTTGGGGTTTTAAGTAATAAAGGATATGGACTCAGGTTGGGCTTGGTTGGGCTTCTGGTTGCTGCAGAAAATTGGAGAAGTTTTGAGACAAGAAGTAAATGGGTGGCTGCTTGCGGGCTATAAGGCTTGAGGGGATTAATAAATGGGTTGGTGTGCTTTTTCTTGGTGTTTGGCTTGTGGGGTGTGTTAAGTGGGGAAATGCCAAAGAAATAAAAGATCACTGGCCGTGGGCTGATGAATGATAGAAGGGGAAAATAAAAGAAAGAAATGGAAGTTAACATAGGCCATGGGTTGCTGGGCTTGATGGGCTTTCCGCTAAGATTTAAGAAGAGATGGAAATTAAAGAAAAGAGAAGTAGAGAAAATATTATTGAGAATAGCTAGAAAATTTTGGGAAAAATTACAGAAAATAAATTATTGAAATTTTCGAGTCATTACATTGTTCTTCCCAACTTTCATAACATGATACACAATCAATTTGGAGTAAAAATCAAAAGGTTTAGGTCAGACACTGCTAAAGATTACTTCAACCAGACATTAACCCCATTTTTTTCAAAAGGAGGGGATTATCCATGAGTCTTCTGTGCACACACCACAACAAAATAGTGTAGCGGAAAGAAAAATGGCCATCTCCTAGACACTACCTGTGCACTCCTATTTCAGAACAATGCCCCTAAGTTTTACTGGGGGAAGCTGTGATGACATCAACTCATCTCATAACTAGGTTACCCTCTCGTGTTCTAGGATATAAGAGGTCTATAGACACTTTATCACGTTTCTTTCGAACCCTTCAAACCACAAAACACCTGAGTTCAAAGATCTTTGATTGTGTTGTGTTTGTTCATGCCCGTCATCCGGTCGTGGCAAATTAGATCCACGTGCTTTAAAATGTGTATTTATCGGTTATTCATCAACTCAAAAAGGTCACTTTTCACGAAGCCTTCGACACTGCTCCTTATCTTTATGGGGGCACTCATATGGAAGATAATGACCTAGATTCTTTTCTTTTCGTGGATTTGCCAACACGACCTGTTGTGTCTAATCCAATACTGTCACCTTCCACAAATAGTGAACCTGAACCCTTAAATCATGTCTTGGCCGATCATCCTAAACCAGCAGAGATAGCCTTGGAACCTGTCAACCCGTCCACAAACAGTGAACCTACACATACCATTACAGATAAGTTGACTTGCCAGGTGTACTCAAGGAAGAAGGTATCCATCTTTGACCAACCGCACGCTCAATCATCTGATCCGACCACAAGTCATGAGATAACACCTTCTGATCTTTTAATGCATACTGACCCGAGTCATGATCTGTCTATAGCCATTCGAAAAAGGACTAGAGAATGTCCAAGCATCCATTGTATTCCATTTTTAATGTTGTCTTTTAACAAGTCAATGTTGTCATACCATTTACTGTATTTAAGGCATTATCTAATGAGAATTGGAGACAAGTTATGAATGTAGAGATGGAAACCCTGGAGAAGAATAAAACTTGAGAGATTGTCAGCATGTTGGCTAGAAAGAAACGCGTATGATGCAGGTGGTTGTATACATTGAAGTTTGAAGCTGATGGATCACTAGAGAGGTAAACTGAGAGATTGATTGCTAAGGGATACACTCAAACATATGGAGTGGATTATCAAGAAACATTTGCACCAGTTGTAAAGATGAACATGGTGCAGATACTTCTATCATTAGTTGCCAACTATGATTAGAATGTACAACAATATGACATGAAGAATGACTTTTTGCATGGTGACCTAAATGAGGAGATTTATAGGGGCTATGGTCATAAATAGAGTAACAATCTGGTGTGCTAATTGAAGAAGGCTTTTTACGGCCTCAAATAGTCAAATAAGAGCGTGGTTCGGATGGTGTACAAAGACGATGGTTGATATGTGATACAAACAAGTCAAGGGGATCATATACTGTTCATCCGACACTCAAAAACATGGGAAGTTACAGCTCTTCTAGTATGTAGATGACATTAAGTAACTGGAAATGACACTGGAGAAAAAAGTACTGAGAAAGAAACTAATACAAGAATTTGAGATTAAGGAGTTGGAATGGCTGAAGTACTTTCTCAGGATAAAAATTGATAACAGTAAGCATGGAATCTTTGTCTCGCAACAGAAGTATATGAAGGATTAACTCAAAGAAACCGGTCATTTAGCATGCAAGCCAGTGAGCACTCCGATCGATCATAATCAGAAACTAGGCGAAGTTGAAGAAGGGGCAGAAGTAGACAAAGGAATTTATCAACGATTGATTGGAAAACGCATCTACCTCTCATATTCTAAGTGTCATTAGTCAATTTATGCACAAGCACAGAGAAGTTCACCTACATGCAACATACTGTGTGTTGCAATACCTGAAAGGCAATCCGGGCAAATGAATACTATTTAGAAGGAATTCAGGACTATCCTGGGAAGCTTACACCAATGCAGACTATGCAAGTTCGGTTGTGGATAGAAGATCCACACAAGGACATTCGAATATTGTACTTTTATCGGAGGAAATTTGGAGGAAATTTGGTGACAGAGGAGCAAGAAGCAAAATGTCGTTGCAAGATTTAGTGCAGAAGCTAAATTTCAAGCTATGTCCCAAGGCATATGTGAGTTATTAAGGATTATAAGATCATCTTAGAAGATTTACAGATTCAATGAAAAGGACCAATGAAATTGTACTGCGACAATAAATCAGCAATCGGAAATTGCCCACAATCCCGTTCAGCATGACAGGACAAAACACAGTAAGGTGGACAGACAGTTCATCAAAGAAAAAATTGGAAATCAGACTGATTTGTACTCCTTATGTGTCTACGGGTAGTCAAGTTGCAGATGTATTTTCAAATGGTCTAAATGAGACATTATTTGTGAGATTTATATCCAAGCTGGGAATGTAGAATCTCTATTCACCAGCTTGAGGGAGAGTGTTGGAAAAAGTTTGCTAGGGTGTCCAGATTCGTAGTTAGATATATCAGGAAAGTTGACTTTCCTGATATAGTGTGATTGATTGTATATTATTTAGTTTCCTATCTTTGCTACTTGGTTGTAACTATATATGTACCATCCTGAACACTTATTAATACACATTAATAAGAATATTATTCTTCTTCCCTCTCGATGTGTACATGTGCTAATACACATTACTAATAATTTACCTATGAGATGGATTGCTTCTATTGTTGAACTTCCTGGGCATAAAATCAAATTGATTTTGTTATATAGTGATATTCTTTCTCAACCTAAACTCAATCATCATCTCTCACATTTTCCACATTAACTTGATTTCACGATAGTTAAAGCAAGTTTGTATATCACATTTATTTTTATACAAATGTATTAAAGTGATACGTCACTTTTTTGGTATTCAATTTGATTTTCAAATTTTATTAAACAGCTTTACCAACCATTTAAAGACTACATCTATGCATTTTCATACCTTAATAGGAAGCCTATCCGATCCACATACTTTACGTAGTTTCATTCTATTTAAAGTTCTTTCACCTCACATTTTCTGATTTCATGTATAAAACAGTAGTTCAGCTCTTCCGACAGAATTTCATTATCTCACATCCTGAATATAACTTCTATTAACGAGTTTGTCAAAGTACACTCTCCCCCATTTGCCTCTGGTCTCCTCATTTTAACCAATTTTTTTTGGGTTTAATCTTTAATGTGTTGAATTGCACACAAGTTCATTTGCTTTTCTTTCTCATTTGCGTTAGTTGATGGATAATTTTCTCTCCCTCAAGTATATCTGACGACTTATAAGGATCGGTATATACCTCAGATCCAGATTGTTGGATAACTTTTAGCTTCCTTCTTGGTTAATTTATTTATCTTTAAGGTATCGTTATCCCTACCTCTCCTAATATTTTTATATCTGTCACGTTTAACTCTAACATCAACCTTCATTTACTTGTTCCACCAAGATATCTCCTTACCTGGGAATGCAAATCTTTAGATACATTCTGTCGCTATAATGCTAACAATCAATTATATTCTTTCTCATATCACTTATGGCTACCTTAAATTCCCAATCAGTGTCCTCAAGAACCTTTTCTTTAAATTTTCAATATGTATCATCCTTTAATTTCCATCACTTATTTCTTAAGATCCATCTTTTAGCTTTATAGATCTTTTGTCAATTTGCAAGCTGCATATCTAGGATCAAAATTCTATGCCGATTAGTCACACTTTATCATGGCACTATCTTAACATATTTATAATATATTTTACCGTTTTAGTCAGAAAGAAATCAATCTATTTAATTGGGATTTGTTCCGTTCTAAAGGTTATTAAGTGTAACTCTCTTTTGTGAAACCATGTGTTGGTTAACATCCAAGCATATGTAAGGGAGAGGTTCAAAATACATTCTCAAAATACATTCTCCATCTGTATTTATATCTTCGAAACCGAAGCCTCTGCATATTCTCATAATCCATGCTATTTGAGCTTGCATAACCATTAAGGTCGTCACCAATAAAGAGTTTTTATCCAACGGTATTCTTTTGCATTACATCCTTTAAATCCATCGAAAAGTGTTTATTTGTATCATCAAATCCTGTTAGTGGTGCATAAACACTAACAATATTCATCACATTCTCTCCTAACACCAATTTAACGTGCATCATAGATACTTCAACAATAAAAACAAAAGGCATTCAAAAACCAAAAGCACATATCAAAAAACAGAGAAAAGAAAACTGTTCGTAAACTGAGCTAAAATTTAATCCAAACGTTCCAACCCAAATGTTTCTGAAAATTGGATTCACAGCTTATACTAACTTCGTTTTGAGGGAACATAATCAACGAATCTTCTGATAGAAGTATTTGTCCTTGAGCAGTTTGGCTGAGATTTTATGGCTTCAAGTCAGTCAGGTTACAGTTATTCAAAGGAGGAAGGATGATCTGCTTCAATCTTGCAACTTTTTGAATTTTTTTTGGAAAGATTAAGTAGTTTCCTTCATGTTGTGCTCTTTTCTTCTAGGTTTGTAGCTTTTTGTTTCTTTTGTGCAGCTCTTTTATAGTAACCATTCTCTAAAGTCTAAACCAACCTTTTCGGGGGCTTTGGCCTGATGGCTGTGCTATAAAATTTATCAATTTCCAAAAAAGCAGTTTAACCTACCATTTGCCTTAAAGCCTTGGGGGTTTTTGGGTTCCGATGGTAACGTTTATATGGTCACTATCAACCATCGATTTCCCATCCATACTCGCATTCTTTGTTACCACAAATTTCCCCGTGAACTTTACCAAATTTCCCTATCCTGCCTCTCTTTGTTGATCGACAGTATGTGGTCATCCTTCACCTGCACGTTATATTGTTGAACTTTCTCGGGCATGTCAATCATGAAAGAGCAGACGCCAGACAGCTCCTTGGCATTGGCAGGGGTGGCCTAGGTGCAGGTTGGGGCGTTAGAGGCATTCTCTCATCTTGTGGGGGAGGTTTAAATGTTGGAAGGTGGAGATAAAGGGGCTACCGAGGATTTACATTTGGACATCCATCTGATTAACTGGCGGGGGTTGCTGCTAAGAAAGATTTTTAAAGGAATGTGATTATTGTTTTTATGTTGCTTTGATGGAGAGAATGAGGCAGAGGTTTTGGGGACATTTTTAGACGAGGTATAGACAACTCTGGTTTCGAATTTTGAAAAAACACGGAAGACAGGCTTGGCGGGATTGGGTGATCGGGTGCTTTCAGTAATTTTCTGGGGACATCAAAAGAGATGATTTGCAGGATTTGCAGGCGCACGAAGAATGTCATGTTACATGGATATATGAATACATATATATATGGGAAAAAAGAAAAAAAAAGGAAAGCTTTAAAGGAATTTTAAAAAAAAGTAGTTGGCTGCCCACACATGGGTGTGGTATATATGGGAAAAAAGAAAAAAAAAAGGAAAGCTTTAAAGGAATTTTAAAAAAAAGTAGTTGGCTGCCCACACATGGGTGTGGGCTACACTTTCCATTTTCCATTATAATAGTGGTGATAGAGATGACCTACTATGTTTCTATCAGGTTTGATGATAAAATACATCCTATATGAAAAAACCCGTCTTCCCTTTAAAATGCACTATTTCACATGACAGTTTTCTGTGATCACGCAATGCATCCGTGTAAGATCTCGTCTTCTATGTCAAGATTCATGAATGTCACATAATCATTGCATGTTTATGGCAACTAATATAATTAAAATTCTTCCAAGCTTAATTTAGTTGTGACATGCTTCGAGGTCGAAGGACAATAAATATCGATCTTCTACATCTCCATTCGAATGAGTACGGAATATTAACAGAATGCATCCCATAGGTCTCGATATCTCATATCTAATTAGTTATTTTATAATTGATTTATGAATTGAAACTTGTTGTGCTCATTATATAACAAATTTTTTTATTGATAATCGCCAAAAATAAAATGCATCACAATTTTTTATGGCTATATTTGGGCGTAGAACAAACTGGAAGGGCAAGTACAATATGATGATTAGCTAATTTTGTTGCTGTTCTATGTCTTACTCTCTTTTTAGTATCCAAATATATAAATAACTATTCCTTGAGATTGTTTCTGTAAATTTCTTAGAAACCTGGGCAGCTTTAAGTGCCACGTGGGACAATATGCAGTGGCCTTTTAAAAATTACTAAACCAAAATTTAGATATTAAAGGCTGTTTTTCTGGTGCTGCTCTTTCTATATGGGTGAAAACATTGGTGTAAGTGTAACAGTTGGACGTTGGGGCATTTTAACAATTGTTGCCTTGTCACTTATCCGCTTAAACCTTAGGTGGAGTGATTACTGACTAGGTGATAACCTGATGTACATGTTTATTTGGTGATTGAGTTAATCCTGTACATGTTTTTTTTTGGTGATTGAGTTAATCATGTACATGTTGATATAAAACTTAAATATTTAGCATGGTAGATACGAGGAAAAATGGCCCAGTTCATTAGAGCTTTATCTTCCAGTTGGCAGGCACGTAGAAGTACTCCTCTAGTGATACCCCTCTAGCGATACATTTTATGATCATTTCTCCTAGATATACCATTCTATATAAAGAGGTAAGAGATATGATTTGTTATTGGGAATCTCATTAACCTAGCACAAAACAAACCTACTAATCAAATCACATTCCTTTATTTCTTGTTAAACATAAATGGTAACTTCGGTTCTTTTCTTCAAAAAAATTAAAAATAAAATAAAAGCTCAACTTATATTCACTATCTCGTTATTACGCTGTCATCCTAAACTGGCCTACAAGCACTTGAAGTTTACAGTTGGCCTCTCTCATATGAGTTACAACGATCCAATTTATGTTTTTGAGATTTTGATAAATACGGTAATTTTTTTAAAATAAACTGCTGAATTGTAGTAGCTTATGTCATGCTTTTGGCATGTACAACTGGATTGAGCCGAAACATGCATCGTATGTTCTTCAAAGAAGTTTTCAGGCAGCATTATAAGTCTCTTCACATCAAAGCCTGATGAGCACAGCTCCATATCAAAGGGCTCCATGGAAGATGACCCTATGAGTTGGTGCCAAATACCTGGACAAGCTAGTTATGGTTGGGACAGGTTTGCTATATAATCTAATGGTGTTCAAGCTCACAGAGAAACCCCAGCACCCTCAAGTAGGAAAAATTTGAGGAAGAACACCATCAGATACCCATTTTCTCTTTTTTTTTGGGTCTCTGCGCTCATATCATGCGGCTACATGTACATGTGAATGTTCGCATCATGATAAATATTTCTTGTATTCTTATGTATTTCCGTTGAGAGAAATATCTTTGCTTGAGGGCTGTGGTAAAGCGACTAGCAGCTATGATTCTGACGTGCTTAATCCTGTCTTTATGGACGTAAATTGGTACTTACAATTTGCCTTTACCTTTTGCAGAAACTTCATGAATGTTTTCAGGAAAACCAATACCCTACAAGAGAGAAAAAAGAAAGTATAGCACAAGAAATTGGGCTCACATACCGACAGGTCTTAATTAATATCTTACATTCGAGTGTTATTACTTAAAACATGGGCCTAAATTCCAATTTTTTTATCCTTGCAGGTGGATAAATGGTTTGGAAATTTACGCCATTCCTTGCGTGTTTCTGGCATGGGCGCGTCTCCCAATGGAGTTCACTCGCCAAATAAAGATATTGATAGTATTAATATAGAGATCACTAGAAGCAGAAACGAGAGCGATGTCAGTGCTGGCCAGAGCTCGGCGAGCAAGGGGGTTAAGAGGAAGAAAAACTCATCAGCAGCAGAACAACCGGAAGTTGGGGCTGACCATGGTGAGGATGATGGAGACAGGATGAACAAAGTAGAGGAGGACAGGCAGAAGGCAGTTGCTCGTGAATTAAGGAAGATGAAACAACGAAGGTAGGGGATTGGGATTTCTGATTGCGATGGAAATTCCCTCTCTTTTTTCCTTTATAAAAATAGGGTTCAGGGACGGTAATCTGTTTTTGGTTGGAGAACTGAGGTATGATGTGGTTCTAGATTCAGCCTGTATCGGAGAACATGGCCAAGGTGCCCTCTGTTTTCGGAGGTGCATGTAGGAATTCCTTGTATGGTGTTAGGATGACTCCTGAGAAACTGGCGGCAGAGAAATGTAAACGACCCCAACTTTTCTGTAATCAT